>CM040244.1:98001928-98401928 GCA_022545495.1 Chrysanthemum lavandulifolium
ATTCCTTTTTTATTTTTGGGAAAAAGGTTAAAAGGGGAAAAGTTAGAAAAGGTTTCCTTTTGAACAAAGAGAAAATAAAGTGAAAAAAAGTTTAAAAATTTTGGTTTGGTAAACCGGGGGAAAAATTTGGGCGTAAGGTTTTGGGGAAGGGTTGGTTTTAAAAAAAGGGGCATTTAAAACAAAAAATTTTAAATTTTCAAATTTTAAAAATCCCAAAAAATTTTCCCTTTTTAAAACCGGGAAACCCCTTTTTTTAAAAACCCCCCCCCAAAAACCCCCTCCCACCAAAAATCCCCAAAGAAAAAAAAAATTTCCTCAAAAAAAAAAGGGGGAATTTTTAAAAATGGGAATCTTTCAAAAAACTTAAATTTTTAAAAAATTCAAATTTGGGGAAAAAAAAGAATAGGTTAGGGAAAAAGGGAAACCCTACGGAAGCCCAAATTTTCCCCCCAAGTTTCCCCCTTTCTTTGAAGCTCCCTTTAAAATTTTTAAAAAAAAAGGGGGCCCGAAATTTAAAAAATGGGATGCCATAAAAGAAGGTGTTTTCCCGGAATCTTTTTTTTAAAATTAAAAATTTAAAAAAAAGCTTTTAAGGGACCCATAAATGGTTTTAAAAAGAATTTAAACCCGGACAATTATTTTTAAACTTTTAAAAAATTTTTTTCCCAAAGGCCAAAGGTTTGGGTTGGGAAAAAGGGAGGTTTCTTTCCCCGAAATCCTTTAAAAAAACCCCAAATTTAAAACTTTTTCCCCGACCCCAAACCCCCTTAAACAGGGAAAAGCTAAACCCCCCCGGAGTCCCCGGATTCCCATTTCCCAGGATTAGAAAATTTAAGAAAACCCCGGGGGGCCAAATTTAAACCCTCTCTGCTTTTGGGGAAAGGTTTCCAAAAACCAAATTTTCCCATTTTGGAACAAAAAATTGGGTTTAAAAAAAATTTTTGGGTTTTTTTAAAAATTTTTTTTCAATTGTTTTAAAAAAAAAAAAAAAAAAAAGGGTTTTTTTTTTTATTTTTTAATGGAAATTTTTCAAGGGTTGTAAAAAAAAAAAAAAAAAAACCCTTTTGGGTTTTTAAAAATTTTGGTTTGTTAACCCCTTTGCTTTAACGAGGGTTGGCATCAATTCCCCTTTTTAACCAAATGGGTTGAAAAAAAGGGGTTTGAAAAAAGGCCCACCAAGGAAAAATTAATTTGGTCGGAAAAATTTCCCTTTAAACTTTAAAAGGGGGAAAAAAGGGGTTTTTTTTAAAAAACAAGGGGCAATAAACATTTTTTTTCCTGGGGTTTGAAAAATAAAATAATTTAATAAAAATTTTTAAAAAACCCGGTTGGGAAAAGAAAAACTAAAATTTAAATTTAAATTTTTCGGTTCCCCGAAAAAAAAGGTTTTAATTTAAGCTTTTCAATTTTGGAAAATCTAAAACCCTTAATTAAGGAAAATTTGGGGGAAAAGGGAAATCAAAAATTAATCTTTTTAAAAATTTCTTCTAAAAGGGCTTACCCCCAAATTCCAAAAGAAATTTGTTAATTTAAAATTTTAAAGGAAAGGGGATTGAAAAATTTAAAAAAAAAAGGGGTAAGGGGTTCCCGAAATCGGGTTTCCCCTTTTAAAATGGAGTGTTTAAGGGGGAAAAAAATTTTTTTGGGAAAAATGTTAGATTTTAAAAAAGGCTTGTTTATTTTTTTAAATTAATACCTAAAAAAAGCTTTTTTTCCCCGCAAAAAAAAATTTTTTGGTTTTTAAAACCTTGTCTGCTTAAAAACAGGTTTTTTTAAAACAAAATATTTTTAAAAAGGAATAAAATTTTGAAATTTTTTACTCCCTTAAAACTTGGGCCATTTTTTTGGGTTTTTTGAAAATTTTTGAAAAATGTTGTTATTTAATTTTTTTTTTTAAAAAAAAATTTTGGTTTTTTTAAATTTTTAAAACCAAACTTGTAAGGGTTGGGCCCAAAATTTTTGGGGCCCAAAAATGCAAAAAATGTTTGGAAAATTGGTTTCCCCAAAAATTTATGGAAAACATCTTTGGGGAAAACCGAAAAGAAATTGTTTTCAAAAACCCTTAATACAAAAATTCTTTTCCCAAAAACAAAAGGAAAAAATTTTCCCCCAAATGGACAACCCAATTTTTAACTAAAATTGGGAAACCCAAAAGGATTTTAAAGTTTCATTTTAAAAGAATCGTATTACCAACAAAAAAAAAGTTTATAAACCTTTAAAAATTGAGTAAAGTGTAATAGGGTGTCAAAGGTTGGATTATTGGGAATGGAGGATTCTTTTTGCATTAAAGGGTTCAATCGGGGTTTAAGATGGGGAATTTGGAAATAAAATGGTAAATGGGAATTCCCGTGGAAATAAATTAACGTTCAGTTAGGTTTTTTCAAAGGGCCCATCAAAAAAGGTTCCTATAAAACAAAAGGTGTTTTTTAAAAAGTTTTATTAGCTAAAAAAGGGGGTTTAATTTCGAGGAAAATACCGTAGTGGTGAATTGAAGACCTAAACTCAATAAACATTTATGGAAACAAATAAATGCGCCGTCGAACCCCCTTTGTAGGAGAGCGAGGTACCAATCTTGGGCCCTATAAAAGCATATTTGTTGTTTATATAAGGAAACTAAATCTTTGAACATCCGGAAACCAGTTTACAAAATTAACTGAGACCCGGTTGGATTATGGATTCCAAAATCGAGGAGAGGAAACCTTTATTTTGTATTAATCAACAACTCATTAAATTGGAAAAGTTAAAAATCGGTGTTAACAATCAAATTAGGGACTTAGGTTAAAGGAAACAAAACTTTGAATTTAAAAACAAAGTCAATTAAAATTGGACAAATTTGGTTTCTAAAAAAACCTTTGCAAATAAGTTAAAACTTGTGTGAATTTGAATTAAAATTAAATCTTTAAACAAGGAAATTTGGTTTAAATCCAACTTTAAACAAAAAGTTTTTCAATCTTGAAAAGAAAAAAGCGTTTTTCAAAAGAAAGGTTCCTTCTTTAAAATTCGAAAAAATAAAATCCAAACTTTAAAAGCTTCCAAAGGGTCATTCCCCAAACAATAAGATTTTCTAACAAAAATCCCGTTTATATAATAAAGAAGTTTGAAAGACCCTTTTCCTAAAAGCAAACTCAAATTTAAACAAAAATTTTCATAAACCCATCTTGATTCTCTTAACAACTATCCCGGGAAAATAAAATGAAACAAAAGAATCCAAATCAAACCTATTGAAAAAAATGGAACAAAATTTTCTTTTGTTAACAAAAGAAAAGTCGTTTCCACACAACAACAAACAAAGATCAAACACCCCAAAATTTTAAAAGGTTGTTGTCTCAAATTTTTGAAATTGAACAAAGTTTAAACAACCTTTTCAAAGTATGCGGTATTTAAACAATGTGAAAATAAAGGGGCCAAAATTTTAAAAAAAATTTCCCCAAAAGGGTTTTATTTTGAATCGAACAAAGGTTTTTAAACTCAAATGCCCCTGGGAATGGCAAGGGAATTATTTTTAAAAGCGTTTTTAAAGAAAAAAGTGGCCAAAACCCGAAAAAAGCTTGCTTTGAAAAATAAAGTTTTGGAAAATTTAATGACCTTTGAAATTTATGAATTAGTCCACATTTTGAAACAATTTTGGAAGACAAAAGACTCAGGAACCCCAAATTGTTTCAAAATATAAAAAGCATTGAGTTAAAAGAAAATTCTCAATTTTAAACAACTTATTAAACGATCAAATTGTGATCTCCTCAAGACTAAAGCGGATCTTTTGAGGGCCGGAAATCAAAAAGGAAAGGGGATTAAATTAAAAAACCTTGGGAGGAGAAAGAAAAGTTCCCAAACCGGTTTAAACCAAAATCTTTCACCCCTAATCAAGAGAAAAAGTTTATCAAAACCAAATATTGTAAACAAAATGTTTAAGGGAAAACTTTGGAAAAACAAAAGTTTTACCCGGTTTTAAATGATAATAATCTTTCCCCAAAAAAATTGGATAAATACAAATTTAAAAAGATTAAAAACTGGAAAAAGGAAACCCTTTTAGATAAAAAGGAATCCTTGATGTTTTTTTAGGAACACCCTTTGGAAAAGGGAAAGTCAATCAAACAATAAGCCCTTTTCTAAAAACGCTTAATAATAAAGAAAGTAAAGGAAACCCGAATTTCCCTTTGAAAAGGAAAAATTTCTAAGAAAATGAATTGAAACTAATTTTGAATCTTTGAATTTTGTTTACAAGAAATTTTAAAATGCAAAGGTTTTCAAAATGGATTTTTTGGAAAAAATTTCCCAAAAACTTTGTAACAAAGGAAAAGCAGTCCAAAACAGGTTTAACCAAGAAACAAAGTTTCAATCTTTAAACCATGAATTTCCCTCGAAATGGAAAATGGTAACTTTTACCAATAGAGATTTTAGGTGTGACGATTTCCCCAAAGAAAAAACAAAACTTTCCAAAACCTTTTCTTTTGTTTGGCGGGACAAAAGTTTTGGATAAATGGGTTCCCAAGCCATCCGGGAAATTTGGGACAATTTTGAAAAAAAACCGCTTTGAAAGACATTTTGGGGAAAAGGTAAACTTTGTTCCCCAAAGTTTGGAAAGATTCTTCAAAAGAATGGTTTAAAGTAAATTTGAAAAAATTTGTTTTAAAAGAATCCACGGGGAATGGTCTAGAAAAGCTAAATTGAAAGAATTTCCTATTTAAAACTTATGAAAAACAAATCAAGTAAAACAAAATGTTGTTGAGCTTTCAGATGACGGTTTTATTTTGAAGGGCCGAAAGAGGAGCAGGGTTTCTTGTTAAAAACCATTGTTTGAAAGAAAGCAAAAACCAAAGTTTTAAACCAAAATGGTTTCTATTCAAAAGTCCATGGGAAAAGTTCATTAAAACTTTTTCTTTCGTATAAAAACGGTTTGAGACCAAGTTTGCTTTGGTTAAAAACCAACGTCTCCAAATCTTAAACCTATCAAGGCTTTTGGTTTAAAAAAGGGTTAGAGCCTGGAAAGTCTCTAGATAAAGAACCATTTCCCCTACTCAAACAACACCTCGGACCGATAAGTAAGAAAAACAAAAACAAAACCCCTTCTAAAAGTCTTTAAAAAAAGGTAAACCTTTTAAAAGGAAATAGCTTTGGAAATAAGAGGGGTTTCCAAAGATTGGAATGAATAGGAAAAAGGAAAAAAAAAATTTCTGGGGAATGGGAATTTATATGGTTTTTTTAAGAGGTTGGAGCAGAAGAATTAAAAACTATTGCTCCCTTTAGAAATTCTTGGGTTTTCACCATAGGAGAGCAAAGGACTAGGATGGCTTAAACAAGGGTGGAAATAAAATCGAGAATGAGGAAGCCTTTAACAAAATTTGATTTAATATTCGGGAAAATACCCGGGGAAAAATTCCAAGGTTTTATTTAATGCAAACGAAATATTTTGAACTCAAAGTTCCTTACTTTGCCCCATCAGGTTACATTAATTTGCCTCAAGGGGGTTTTGGGATGTCCCTTGTGGGTTAAGGTAAAACTTTGAACGGCAACTCCCCCAAAATTTCTTCAATGACTTTTGTTTCCACCCCTAGGTATTTTTTAAATTTTTCCATATTTAGTTCAATATTTAAATCACTGGGTCCCCAATAAATCTTTACCATCTTTAAAACAATTATAGTTGATGGGGTGTTCTTATTCATTTGTTTTGTTGTATGGACTTATATGAAGCTTTGTTTGGCCCTTAAAAGGAACCAAAATGGTGGACTTTTGGGGCTAAAAGGTTTGAAAAATAAAAAGTTTTCTTTAAAAAGGAAATCCTTTGAAGGAAAAAGTCAAGTTTTACTTGGGATCTTTCGGGTAAAGAGGAAGAGTAATAGTCTAATTTCCTACAAACAAGATGAGCTTGACTTCCCCCTGGTGAACAGGTCAACTGGGGAAACCCGAATAGGAACTCAAACATAACTTATTTGGCGGCTTATGAAACAGACCCAACACCTCCCAAAATTTGGTTTACAAGTAAATAATTTAAAAAGAAAGAGTATGAAACCTGGATGAAGATGGAAAATGAATTTAAATGATTAAAAACGGAAAGAAAAAGATTTTAAAGAAAAATCATGGAAAAAAGGTTTCGGTTTTCAAATTAAAAATTCTTAAAACTGGGAAACAAAGGGAAGCTTTGAACCTGATTAAAAAAAATGGAAAAAGGGCATAAGGAATGGTTAATTGGGAAAGCAAAGAAATTTAAACCCAAACAAATCCCGCTTAATTACTTTCAAAAGTATTAAAGGACAAGTTAATGGTTAAACCAACCAAAAATTAGCAACTTTTAAAGAAGGTAAACCGTCCGGACCTTTGGGTAATTTATGTTACCTTTCCACCTTTTGGCTTTGTGGTCCATCACTATATGGCAAAGTCAAAAACTTGCGAACGACCCTCCAACTTTTTCTTGCTCCCTTTGGATATCTACCCTATGAAATGTTCAAATAAATCCACCTCCTGCCAACACCCAAACTCCCCCCCTTCAACCCTAAAGTCAAAACAACTTCCCAAACTTTTTTAAAGATTTCTTTTAAATTTTGAATAATATCTTTAAAAAATTCCTTGAAGTTTCCTTTGACCCTTGAAATTTAGAATAAACCGAAAAGTTTTGTTGGGAATAAAATTTTTAAAAGGTTTGGATTTTTTGGAAAGACAGGCTTATGAAAACAAATTAATGGACCAATGGTAATTTCCAATGCCCGGGATAATGGACCTATTAATTCTTGCCGGAATAGAACCAACTAGCCCTCTTTAATCATGTTAGGCCACGTTGCCATGATTTGGGATGGGATTAAAAATTTGGAAATTCCCAGTTGTTCTTGAAAAAGGGGAATCATCTGGGGACCAAAACAATTGGTTCTAAATATTATTTAAAAATTTGGGGGTTAACGTTTGATTGAATATTAATTCTAACCGTTTTAAAGGGGTAGGTTCCCAAGATAAAATATTGGAGGATAGGGTTTTCAGCTTGGGAAAGAAGTAAAATTTTTTCCTTGGGGAAAGAAGGAGGAAGTGTGGGACAAGGAAAGGACCTAAAGAACCTCATTGATTTTAAAATGTGTACTTGTTAAGGAACTTAATTTCAACTTTTCCGTTAAAATTTGGCCAAAAAAATTTTTTAAAGTAAGTTTGGTCTTTAAAATTCAAACTAAGAAATTAATTTTTCCCCCAAAATTTATCCATTAACCTTTAATTCAACGGGTGACCCACTTTTTTGGCAAAGCACCTTGTGATCACAAATCATAAATGGCTTGTTTTCGACCAAAACAAATCTCAAAATGGGTCTTTTGAAGGTCTTTCAAAGTTTTCCCAAATTCAAATTTGGCCAACAAAAAACCAACCCTTCAAGCTTCAAGATATGGATCATTTTAAACCCTTTTTCCCAAATATCTTTTTCCCTAATAACATTATAAAATTTTGGTTTCCATTATAATTTTGTTGGGTTTTTCCAAAAAATCTCCAAAACCTTTTTGAAAATTTAAAAAATTAAGGAATTGGTTTAATGGGAGATTTAAAATGCTATTCTTAAAAAGTGGGCAAAAGGTATAAAAACTTAGTTCCAAAACCCAAACAAAATGGGGGGTAAAGAAAATAGGACCAATAATTTAAATCAATTTGCCCACAATAATTTTTTGGAATTTCACCGGTTCTGGGTCTCCAACAGACCCAACTCAAAAACCAAGAACTTTCTTTAATTCCCATTCCTACCTAAAACCTTTTGGTTTCAAGTAATTGGGAAACCCCATTAAAATTTTTAAAGCGGATATTTTTTGTGGGTTTTCACCTAGAAAGTATGGGTGTAAATTTCAAGCCGAAGAAGAGAAATTTGCCAGATTTTGGAAGAAAGTAATTTAAGGAAGGGTCAGGGGACCTTAAAACATTCTTTGGGAATTAACATTTGGAAAAAACCCAAAACCTTCCCTAACAATGGCCCTTAAAATCTCGAAAATGAGTTTAAGTAGGAAAATTCCCTTTTTCCCCTAAAATTTCGGTTCCCTCAAAAATTTTATTATAAGAGTCCAAAGGGACCTTTGGTTCTAAAGAATTTTGTAAGCTTAAAAAAGAATGGAGGGTTTTAATAAGGGAAAAAAACCTTGGTTTTTAAGTTCTCCTCCAAATCAAAAATTAAGTTCTTTTTAGCCCCAGGTTCTTACTTTGAGAACCTCATCCCAAAACCCTCGTCTTAAATATCCCCAAAAGCACATTCACCATTTATGTTTGTTTAACCAACAATCCTAACGATTTTTGGTCTTTCCTACCAAAGGATAACCTTCTCCCTCCCCAACATCATATGATTTCGCAAAAAAAGGGATCAAGTTAATTTGGGGTTTTTTTCTTATGTCTCCAAAAAAAAGGACAATACCAAGACTTCAAAATTGGTTTGCGAATGGAACCAAAAGGTTTTAAGTCAATGTTTTAAAACAACAAAAGTAACAATTTCATTATCAATTTGGTTTTTTCCACAGGCAAATATGCCATTACAAATGGATTCTGAGTCCGGGTTTTTAAAAAAAGCAAATTATACCAAGGTTAAAGGGAAATTGATTAGAGAAGTGATTTTTAATTCCATTTCTTGGATATCTTTTACATGGGCAGGGATAAGGGGATTAAAGGGTTTTAAGGTAGTTAAGGGAAGGTTTTGTCATAACGGGTTTAAAGGGAACCCAATCTTCTGGTTTTAAATCTCAAACACTCAGGACCTACTTTATGCAGGCTTTATATTCCTTGGAAATGGTTAGGAGGGCTATTTCTCTTTCTCAAAAAATTCCGAACTCCGGGGGATTGGGAGAATTATTTTTCCAAAACGAAGCTTGGGGAATTTGGGCCTAATGAAGGGGAACAAATGAGGTTGGGAAGGCACCTTTTTGGGTCTCCAAGTTGAAACGGGCATTTTACCATCAAATAAATATGTAACTTTTAAGGTTTGGTTGGAATTAGGACCCAAACACCTTTAAAACCGACTGAAATAATAACCAAATTCAAATTTCACTTATCCATGATTGGTTATTGAACAAACTTAACTGATTTACCTTTTGGGGCCCTTTACTCAAGTCACCCTTTCTTCCCACCAATGTTGTCGGACTTTAAGACCTCAAGGCCAACCCGGGCCTTTTCCCAAAGAATCTCCTTTAAGTTAACAAAGGGCTGATTATTGGTGCTGCGGGTCCCTTTGGGGGCCCAATTTTTCAAGGGTTATTTCTTGGCAATGCAAGAAAAAACCTTATTGTAATTTGGGGATTTTTTGCAAATTTAGGGCCTTTGGAAAAAAATTCTTATAGGTCCTTTGAAAAACAACAATAGTAATCAAAGCCTTGCATAGAAAAAGTTTTTAAAAACCACTTGAAATGGCACCACTTTTGAATGCATATGCATTTGATAAAATGGAAAATTCAAAGTGTTGTGGGGATTGAAAAAAGGTTTGATACCAAGGTTTAAACCCGTTCAAATTAATGTTAAACCCTTCCATGTTTAAGGGGGTGGCCTGGGGGGATTGCACTTTCCATATTTTTGTTAACTTTTTTTGGAATTCTTTATAATTTTCCTTTTCAAAATTTTCTTCATCATTAGGTTTTAAAAAATATTTTGCCATAGGATGCGTTTATTTAAAAATTTTTAATTTTCCTTTATTTGCTTTTGGTTATTCTTTGTTCTCCAATTCAAAACAGTTTGTTTTTTTTTGGCGTTATTGGGGACTTTTGGGTTTCGGTTGGGCACCTATAAGTCAAACTAAAGATTATTAAATACAAGTACTAAAAGTTTTGTTGTTTCTTGAAATTAAAATCAACAAACTTTGCCATAAAGTTGTAATTGAAAAGAAAAATTAAATTTTCATTCATTTTCAAGAAAAATTTTCCCTTTACAAAAGCAACCTTACTTTGCACCAAGATTTCATAAAAGCTAATCCTAATCGTGAACCATTCCAAATCAAGTGAATTTGGAAGTTGATTTTTTTTTTTGAAAAACCACCCTCAAAAGGGGTTGGTATGTGCAAAGCGGGAAATTGTGGAAAAAAAGGGTGGATTGTCAACTTATGAACATACCATATATGGAAAAAATAACCCTCTAGTTCAATGCTTTCCCAAAACAATATCCACCCTTTAAGTTATTTAAATTTTGAAAAAGGGGGAAATAACCAAGAAATTCCACTTTGGGAAAGGGCGGTTCCCCAGGTTTTTGGGTGATTTGGAGGTTCTGATGTTTTAAATAAGATGGAACTCAATTTTTTATTATTATATCTTCAAAAGGGGGTATTTATTTTCTTAGGGTTGAAAATAATTTGCCATGGGTTTGATTCCCAATTTATATATAAATTAAATTTTGGATTTGCTGGTTTTTTATTCTACAATTTTTAATTGGGGTTTGGTTTTCTTGGGTTTTGGTTATTTGGGGTCGTGGGTGTCTTGGGATATTTTTCTTCAGTTCAAGAAAATTAATCAGTGGGTTAAAATTTAAAATTCAAGATACTTATTTGGTGGTTTTTAAAAAAAAAACCATTTTTCCCGGGTTAATTTGGGGGAAAATGAATAAACCCATAACCAAGGGCCATTTTCATAAATTTGGGCAAAACTATCACTCCAATCTCTTTAACTAACCAATTCCCTTATCCATCCAAATCTAATTAAGAAAATAACCCTAAAATCTTTCCCTTGGTCTTGAATTTAAACAATCCAACAAAGTTGATTTGGGAAAAAGGGATAATTTTGGAACCAATGGGGAATTTTAAAAAGGTAAGATTTGTTATGCCAACCATTTAAAGAGAATAACTCGTTCCTTTTGGGTCAAAAAGAATAAAATTAAGTTATTTAAAAGGTTTGTGACAAGGACCAATTGGAAAGCCACAAATTTGATGGGATTTCCTCCGGGAGGGGCTTTTGGGCAAGGGGAATTGGGACTGGTCCCCAATTTGGGAAAAGGAACTTTGCCCAGTATTTGGTTCACCCTTAATCAAAGAAAAGTTTTGGTGGGAATTTTAAATATTGGATTGGTTTTTCCCAGGATAATTTAATTTTTAAGATATTTTTAAAACTTGAAAATTTAAAAAAAGGCAATTTTTAATTGGTTTTTCAAATGTTTTGAAATAAAGAATCTTTTTAATAGGTACTTTGCCTTTAAAGTTTGCCCATGAAAAATGGGGAAATCATTTCTAGAATTTTCCAAACAATGGGGTTCATGGGGAAATGCAATGACCTTTTTCACGTTTTTGTTAATCCAATTTAACAAATGAGGGCCCAAAAGTAAATTTTTTACTAAACATTTCCCCCACCACCCCTACTACCAATTCCCCTTTTGATCCACCAATCCCTTAGGGACCTTCCTAAATCTTCCTCAATTGAATACCATGATTCCAAGGTCAATCCCCAACGGAATTTGTGGGCCAGGAATCTAAAATCCATTTTTTGTCCAATTTTTCCGGGTTAGTAAAAGGGTTAAGGGTTTTTGGAAGTAAGATTGGATGCGAACAAGCAAAATTGGGGAAAAAAAGGGACCTTCAAAGGAAGCTTTGGTTTTCCTGAAGAACAAAAGACCTCTTTTGGTTTGGATATGTTGGGATTTTTAAGACCTTTCCGAGGTTCCCCTTCAAAAAAGAAGCCCTTTACAAAAGGAAAGGACTTTACAAAGGTATTTTCAAGCAAAGGAACTTTCAATCTTGGGATTGAAAATGGGGAATTTAAGAAACTTTTTCAAGGTTTCAAAATTTTTACCAGCCATCTTTAAAGGTTTAACAAATTTTTAAATTAAAACCCCATTGTTTAAAAATATTTTGCAAAGTGAAAAGGAAAAGAGTAATAAAATGAGCTTGGTCCCCCTAAGGAGGAGGAAAACAGGTAACAAGTAGTTTTGGTAGTTTGAAATTTCCCCCCGAAAAAGGAAAGTTTTAATAAAATTTTCCCTCAAATCCCGACCCTTTTTAAAGCCGAAAAACTTTCAAAAAATTTTTTTAAAAACCTCCCCAAAAAGAGAAAAGAAGGGTGAAAAAAATTTGCCGGGTTCGGAACTGTTTTTTAAAAAACGGATATTTTTAAACCCAAAAATTTTCAAATTTCAAGAAAAACCCTTCCCGGGGTCAAAATTTTTCCTCGGGAGAAATTCCCCCCTTTTCCCGGTTTTGCCCAAAAATTAAAAGTTTGGGGATAAATGGCTTTGGGGAGAAAAGGAAAAGCCCTTTGGGGGGGGAAAAAAAAAAAAGAAAAAGGCCAAGGGAAAAAAAAAAAACTTAAAAAAAATTTTTAAATCAGGGGAAAAATGGGAAATTAAAAGAAAGGTTTAAAAATTCTTTTCAAAAATTTTCAAGGAATAATTTCAAAAAAATTGGAAAAAGGAAAAGGTTTTTAAAAAAGGGTCAAACTTTAACAAGGAAACCCAAATTTTAAAGAAAAAATTCTTCATTTAAACCCTTTCCCAAAACAATTTCCCCCCCCTAATTCGGAAAACCCAAAATTACCCCTTTAAAAAAAAAGTAAAAGGGGGAAAAATATGGGCCCAAAATCCTTCCCCGGCCCCTTTAAAAAAGGGTTGGGAAACCCCCAATCCAGGGAGAAAAACCTCCTTTTGGAACTTGGGGAAAAAACTCCTTTAAAATAAAAAAATTTCCCTTTTTCCAAATCAAAAAGGGGTTTGAAATTTTTTTCTTAAAATTTTTTAAAAATTTTTGGGTTAAAGGGGAATCCATTTTTTAATTTGGTTAAAAAAAAAAAAAAAAAAAAAACTTTTTCCCCGGTTTTTGGAAAATCCCGGGAAGGGGGGAACTCCCTTCCCCTTTGTAAAAAAAAGGGGGATCCGCCTTGGAAAAACCACCCAAATTATAAAACCAAAATTTTCCCCAAATCCAAAAGGGTTGCCCAAATTGGGGGCCCCTTTAAACCCAAACCCATTCCCTTTATTCTTTTTTAAATTAACTTTTTGTTTTGGTTTTGGGGTTTTTTTATTTTTTATTTTAATTTTTTAAAAAAAAAAAAAAAAAAAAAAAAAAATTTTTGGGTTTTTTGGGTTTTTTCCCAAACCGATGGTTTAAAATTTTAGGGTTTAACCAAAATTGGTATCAAAGGTTTGGAAAAAACAAAATTTTTCAATTTAAACCCAGTTAAACCACCAGGTTATTTTGGGTTTTTAAACTTTATTTTTTGGAACAATTTATTTGAATCCCTTTAAAGCAACACAAATTTTCCCCAACCCTTTTTGGGGCCCCAAAACCCAAGAAACCCCTTTTTATAGGGTCCCAATTGGATGGAAAAAACCCTTTTTAAACTCAAAAGGGTCAACCAAAGATTTTGGGAAACTAAATTTTTCTTTTTCCAAAAAAGGGTAAAAAAATTTTTTAATTTTGGAAAAACCCCCAAACCGGGTTTTAGAAAAAGGATTTTTTTTTTTTCCCCAAAAAGGTTCTGCTGAAATAAAAAAGGGGAAATTTGTTTAAATTTTTAAAAAATTTTGCCATTTTAAAAAAGATAAATTAAACCGCCGATTGTTAAAGGGAGTTTTAATTAAACAAATAATTGAAAAAAAGGTTGGCCTTTTAAAACTTTTTTTTTTGTAAAAGGGTTTAGTTGAAAGGGGGTTTTTTAGGGTTTTTGTATAAAAGGAACCTAAAGTTTGTTTTAAGTTTTGAAAAAGCCTTTAATTTTAAAATTTTAAAACCTAAATTTCAAAAATATCCAAAGGTAAAGTTTTATTATTAAATTTATTTATTTGATAAAATCAGTTTAAACTTTATTATTTGCTTTATTACATGGAAAAATTCGGTTAAACACAAGGTCTTTGTGTTTACAACAATCTGTGGTTTACATTTATGGAGACTACCTTTGGTTATTTGATCACTGGGTTTATTGTCCGGGTTGGGCCAATTTGCTGTCCTTTGGATTTAAGAGGTTGCTTTAGGAAAAATGCTTGCCTAGAAACTTGGATGGAAGACTCTTAACGGGATAAAAAAGGATACAAAAACCCCTCTTCATCACCAATTGTCTTATGACAAGAGCACCGGAACAACCCGGGGGAAATGGTTATCCCATCTCAATTTGACACCATCAAAATTGCCAAAACAACATCACAACGGACTTCCAAAGTTCAAATACCCAGGATCACTTATGTCCATCATGTGAACAAGGAAAAAGCAAAGAGCATCATATAAACCCAAACCGTACCTAGTTGAAGCAAAGTTGTATTTAACATGGACTTATGTGGCCCAATGAGAGTTGAAAGCATTAATGGGAAAAAGTATTTTTTATATGATTATTCAAGATAATGGGTTAAGTTTTAGATCAAAAGCGGCACCGGCATCATCACCCTTCAAGATATTCAAGTACTTCTTCAAACCCGGGGGGAAAGGACAAACAGAATTCACTAATCGGAGTTAAGAACTTATTTTGAAGATGTTGGTTACTCATCGACATCATTAGAACTCCACAAAGAATGGGTAGTTGAAAGAAGAAATCCTTTGTGGAAGCGCCCGGATGCTAATCTATTCTAGTGCCCGTTATTTATTAAATCTTCGCTTGTTTCCTCGAACCCATCCTTATCCATCCAAGATTCAATAAAACCCCATATGAAATAGTGAACAACGAAAAGTATCTCTTACTTTCCGTGTTTCGCTTTGTGCTATCCTCGAATACGAGAAGATCTTGGAAACCGAAAGGGTGATATTGGAATCTTCATTGATATTCGGGAAACTCGGGGATTGGGGTTTGAGGCAAGGAGGATCATGGAGCGATGAATTGACATTTGATGAACTTTCACAAATGGCCGGAGACTCGCCTAGAACCCGCACTAAACCGGCGACTGACACCGAGACTGACCTCAAAGAGCTCAATCAACCGTTTGACAATCCTAAAGAACAAGAATGGGAGAATTTCTTGAGTTAATGTTCGATGAATACTATGGTGGAACTTTGACAAATGCATCAAACCATCATTCCACCGCACCGTCAAAATAATCCTCCACCCCCAAAAGATGCATCTACACGGTGAAACCAATGCACCAACTCCATCAACATCATCTACATCTACTCAAGTTCTTGCACCCTTTACCGGTGATGACAAAACCAAAACCAAAACGATGCAACATTAGATGAAGACTTATTTGAAAACCCGTTGCTACGGAATCCCGAATTTCTTATTTAAGAACCATCTAACTTCACGTTAACCAACGGTATCCTTCTACCAAAAAACCCAATTGAACAAGTTTTTGGGAACCTTCAAGGCCAATTCGACGAGCGCCTTGCCACCGATTCCTTGTGCATTTACCTTTGCTCAATTAAATATTGAACCAAAGAACATTCCGGAGGCAATGGCGATCCCGCATGGATAGAAGAGATGCAGAGGAATTCTCCAATACCGCTTCATGACTTTGGGAAATGGTTCCAAGACCAATTGACCGCCATCGATCTCAAATGGTTATGGAAACAAAAGGGATGAAGAGAGTAACAAACAAAGCTCGCTTGTGGCCAAAGGATACGAAAGAGGAAGGATAGACTTTAAGAGTCATTCCCTTTAGCTAGATTGAAGCTCAGATATTCTTGGCCTATCCCAAAAACATCACGGTTTATCGATGGACATTAAGACCATTCTTGAATGGAACCAAAGAAGAAGGGGTGAGTCCCAAGGCATCATAGACATGGAAGATCCGACTCGCCTACAAACTCAAAAAGGCTATATATGGTTTGAAACAAGCTCGGCGGGAAAACACCTCTTTCCTTATCCAAAACAATTTCACCAAAGGAACATTGATCCTACCTTGTTTACACAAAATGCAAAACGACATTTTGATTGTTGATTTATGTGCGACATCATCTTTGGGTCCCTAATCCGAATCTTTCAAAACATTTTGAAAATCTCATGAAAAAAATTTGAAATGTCCATGATGGGGAACTAAAATTCTTTCTGGTTTACAAATACATCCCCCTGTGGAATTTTTATAAACAAGCTAATATACAACGATTTTGAAAAATCATGGTATGGATAATTGTGACTTGAACACCAATGGTAACTTCACCAAAAATTGAGCGATTTGTTTGGGAAACCTATTGATCCAAAAAATCGGACAGATTGGTTCTTCATGTATCTTTCCCTATCACCGATATTCATTTTCGTTTGCTTATTGCAGTTTGGAAAGCCAGAACGCACCTCAAAGAGGTTAAAGGATCTTCGGTCAAGACATCCATTCACAGGGACTTTGTATCAAGGAATGGATTTGATCTAATTGCCTTTTGGAGGGACCCGGTGATCAATTCGCAAAAGTACATCCGAGGGCACAATTTTGGGTGAAAAGTTAGTCCCGTCTTCAAAGAAACAAGATTGCAACTTTCAACTGAAATGGTATGTTCTCATCCTGTTGTGCTAAGTTCTTGGATGAGAACACAACTCAGATTTGGACTTTGATAAAATACCTATGTATTGTGACTCGAAAAGTGCCATAGCCATCTCATGCAATCCTGTCATCACCAAAGACTAAGCATATAGTCCGCTACCATTTCATCAAAGGTCGAAAATGGTTGTTGAATTATTATTCGGAAGCGATTACCAACTGATCTTTTAAAGCCCTTCCAAAAGAAAGGTTTGAGTATTTAGTTAAATTGAAACCCCAACCCCCGAGGAGTTAGCGCCTTCTCGATTCTTCGATAATGATTTTCCAAAAAGTAGAAATATTTTGAAAACAAAATACAAAATTTGAAAACCAACAAAGCAAAATATAAAAATATAAAATTTTCAAAATACAAAACAATATAAAATCAAAAATCCAAAAATATTCTTCTCACGACATGTCTCTTGTATAATCGATATTCATTATTGAAATGTCATTCAACAATGATACGGCATTAGATGTTGACGAGAGTTCTTTAATATGTTTTCTAAAACATTCTCCTCAAAATTTTTAATAAAATGGCTTTCGATACATCAAACCCGGACCAAATATGACTTTTGATTCCAAATCAAAACTCGTGCTTTGATCGAAAAATGGGGTGTCGCGGCACTACATTTAAAAATGTAGAAATATCATCATCGAGACCTTTTTCAAGATTGTTCAAAATCTTTCAAAATACTTTTGCTCAAAAACTCCCTAAAAACCCTTTAATTGATTATGCTTTATTAAAGGGGGTTAAAAAAAAAATGTTCCAAATTCATGCTTAAATCATATCCGTTGTCTCCCAAAAGATTCTAAAATGTTGTTTAACCGTTGATATCAAAAATATAATATGCTATTTTTGAGGGGAGGAGCGGATTAAAAGTTGATCAAAAGTTTTAATGATCGTGTTTGAATCTCAAAATGAGCTCGACTCATTGAAACCAATGAATTGGGGAACATGTACCATCCGAAACTTTCATGACTTGACCGACGGGAAAATTTCAAGCAGTTCTAGTGATGTAAACATGTCTCAATCGATCTTGTTCATTTAAAGTCGATCAATTCAAAAGTCGAACCACCTCTATTGCGTTCCAAAACATATAAGCACATGTAAGGTTTAAAAATACAAACTCTCAAGTGTTTCAAACATGTTTTCTATCATAAACACTAGAGATTTTCATGAAAAATGGTTTTATGGCAACAATAGGCAAATATGGGTTATAAGGTGACTAAGGATAGGAAATTGTTTGATCCGCCGAGGGGAGGGATCACCCAAGGACATCACCAATAGTTTAAGTAAGTCCTTATGAATGATTGAAAAAGGAAATGGAGAAAGGAGAAAGAATTAAAAAAAAGAAAAGTAAAAGAAAGGTGAAATGAAATAGCCCTCCATAATTCAACCTTAGGGCCGGGTTCAATACATATTTTGGATGTCACTAGATGACACCGGTAAAGAAAAGACGCATGGACCAGGCCCGCACTAAACCTTCAGCCAACCTCTTAAAAGGTTTGTTTCATTCTCCGGGAACCCCAAATCTATTGACTTTCTTGAGATCGTTGGTATTGAAGGAGACCTCTCCAGTCTCCTCGAAAACCAAATGACTAATTGAGTCTAGAGCCAAGATTCATCAAAAGATCTCATAGGAACATTTGACATGACATCGCTTGTTCTTCATCAATAAGGGCACAAGGATATATTATAAGTCCCCAATCTTGCCCGCGAAATTTATGAGAAGTTTCCCAAAAGCCCGACCCGAAGGGTAAAGGAATCACAAGTAATGGTGTCATATCAAAGCAAAACATTCATAACCAAAAGAAAGTTTAACATAAATCGGAAAATAATCCAAGTCAAAATGACTTCAATACATAGGTCCCAGTGAAACATAATAAACCCAAACATAATATCCAAAATAAAATAAGTCTAAATGGCATCATAAAAATCAAAACTAAATCTCTAAGGAAGTCCCTCAAGCACTATCCCAAACAAACCCCCCAATGCTTAGATACCCGGAAGAAAAGAAAGGGGGAGCTTAAAAGAAAGGAAGAAAGCAAAGCGAATACTAAACGATAACGGATATGAAATAAAGTGAATGAGCAATAACAAAATCTTTATCATTTTCAAAGCATAAATCATAATTTCAAAGAAGTTTATAGTCAACTACCAGAGCCAATTATATCGATCACATTCATATTCAACAACAACATTTTGTGGGAGACCACCAGAGAAGGCGGCCCAGAAAATCAATCATCGGAAATAAAAGAAAGATCTAGGATGCATCCAACCCCTTCCTACATATTCACAAATATGTTCACCATCCGGCGGGAACATCACTTCGCCCTAGAGTCAATGAGGTGCATCACGCACGACATGGAACCCCCATGACTTTAAATATTTCCCGGGTGTCAAACTATCTTGGTCAAATCAATGTCATAACGACAGGATCATATTTATGAAAATCATTCACATTTCCAAAATCATAGTTTTATATCGATAGTTCAAAATCGGATGTTTCATAGTTCAAATCGAGTTCGATAGCAATAGCTCAAACAAATGATTTGGGATTCATAAAAGGCTTGGAAAACCTGGAAAACATTAAGAGAAACCTTTGGTAATATCGCCTTTATTCCAATGCAAAGATCGGGAAAGCGAAAACAAAGGATTACCCTCTTCAGAACCTATAGACATTAACGGTCGCAAGTTATTAATGATTCCATAATCGCAAAATGATCTTTTTAATATTTAATATCCATAATTAGTAATCTTTATGTTAGGGTTTTATTAATGAGTCTTAAGTATTTTATAATCAATGTTGTAGATTAGGTTCGTTATATTATTTATTAAAGTCTAGGTTAAATGGAAAATATTTATAAGTTATAACTCACCAAAATAACACTTTATATTTAGCCAAACCTAATATTTTTTTTAGGGTTTCTTACTCTTTAATATCTCATTAATATGCATTTACTTTATATTTCGCCTTAATGACTTGCTATTAACCCAATCGAATTAATAATTTTTACTTTTACACTTTACCATCCGTTATGATTTCATGTGACCATAAGTTATTAGGGTTTAGTATCACCTTTACATATTAAAACTAGGGTTTATGTTTTTACCCTTACTTATTTATTAACGCCTAAATCTCATGTACATATTATTGGTCACCTAGGTTTCGCAGATGTTTTACACAAGACCAGCTCATCTAAACATGTTTCATATACAAGTTAATATGTTTTAAACCCCATTAAACCATGCATGCCTCGTCAACCTGCTGTCTCCCCTCAATCAAAATAACGCCCGATTCAATATTATTTATCTTTACAGTCCTTATTAATTACAAGTTAAAATAAATTAGGTTTCTTGTTCCTTGGTTAACCCTCGCCAAAACAAAAGAAAAAAAGCGACTAAACAAAGATATCCTATACATGCAAATCTTAAAAGAAGAGATTAAACTTATACCTTCACAATGAAAAATCACACCAAGGTTTGGGGAGTCTCCGAGCAAAAGGAAAAGAAAACAAAGCAAAACTAGGGTTCCAATTAAGTGATTATGTAATGTATTTATAGTTTAGTATTTGGTAGGAAAGGATTTGGGTTTGGGTTTTTAACACACACCCAAAACATATGGGTTTCGCCCTCCTTGGCTCAAAACCAAACAAACATCCCTCTTGGGATGAAACAAAAACAAAAGAACGAGTCCAATAAACAAAAACGCCCAACTTTAAAACATTTCGCCCTTCGTTAAAATCTTCAAAATTATACAAGATTTATTAGGTTTTAAAAACTTTATTATAACGTTTTTTCCCATTTATTATTCTTGGTTCCAAAGGGATTTTAGTCTTTTATTTTAGATTTCGGGTTTTAAAATCTTCCCTCTAAAAAATTTTGTTCGAAAATTGAAATAAACGGAAAAAAACGATAAGAAATGAGAAATACGAATTATTCAAAAACGGGATAACTAGTGCATCGACTCTTCTCCCTATTCGCCCGGGATTTTCAAAGAACTTAAGAGGAAATAACTTTTTCCAACCTTTTCCTTTCAAAAACCTGGCTTTTCAAAAATACCGAATCACAAACGGATCAAACAACGTGTTGGAGATAATTTTCCCGGAGAACTAATCTCAGCACCCATTTCGGGGGATCTAATCTTTCTCCTATCGCCCAATTTCAAAGGGACCAATGAATAACTAAGTTGCTTTATTCCAAACGTTTTACACCTCAAACCAATTTCAAGAATCCAAACACAAATTCTTAGCATGTTTGTCGGATACTTTTCGCGGACCACCCCTTTAATTCTCTTTACCCCCACTTTTCATTGTACCAATACCGGTCCTTAATTAACGTCACCTACTTCATCCCAAAATTGATCTACATTCCTCCTGAAGTTAAAAGCGGTTTTTTAATACACCCAACCCTGTTTTTTGTAGAACCTCACAAACAAATATTATCCCCCCCATTCCAAAACCAAACATGTCCTCTTTGAATGTCCTTGACCCTCCCTTAATAAATCCTACAAAATTAAGTAGCCCCAAAGCTTTTAAACCCTTCCGAAACGAAAGTAAAGGGACCCTATGACAAATAGCCGCGGAACCATGAACAACTATCTCTTTAAAATCCCAAACCAATCCAAATCCTTCCCCAAAGGTAAAAACGGTATTTTTCGAAACCCCCCAAATGCACACTTCTTATAAGGGTAATCCTCCAAAATCCAAGAATCATCCCACTTCCATGTCCGAATATCCAAGGTTTAAATCCCTATCTTTAGTTCGATCTTCAAGCCAAAATCATACCCAACAAATGTCCAATTTGTTTGCCCACCGAAAATTTGTTTAAATCCCTATACTTTGGTAAAAATGAATAGTGGGGAATATGAGCTTCCATAATTTCTCCCAGATCTTTAAACCAGCCACTTCAACCATACAATCCCATGTTTCAATTAAATCCGTTTTACCTTCCAAATTCACCCGCCCCAACTCCCTTTTTGAGCTTCCTTAATTTGCGTTATAAGGTTGACTCCACCTTCCACCGATCCTCAAATGGCCAAATCAACATTAACGTTTAATCCAAAATAATCCTGGGGTTCTCTCAAATTCAACATTTCGAAAACTAAGGCCCCGAATTTAATTAATTAAAGGGATGGCAAGAGTTCATAACTTAAAGTTTAACCACTTCTTTTCTCATATTATTCCTTTTGAGTGAAAATATACTTAACTTTATGGTGGTGAAAATTCCACCCCTCCCATCAAATAATTCTCCGGTCTTCACCAATACCACCTAACTAAATCATGAGGGGTAATTCTCCCAAAGGCATTTCAACAACTATCCCCCAGTTGATCAAACACAACCTTTCTTGACACGTATAAATTTATATCCTCAAACCAGGAAAGAAAATGGGCAAACCAATCCGAACCTTAAAACCTTTTCTTTCATGCGCCACAGAATTTTTCACCTTTCTAAATTTTAACGGCAAAGCAAAAGAAATTCCCGGGTCGAAAACCGAATCCTAGAAAATCATGGTCCCTAGGTCTTGGCCAAGTGATACCTCAATTGCGGATCCATTTTACCAACCCGGGGAAGACCAAGGGGACTTTCTAACCAAAATTCAATGGGAAAATTTGGCCTTCTTCTTTCAAAACTCCAAAATATTCCGAATGTTGCTTGTCCTTAAACTTGGTAAACCAAAATTCCAGAAAACTCGCTTAGAAACCGGAAAAAGATTACGGTCCAAAACAAAGAGGATTGAAACCAAAAGGATAACGAAAATATAATGAATACCAAACTCTTAGGAAATCTTTTTCCCGAGTTATGATAACCGCCTCGATCAATCTTAAAAAGAACTTAGCTCCTGGTTATAAACTGCAGCGGGAAGGATAACTCTAATTTATTATTAAGGTATTAAGAGCATCCTCCCCTTCTTTTCCAAAAAAGTCACCCCAGGGAAACACTAGTCGAATAATCCATTATCTACATCCTGGTTTTCCTTCAACTCCTTGGCCCCTTGCCATACGAAGGACTTTAAATCTTTACACCCAAAATTAATCAATCAAACTCAACTTCGGTGGAAAGCGGGGCTCAAAAAACGTTGAATTCACAAACAAGGAAAATTTTCAAGTTAGGACCTCTAAAAGATTGTCTTTATTCAGAAAATTGAAAAAGGAGAACAGGTTCCCCTTCATGTAAATGAATTAAGAAGGTTTTAGAACCATAATAAAAATTTAAATTTTTTCCAAATAAGTTTTAAATAATGTAAGTTATTAAGACAATATTAAATAATCAAATGAATTAGGGTCGATTATAATAGTCAAAAAGAAAAATTAAAGTTATATCAATGATCATTACTTTTTAGCAATATATAAATTCGTTAGGTTTCTTATTTAATTTCTTAGCCATGTCGTTATGGGTTGTTTCCTTTAAATAAAACAAAACAATAATCATAATGAAAAAGTTTAATGGCCAAAGTATTTCTCCTTTTCATATAAAACAGGGGAGTCCTTTTATTTAACGCCTTCCTCTTATAATCCTTACTTGGGTGTAGAACCACAAGAAAACTCCACCAAAAGTTAAACAGGTATAGTTTCCACAAATCAGATGTAGGCAAAATTGTCCTGTACCAAATCCCACAGACCCGATTCATATTATTTTTTTCGGTTATTTTACCTTATTGGTCTTTCCTTTTACCCCTCTTTCCCCGAAAGCCCGGCCCAGATCCCATTCCTTCCGGGTGATAAACCTTTATCCCTTTCCTGAATAAATCGCCCAAGTTTTTTAATCTTACGAGCCAAAAAGAAACCACACCATTGGAATTGTTTAAGAATATGAAAGATTAATTTAACGGGTCAGCCCAAACACACCTCATATGGGTTTGTTCCAACACCACCCCCCTTTGGCTTAGTTCGCCACCATCTCCAAAAACGCCCAACAAACACTAACCTCTAAACCTACTCATTATCGTTGGGTTTATTATAAAGGTAATCGCTATAATTTCATTTTTTTTTCCAAAGGGAAGGTTATAAAGTAGTCGTCCTCCAAGAAATAAAAATGAAAATTCCCCCGGGTTTTAACTTTCCACCAAAAAGTCACCTTAACAACGCACCCAAACGGTCTTAAACGTCCCAAAATTTACTTCAAATACTTCCAACTGGTGATCCCAGGTTTCCTCCGGGGGATGGAATTAAAAGAGAGGCAACTTTCAAACCTGACAAGTATGAATGCTACGGGTTATTTTTCCCCCCAAAGAATTGACGGATGTTGTTGCACTGTTCCACACTGGGTTATCAAACCAGGAAAGATTGAACTTCCAATGCGATCCAGTTAACCCGCATCATGTCCATGGGCCCCGGTGGTGAGTTGAACCACTAAACGATACAAACGATTACAAAAGAACAAAGGTAGATACAAAAAGTTCGCGAAGAAATAAGACCCAATTCGTAAATCTTAATTCTGGGAAATTGTTCTTATGTTAAAGGTCATACAAATAAACCAACTCGATACCTAAATTTAACGCCAACCCCAAGGGTAAAGGAATACAAGTAATGGTGTATATCAAAGCAAAACTTCAAACCAAAGAAAGCTTAACAAAAGGGAAAATAATCAAAGTCAAAATGACTTAATTGGTCCCAGGAAACATAATAAACTCCCAAACATAAGAAATAAATAAGTCAAATCTCATAAGAAACCTAAATCTTAAGGTAAGTCCCTCAGCATCATCCCAAACAAACTTTCCCAATCTTAAACCGCCAAGAAAAAAAGCCCGGGAGCTTCAAAAGCCAAAGGGAAAAAAAGCAAAACGAAACTAAAGATAACATATGAAATAAATGAATACAAACAAAATCTTTATTTTTAAACATAAACAAATTTCAAAAAGTTTATATCAATACCACGGCCCAACTTATTCACACATTCATATTCACAAGGAACATTTTTGTAAACCAGGAGTTATGAAGGGCGGGCCGCCAAAAAATTCGGAAAAACATTAACATTAAAAATTTTGGTGCACCAAGCCCTTCTACATTTCCAAATTGCCCCATCAGGGGCAAAAAATCCTTCCCTTAAGCATTCATGCTCAAATTGGGAATGGAACCCCATAAGTTAAATATTTGGCCGGGGCAAACTATCTTAGGAAAATCAATGTCAAAGAAACGGATATATTTAAAAAATTTCACATTTCCAAAACATAGTTTTCATATCGAAAGTTAAAAAAGGATGTTTCATTTGAAATGATTGTAAGATATCAAAAATGTTTTTGGGATTCATAGCAAACTTAAAAACCTTCTGAAAACATTAAGGAAACTTTTTGAAAAGGTCGAATATCTCCCTTTTCCAATGCAAAGATGAAAAAGGAAAACAAAATTACCCTCTTTGAACCTTAGACATTAAACCGCCCAAGTTATTAAGATTCCAAATTCCAAAATGTCTTTTAATTTTAAATCCATAATTATAACTTTTTTTATTTTTAAAGAGTCTTAATTTTTAAATCAATTTGAATTAGGGTTTTAATTATTTATTAAAGTTAGGAAATGAGAAAATATTTAAAGTTAAACTCCACATAAAAAATTACTAATTTAGCCAAACTAAATTAATCCTTTCGCCCAGGGTTTCTTATCTTTAAATCTATTAATATGCTTTTTTATATTTAGCCTTAATGATTGTACTTAACCTTCGTAAAAAACCTTCTTTATTTAACTTTACCATTTTTAGATTTCGTGACCAAAGTTATTGGGTTTGTAACTTCATGCTTTACATTTAAAACTTTTTGTTTTTGCCCTTTATTTTTACCGCCTAAATCTTGTACATTTTCCGGCATGGGTTTCTAGCAGTTTTACACAAGCCTAGCTCTTAAACATTTTAATCAAGAAAGTTTTAAACCCCATTCAAACTCATGATGTGTCCAACTAGTGTTCCCATAACTAACAAACATGAGATTCAATATTATTTATCATTTAAAGTCCTTATTAATTGTTAAAATAAATTGGGTTTTGTTCCTTGGGTTCCACCCCAAAACAAAAGGCGTGTAAACAAAGATATCTGAATTAATGTTCTTAAAGAAGAAATAAACGTTATACCTTCCTTGAAAAGAAAAATCGCACCGGGTGTTTGAATTCGGCCGAGAAAAGGAAAAGAAAAGAAAAAGAAAATAGGGTTCCAATTAAGTATTTGTAATGATTTAAGTTGTAGTATTTGATTAAAAGGAAAGGATTTGGGTTTGGGTTGGCTTGGGTCCAACCAACCAACAAACATTTGGGTTTCCCTCCTTCTCAAAGAACACAACAAAATTCTTGGCTTGGCTTGGCCCAAACAAAACAAAAACCATCCAATCAAACAAACGGCCCAAAATTCAAACATTTCTCCTTCGAAAAGTCATTCCGAAAAATTCTTAAGTTTTATTTTTAGGTTTTTTTGTCTTTAATAAACTGTTTTGATTTTTATTATTCTTGGTTCCCAAGGGATTTTAGTCTTTATATTTTTAGTTTTCGTTTTACACACAATCCGGCCAAATTAAGGAAATTTGCTAAAAACAAGGCCAAACCGTATTTTAAGTGGATTACGCTTTTGCAAACGGTCCTAAAAGGGTTGTTGACCCGAACCGATTGGGGTTTTAAAATGGTTATCCCGTGGGCTCCACCCAAAACGGTCAAATTAAAATGACACAAAAACACCGAAATTCAAATTGGGCCAATCCCTTTTTATAATTGTTTTATTTTTCTTCTTTGGAAGCCGAGCGGATGGATCGTGGGATTGACTGCTCATACCAACAAAATGAAAGTTTCATCAAATCAAGAGAATTCTTCGTAATGCGAACTCAAAGTTTAAAAACTCCCAACACATCAGGTAACCAAAAGAAAATGAAGTAGCATTGGAGAAAGAAATGGAGTGCGGGACCCTAACCCGGTTCAAAAACCCATTATATACAAACTGGGAAAACAAATTCAAACATTTAAAAAACAAAGCTTCTAAAAAAAGACCTAATCAAGGGAGATGTTTAAAAACCCCTTTTGGAAAGTTAGAAAAGTTTTATTAAAAGTAGGTTTCCATTAGGAACTTTTAAGTTATTAGAATTCCAGAAAGTCCCTCGTATTCTAAGTAAATTAAATTTGTTAACTCCATTAGGTAAAATCCAAGTACCCCAAAGCCCATGGAAACCTTTAGGCAACGTTTTTGTTTAATAAATTAAGGCTTTTTTTTAAAGTTTTTGTGTATTTTCCAAGGAATATCCTTATTGTTTGCTTCTATCCTTCCCAATAACAATACCAAGTAATCTTCCTTTTATTTCAACCGTATTGGGTTTTTTAAAGGAAAGGTTATAAAAGTAAGGTTACATTTTAAATAAAAGGGAAACTAAAACATAAACCTCTTAACGCCACTTTGAAATCAAAAACCAAAGGGGAGTTTTCTTGTAAAAGTTCTTAAAAAAAAGCACCACAACGAAAGAAATATCTTAAAATTGCACTTACAAACCAAAACAAAGGGAAAATTTTTTTCATTATTTCACCTACAAAAGTTTACAAACCAAATCCAAATGGATTGGACCGTTCTTCCGAATACCAATTTTTCAAAACAAAACCACAATTTAAATTAAAAAATTAATTTCAATTTGAGGTTTTAAATAATCGATAGGAATTGAAGGAAGGGCCCGTAAAAATAAATTGATAACAAACCATTTAACTATTCAAAAGCGGGAATTTTTGAACAAATTTCAACAAACCTTTTTTCCACATTAAAGTTTCCCCAAAAAAGGTCAAAAAAGGCCTTTCCCAAAATATTTTGAATTTTTATTTACCTCAAAATTTAAAATTTTTATTCAAAAAAAAGGAAATTTTAAGCCGATTTGGGGAGAACAAAAGAGTATTCGGAAAGAATTTTACCCCAGCAAAATTTAAAAGCCTATATTGGGAAAAAGGTTTTAAGGGAACTTTTTCCAAAAAATTTAAAAAAAAATCAATTTTACAAAGAAAAGAAATTTTGAGAAAAGATTTGACGACTCTTGGGAAATTTATCGGTTTTTTCAAATTTTGATTCTTTTCCATAATTTTTAATTCTTTTGGGGTTTAAATTTTGGTCATAATAATTGTGATTTTAAAAATTAAAAAAGAATTTTAAATGTTTAAATGAAACGTCGCCAATGGTTCAAAAATTGAAAAAGGTTGTTTGAAAACAAATCAAGGCATTCCAAAACGTTTTTCCAAAATTTACGGATTCAAAACATTTTTTGAAATGCAAATTTCAAAAATTCAAAACTTAAAAGTTAAAACTTGGTTGATTTGTTTCTAAAAACTGATGGATCAAAGTTGACAACTTGCAATAAAAAGTCATAAGGGAAATTTTTTGAAAAAAGTTTGGTCACCCTTAAAGAAAGATGTTAAAAAATGAAAAGTTCATAGTCTTAAAAAATTGCAGTAAACCTTGAAAGGAACCCAATGCCCAAAAAAACAGATACAAAATTTCCCAAAATTAAATTCCCTTTGTCCACATTTAAAGGAAAAAGAGTTTTAAAAAAAAAATTAAGGGAAAATTTTTAAACATTAAAATGCCCAATTAATTTAAATTTTAAAAGAAAAAGGGGTTATTTGGGAAATTTAATTAAGCAAGTTTTTTGGGTAAAAACCCTTTCTTTTCATAAATTTTTCAAAAGCATAAATTATTTTAAACAAAAAAAAAAAAAAAAACAAATTTAAAATTAAAAATTTTTAAAAAAATTTAATTTCTTAATTTTAAATTAAATTTTTAAAAAAAGTATTGAAAGAAACAAATTTTAATGTTAAAACAAAACAAAAATAAACCCTTTTAAACAATGCTTTTAAATTTTTAAACCAAAAAAAAATTTAATTTAAAAAAATTAATAAACCCCATTTTAAAATTAAAAAAAAACCCAAATTTAATTTTTTTCTTTAAAGGGGGGTTTTTTCCTAAACATACCCGTTTTAAAAACCCAAAGTTTTGGGATATTTAAAATTTTTTGTTTGGGGAAACCCGAAAAGGGTTTAAAGGGGAAACAAAAGGGGGTCATTGAAATAAAGAGGGATAAATTTAAAATGGCCCGGGGACCCGGGTTTAAAAGCCCCTAAACCCCCCACTTGTCAATCTATCAAAAGTCAACAACCCTTTCCCAAAAACAAAAGAAAGAATGGGGGAAAAAAAACCTTAAATTAAAATTTAAAAATAAATTTTGGAAAAGGGGAAAAAACAATAAAATTTAAAAGTAAAAACCTAAAAAAAACCCAAAACCACATAAACAAAAGCCAAATTTAAAAAATTAAAAAAATTTTTTAAAAAAAAAGAAGGGGAAAAAAAAAAAAAAACAAAAGAGCCTTAAGAACTTTGAAAAGGAAAGGAAAAAACCGGAAAGCAAATTTAGAAAATCAAAATTTTAAACCCCAACCAAATCCCTTTCCCGAACCCTTGGAAAAAAAAGGGGGCCCCTTAAAACAAATTCCGGGCCCAAGACCAAAAAAATGGTTTAAATATTTGTTTTCAATAAGGGACAAAAAATTTTGGCAAATGACCCCAAAAAAGAGAAGTTTAATAAACCCCGAAAAGGAAAGGTTCCAAGAAAATTTAATTCCCCCAAAAACTCAAAAAAGGTTTTTAAAAAAAAAAAAAAAAAATCCCAGGGAAAAATTTTTCCCCTTTCCAAAGGAAATCACGGGGAAACAAACTTTAAAATTTAAAGGTTAACATCAAAAACCCCCTTTTTTAAAAAAAAAAAAACCCGGTTTTAAAAACAAAGGAATTTGTGAAAAAAAAACAAAAGGAAGGGAAAATGAAAAAAATCACATTTTAAAATTTCAAAAGGTTTTTTTTTTTGGGGAAACAACCAAAATTTTAAAGGGAACCCCCCAAACCAATTTTCCCAAAGGAAATTTATTTCCCTTTTAACCAAAAATGCAAAAGCTTTAAATTTTAAAAGTTTCCCTTTGGGAAAAATCCCCCTTTCTAAACTTTGGAAAACCCCTGGCTTTTAAATTTATGGGGGAAAAACTTTTTTTTAAAATCCAAGTTCCCTTTAAAAATTCCAACTTTAATTTAAAACAACAAAATTTTTTTAAAATCAATGGTAAAAATTTCTTTGAAAAACCCAAAGGAAACCAAAAAAAAAAAATTTTTTGGGAAACCCAAAACCCCAAAAAAAAAAAGAAAAAAAATTTTTCTTTCCCCTTAAAATAATAAATTAAAAATTTTTTAAAACCAAAAATTTTTTTTAAACCTTTTAAATTCTAAAAGGGGTTTTAAAAAGGTTTTTTAAAATAAGGGATTTGTTCGAATTTTTTAAATTATTTTTAAAAAATGCCCAAAAATTTAAAAAATACAAAGAAAAGGCTACTCACATGTTTTCTAACGGTGTGGAGCAAGATGACATTGATGCAATGTATGGGATTCACCATTGGCGGGACGCAGAAGAATCTACTACAAAAGCCGCCGGTTCGAAAATCTAAACATGAAGTGCACGGTGATAAAGGGATCGATTCTTTGTTAAGCATGTAGCTCTTTAGTCTAAATAGGATTACACCTTCCTCGAGAATATTGTGGTCAAAGACAAGGCGAAAGGGACTATGAATTACGTGAGCGGACTTTGAACTTGTCTCTCAGCGACATTGAAGATCGTATCTTGCCAAGGTACAAGGAAGAATGAGACAATTCGATTGAAATTCAACGGGAATACATCAAGTCCTTGTTCATCATCATCAAAAGCATAGTGATCCGAGGGCGATGTAGAAGATATACAACTTGCTATTGAATCGTATTGAACGCGTGTCAACCTCACCGAGACCTCGGCTAGAACTTCACGACATCAACCGACCACAATACACTCTCATCAAGCAAACCGTTTGGGTGGTTTCTGCAATGAACTACAACGCAAGCGCTTGATGGCGTGTAGAGATCTTCATAAGTTTGGGGATCACACTCGAAGAAAGTCGGGGCGGCTTGGCTTATAGGTTGAAGGCGATACATGAAGGCATTGGGTCACTGGCGATAGAACTCTTAGGAGAAAGCGGGATGTTAAGAGGATCATCACTCGAATCGATGAAAGGTTGTCTGAAGGGACGATTCGAACTACGGAGAGCTTCGTGGTGGTCGTCGAGATTACTCTCACGGGCTATCAACGCCTTGTTCGCATTCACGAAATATTCTTTGGACTACAGGTACCCCTTAATCTGTTTCATTTCAATATTGATTTGGATGTGTGATTTTATAATGACTATGGCTTGTGCACACATAACGATGTACAACCCGTTCTTGTAATGAAAGGACCTTGTGAGTGCGCTTGTGCCACAATCCTTATAAAAGGCGAAAGCTTACTTTTGAGTAAAACTTATCAAAACTTTCATTTTCAAAGTTTTGCTCAAAGGACAAATACTTCCCCTTATGATTTTCAAAACCTCAAAAGTTTATATCACTTGTTGAGGGGGAGTATTTGATTAACACTTTGGTCAACTAATTGTCCTTGTGATAATCTTCCCACAAAACTCGAAATGGTCATATTCGATATCAAAATTTTGTCAAAAATAACATTTATATGCCATTTTTTAGGGGGAGAAAAATTATGTGATAAGAAATATGTTGTGAAATTGCAAATGAATATTTGTGCTATAGACTTAACCAATGAATTGACGAGATCTTAAATGTTAGTAACTCGAAAAGACTTGTCAGGACGGGTAATAATTTCAAGCTAGTTCGCTAGTGATGTAAGCGTGTCTCATGAAGGACTTGTCCAAGTAGATTGTACCATTAGAAACTCTTGGTAGACATGAACTTTTACGGGTTTGACAACCTTTCGCAGCTTGTCCACACCTTTAAGATAGTTATTAGAGCTAGTTGTCACCTAAAAGCTGAGAATGTAACTCTTTAACTATGCAACGTAACCGTGTCTCGCGGGGGATTGCCTATCTTGAGTTGATCAATTCAAAAAGTGCGTGCTCTTCCCTCATCATGCAAATTTCTGTCAAAACACTTAAGCATGTGTGGAGGGGGAGTGTTTCTGCAAAATCTTAAACTCTCAACAGTTGTATTAAAATGTTTCTCATTCATAACCACTTTGAGAGATTTTCATGAAAATGGTTTTATGGCAATGGAGTTATAAGGTGATTAAGGTTAGGAATAACCGTCCTATGATCCGTCAGAGCCGGAGGGATCTACCCAATGACACTACCAATAGTTAGAATTAGAAGTCCTTAGGTATGATTATAAAAAAGGAGAAAATGAGAATCGGAGAAAGAAGAAGTTGAAGAATTAAAAAGAAAAGCAAAGAAAAGGGTGAAAAGAAATAGCCTCAGTTATTCAACTTAGGCGGACAGGGTTCAATTCATATGCTCTTGGTTGTCACTTGATGGCGGTATTGAAGATCAAAGTCGTCATGGACCCGATGGCGCATGCACTAAAACTTCTTAGCCACTCAAGTTTCTCTCATGAGCTTGTTTCATTCTCACGGGGAACCCTACGTAAACTATCGGCTTTCTCTTAGAGATTCTTTGGTATTGAAGAAGGAGATCCTCTCCTGAGTCGCCGTCGGAAAACCAAAGCGCACTATTGAGTCTAGAGCCACGAGATTCATCAAAAGATCTCTTAGGTACACTTGACATTTTATCACACATCGTTCAACAATAAGGACGTAAGTGATACTTTATCACGTCCTTCACGGATCTTAGCAATCATCGAGAACATTTATGAGAGGTTCACAATTGTGATCCTCGGTGATTGAATGGAAACTCTGCTAGGGTCAACATCAAAGCGACCACAGCAGGTCACTTCGGTAACTCCCCGTGGATTACGCTTAGGGTGCGTTTGGTAGAGAGAAATTCAGAGAAAAGAAATGAAGTAGAGAATAGAATCTCAGAGAATAGAAATCAGTGGAGAATTTTGTTCAATTCTAATGTTTGGTAACAACAGAGACATGACCCGAGAAATGAAAAAAAATTTATTTAAATAATATTTTGTCTAAATAAAAATTCTAAAAAATATTTAAAAAAAGTTATTTTAAAAAATATATCTTTTAAATTTTTTTTTTAAATTTATGTACTTTCTTTAAAAAAAATATTAAAAAAAACTTATTTTTTTAAAATGTATTTACTTAAAAAAAAAACTTGTTTTTTTATAAAAAATATTTTTTAAAATGTATTTATTTAAAAAAAAAACTTATTTTTTTTAAAAATAATTTTAAACTTATTTTTTTTAAATAATTTTTTTTAAAAATATTTTTAAATGTAAAAAAAAAAAAAAAAAAAAAAAAGAAAACATTTTTCAAAAAATTAATCCATTTCTCAAATTTCTCCACAAAATTAAGGAAATGAGGCTACTTAAATTACACTACTCAACTCTCCATTTCCTACCAATTTCTCCAATTTCTCGCTTTTCATTTCTACGGCTTACAAACACGAGAATTAAAGCCATTTCCTTTTCTACGGCTTTATTTCTCTGTACCAAACACACCTCGGTGTGTCTCAAAGCAGTCTCTGATCGTGAGGTGATGCTTGATTGTACCTCGTGACTCATCCGAACTGTAGGTGTGCCGGTACATCAGCGTTATCTCACTTGTGGGACTCCGGTTCGAACGACCTTTGTGAGAATTAGAGTTATGTTTTCACACTATGTTGTTAACACTCTCGAAGTTCAAACTTGTAAGTCTTGGAATCCGCTTATCACTAACCATTCTTATGTTTTATTCTTATGGAAGCTTTGGAGCGGATGATGGTGCTGATTCTTCACATGCTCATACCAACAACATCACTAATGGAAGTTCTCTCGGAAGGCAACACAAAGTCGAATGATTCTTCATCAAGTCAAAGAATCTACAAAGTTTAAAGACTAAGGAACTTCATCGATCTTGAAATCCAACGTCAAAAAGCGTGAGCATGTTGAAGAAAGGCGTGGAACCTTTGAACAACGGGCGACTTGATGAAGACAACAACAACATACTATCACTACCATCACAAAGAACAAAGATCAAAGAACAAAGAAAATGATGGCGTCAAAGCGAACTTTTCAAAAGAAACAATTTCTCTACCTTTGGGAGATTTTTTGAATCAAGGCACTTCTTCTCACAAGAAAGAAGAATGTCGGAAGATGTCAAAGCTACTATTACATCGGCACCTTCACGTTCATATCATCAATCACTAACACTTAGGGGGAGATTGTTGGAATCACTCCTGAACTAGAATTCAAGTGTTAGTAATCAATATGTAATAGTTAGCTTAATTAGGCCTTTATGTTTGATTTTATGCTAAGGCTTATGTAGAAGGCCCATAAGCCTTGGCCCAAGCCTAATAAGGAAAGGATGGGAACTTGGTGTGTTGCCCTAGTTCCCTCCTTTAAATACTCTTGTAAACTTCTATTGAAGGTTGGTTGTTCAATTCACTCATTCACCTTTACGCATAACTCTTCATTACTCATACGTGTGTGTGTGTGTGTGTGTTGTTCATCTGATCTCTTCTTCTCTATTTCTTATATTGATGCTTTTGTTACTAAAATGGGAACCTAACAGTTTTGAATTGAAAGGCTTAAATCATTGTGGTTTGGTTGTTTATGATTGATAAAGTGGTTGTTTTTTAAAGTTGTATGCGAGCGAGTTGAGTCTCGGAGTTGTGTTTCTTGAGCGAGTTGCTTTGTTATTGGAGCGAGTTGGTATATGCGACTTGGCTATTTAGCGAGTTGACTCTTTATGCGACTTGGGGTCTAAGCGAGTTGTTTCTTTAAGTGACTTGAGTTCTAAGCGACTTGGCTATTAAGCGAGTTGTCTTTGCTAGCGAGTTATTTTAAGCGACTTGGTGGTTAAGCGAGTTGTTTACATATGCGACTTGGCTATTAAGCGAGTTGTTTCTTTAGCGACTTGAGTTTTAAGCGACTTGTTTCTTTGCGAGTTGTTTGTTTAGCGAGTTAATACCAAAGCGAGTTGTTGTTTAGCTACTTGTCTATTGAGACTTGTCACTTCTTAACGTGCTACATTTTACGGTTGTGGAGGTTATATACAAATCGAATCGGGAAGGAATGGAAATCAAGGTCAAGCTAAGCCAATTTGCAACAAGCTGTGGTGGTGATGGACATTAGAAACATCTCCAAACGTCCTCAAAATGTGTTAGGAATTAGTCGGTCAGTCGGTCACCTCAAGTATATGTATTCATTAGAAAGCTCGTAGTCGTAGTCTAGTTTTATTAATAAGTAGTTTGTTATATAACACCGTGGAGGACGGACGGGTCTTTACCCTGTATGCACGATCCACGACCCGTAGGTGGCGTTATTTGTAAGACACTATAAATACCCTCTACCTTCCAAGGTAGAGGGTTGGGCTCAATACCATTTTTCTTTGTTTCACATAGTTCCCAACTCTCTTCCTTTCTCTCTAGAACTTTCTCTCTAAGCTTACTTGAACGCCCCACATGGTTATGGTTTAATGTGTTTGTGAAATCCTATATCTAACAATTGGTATCAAGAGCCATGGTTTGATCACTCATCTTTCATGCTCTTTGTTTTGGTGGATTTCATAAGGTTTTGGGGTATTAAGTGTTTAGAAGAGTTTGATTCATTGGACAAGTTCTAGTGTTAAAGTTTGAATTTTGCTTGTACTTTTGTGTTTAGGATCATCATATGTGTTTATGTTTTGAATTAGAAGGCCTAAATCATTGTGGTTTGGTTGTTTTGATTGACAAAGTGGTTACTTTTGAAATTTGTACAAAGCGAGTTGAGTCTCGGATACACATTTCTTCAAAGCGAGTTGCTTTGTTACTTGAATCTGAGTTGTTTTATGCGACTTGGCTACTTAGCGAGTTAAGCTTTTAAGCGACTTGGTGGTTAAGCGAGTTGTGTCATTTGCGACTTGCTATTAGCGAGTTGATTCCTAAAGCGACTTGCTTCTTTAAGCGAGTTGATTGTGTTGCGAGTTGATACTAAAGCGAGTTGGCTATTTAGCGACTTGTTTCATCAAGCGAGTTGATTGTGTTGCGAGTTGATACTAATGCGACTTGGCTATTTAGCGAGTTGATTCCTTAGCGACTTGTTCCTTTGAGCGAGTTGGTTGTTTAGCGAGTTGATTACTAAGCGATTTGAGTGTTTAGCTACTTGTCTATTTAGACTTGTTACTTCTTCGTGATACATTCTTACGGTTGTTCTTTTGGTTTAGTAAAATCCCGTGAAAGAATCAATTTCGGTTTAATCAAAGAATAGTAAAATCCGTAGAACTTGTAATCATGGCAAACATCGTTCCTACTATTGTTTCTTCCGTGGCGAGGGCGTTCGAGCGGCAGGATCAAATACACATCCACCTATGCTTGCAGGCGATTATGACTTATGGGCACATGAATCCGATTGTCTTGTTTGGGAAAAGAAAATGGAGTCAACATTCTCAAGTCAATCGATGAAGGACCTTATCGATTGAGACCACTAGAGACTTGATTGATACAGCTGCGGATGGAACAATGATCTATGGAATAGACGGACCAAAGGCGTATGATGAGCTCAGCGATAAGGAGAAAAGAGATTCGATGCGGATATCGGGGCTTCTAACATTATCTTGCAAGGTCTTCCAAAACACATCTATAAACTTATCAATCACAACAACGAAGCAAAGGTGTATGGGATAATGTCAAGATGCTTCTCTCGGGTTACGAATTAACTATGGAAGGCAGAGAGAATCACAACTCTATGATGAATTTGAGCACTTCAAGATGAAACCGGATGAGAGTGTCTATGATTATTACGTGAGATTCCACAAGCTTGTTAATGACATGAGGAACATCGAATGACTATGCCAAACATTCAATTTGAACTCAAAGTTTGTGAACAACATGAATCCCGAATGGCACAAGTTTGTCACCTCTGTGAAACTAACCAAAGGATTGAAGAATACGAACTATGAGCAACTCTATGCTTTCCTTCTTGAATGAGAGACATGCTATGTTTGAAAAAAGGATCTTGATCGGTTCAAAACCAACGAGGAGAGACAAGCTCATCAAATGGTTCAAGCGCCTTCTACTCAAACATTGGAATTACCACCAAGGCATCTCAAGTTATACCCATGGGTAATGGTAATCACAAACTCATTCCGATCAATGTTCAAACAAGGCGATCTTTGATGCACGTGGGAAACTTCATTAATCAAGCGGCTCTCATGATTAGTCAAAACATGAACTCTCCCACACCAACAACAACCTCGAGCGACATCCAATCCACACAATCAAGCCCATCATCGAGATGGGAAGGTTATGGTACAACCGGTTCAAGAAAAGCGGTATGAACAAGGAAGAGGTGGGCTGGTAGAGGATATGTGGCAAATCGAGAATAGGGAAGGAATGGAAATCAAGGACAAGCAAAGCCGATCAAATGCTACAAGCGTGGCGGTGAGGACACATTGCAAGGAACCGCATCTCCAAGCGTCCTCGAATCTTTGAGTACTTGAGGATAAGATGTTGCTTGTTCAAGCTCGGGATAATGGAGTGCTTTGGATGAAGAGGAGTTATTGTTTCTTCTTTGAAGGAATGCCAAGACTTATGATGATGATGTTGATGAACAACCAATTCGAGGAGATGGGTCATAATCATCGAATGCCTTCCAAGTCGTGATCGTGATGCATACGACTCGGCGTCGATGATGAACCTCTTGCACAAACAATTTTCATGGCGACATCTCTCCAATGGTCTCTCTAAGGTCCCTCACCACAACAAGCTAGTCCATCCAAAGAATCAATAATTTACGGTATTAAAACTATATGATGATGTTGATGAGTGAAAGATGCATAATGAAGTACAAACTCTTGAGACTTATGAATCAGATATTGATTATGAGGGTAATAGCAATATTGTCCCATATGATCAATATGTAAAGCAAAATAAAAGTGAGGTTGTACCAAGTAATGCATTTTCACGATCAATGATGACTATGTTTTTAATGAACATCTTGCATGTGCCCCGATAATTGTTGTCTACGAACTTAATGCCTATAAAGAGCGTGTTGCTATTTATGAACAACGTGCTAAATTTGAGTTGACCACGTGAGCGGAAATGGATGTCCAAATGCGTACAATTATTAGAAAAAGTAACTTTAGAAGAAGTATTAAAACAAGAGTTAAACTCCTTACAAGAAAAGCTCTCTAAAATTGTTAAGCAAAAGAAAGAACTTCAAGATAATGTTAAAGTGCTTAAGCAGAATTTCATGCTAAGGAATCAAAACTTTTGAATGAGTTTTCTAATCTAAAAACTTTGAAAAACAAACTTGAAAACAAGTTATGCGTACAAGGAAATACCATTCAATTGCTCACTTGATCACTAAGCATAGAGTTTTAAGCGATAAACATAGTGTTCCCATTATTAATAAACCCAACCACGAGTGCGGTAAGATTGCAAAGGATGCTCAAAATGTAATATATGATGGCAATGAGATTCTTAAACCTAGACAGACACCTAGTTGCATTGTGTGCTTGAGGAAGATAGAAAATTAGATGATGCATCTAGGGAGAAAATGGATAAGAAGCTTAACGATCACGAGAGCAAAAGCAAAACATAATAGTTAAACCCCATGATTACAAAAGGAAAATTGGATTTCCTTAAACAAGTTTAAGCCTTAAACTTTGTTAACACACGAACAAGTGTTTTGGAAAAGGACTTAGATAAGCAAAAAGTGAAAATATTGTTGAAACAAACCCTCCCTTAGGAGAATACTGCACCGTGTGTATCCTCCCAATACACCAATGCATTTAGTTCCTAGAACTATTGCCACTAAACAAGACCTTAATCGGTCAATATGTGATTTTTCAACTATTTGTCGATTTTGAGAAAACTTGTGAAAAGGATCACACCCATGGGATAGCGAAGGGGAAAGGGTTTGAACAAACAAAGAATGTTATTTAAGCGAAGTCATGCCTTTCTTTAAACAATTAAAAGATCAATTTGAGAGTCTTAAAAGGGATGGATCTGAGATATTAAAGGGATGGAAAAAGAATTTGATGCAATGATAATTGAAGTTAGTAACTATGAGCGGGCATTAAAATATAATGAAATTGAGAGGAAGAACTTGCATACCTTAAATGAGAATCGATTTACGAATGTATCTCTCAAGATGTGTTTTATATTGCTACTAATTGCTCTATTACTACTTCTCAATTTCATGAATTATACATTGCGTTGAAAGTCTCCCATGATCGTGTCATTGAGCTTGAAATCAAAACTCTAAACTAAGTAATAAAATTGAGCAGGATAATCACGATAATTTGGTAAAACATTTTCTAAGCTAGAAGTTGAACATTTTGATTTGCAACTAAAATATCAACATCTTAAAGAAAATGATAAAACCTCAAACATCAAGATATCCTCGGATGTTCGAGTTTGATGCGGTTTTGAACTAAACAAAGCGTGACGAAACGATTCAAGCTCAACGTAACACGATCAGAAAGTTGAAAGCCCAAATCTCTCAATTAAAGGGTGAAAAGAACAATGTGGTGGCTCCCAAATGCCTCCTCCTTTAGATTCTTGGAATTCTCAAAATTTTCATCTTCAAAACTTGGTTAATGCCTTAGAAAAGGAAAATGAGAGTTTTCTAGAAGAAAATGAAAAGGTTAAACGTCATTTCAATGAGTTATTTGAGTCAATTAAAGTCACTCGTAACAAAAATAACGAAAAAATAACCTCGTTGCAAAGGAAATTGAGAATCTTAAGAGTCGGTAAAAGGGAAAATGCCAATGACCAATGGGAGAATGGTGCTTCAAAGGTGCATGTACGTAATAAATATGCTTTGTACGTAAAATATGTTCCTCCTCATCTTAGGAATAACAAACTTGCGATTCAAACATATTTCTCATACCTTAAGGACAGACCTAGAATGTCTCCGTGAGATTGTAGAAGAGGATAAGCTAGAGAAACCGGATGATAATGCAATTGGCCATGCATGCTTATATGCCAAACGATCTCAAGAACTTCTAGAATTCCTAATTACAATATGCCCTAAAACCTTAGGTGAGCAAGTCAATCCCTTGATACCTTGTTCTATGCCTAGTGCCAAGCATGCAAGTCATTCAATGCCCAATATTATGAATGTGAAATGCCTTCAGTAGTTCGGACTCTAGAGTGTGCTAAGAATGTGAACTCGAGTGTGCCCTCTAGGAGCTCAAAACCCAGCACTTCTAGTATTAAGAAAGTGAACTTTAATATGCCTTCAAGCAGTTCGGATCGGCACATCTAAACAAGAAATGCATAAAGTAGCAAAACCAACTAATGTTCCCATTCCTACAGAGTAATCGGTGAGATTAAAGCAAGCATGTCAAAGTCTCAAGACAATACAAGGAATGATAGGACCTACAAGCTAAAAATGTGCATTGGAAGAGAGTAGAAGATCACCCTAGGAACACTAAGTTTGAGTTAAATAAAGCGAATCGTGTTGATTCTAGTATTAGCTATAAGCGTACTGTAATTAATTCAAATTCTGTTGCTACTTTTGGAAAAACTTGTAATGATGATTGTGTAGTTTAGGTTACTAATCTTGAGTGTGGTATGAATGATTTGTCTAATGCTATCGAATGCCCGATTAAAACTACTAATGTTAAGAATCAAGCTAAGAAGGCTAAAAGGCAAAAGCGAAACAAAGTTAGAAAGCAGTGGAAACCCGGGAAGAACATTTAGTAAGATAGGTTATCAATGGATACATTGGTCATAAGGCTAATCGATTATGTCCTCAATCTACTAAGACAATGCCCACTAGTAAATGGATGCCTCTTGGTAGAACTATTCCTTTAAGAAGTGAACATACTTTGAATAGGTCAAATCGGACAATAGCATTGCATCTATTCTAATGATTCCATTGCTTCTATTTACGATATGAATGTTTCTATTTACGATGTGGGTGTTCCAATCACATTACTAACCAAATGGAACCCATTCTTGCATGGGGATCCCAATTATCGATTATCCATTCTTGTTTGTGTTCAGCTGCGGATCGTTCAAATCGTTCGTGGTACACGGACTCAGTTGTTCCAAGCATATGACTAGAGACCGGTCATGGCTCATGAACCGTGAGCAAATTCATCGGGACGATTAGATTGAGGAGCGATCATTTCGGTGCAATTATGGGTTATGGAGATTATGTTGTTGGTGATAGTGTTATCTCCGGGGTATATTATGTGGAAGGTCTTGGTCATAACTTGTTCTCTGTTGGTCGATTCGTGACTACGATCTAGAAGTAGCCTTGAGAAAACATACTTGTTTCGTTAGAGAACTTGATGGTAAGGAACTTTTAAGAGGAACACGTGGTTCAAATCTATACACCATCTCTATCGAAGACATGATGAAGTCTTCTCCAATTTGCTTGTTGTCAAGGCTTTGAAAACAAAGTCATGGTTATGGCATCGTCGTCTCAATCACTTGAACTTTGACACCATCAATGATCTCTCGAGAAAGGACTTAGTGGTAGGTTTACCTAGGTGAAGTATGAAAAGGATCATCTTTGTTCGGCATGCCAATTGGGAAAAAGCAAGAAGTATGCCCATAAACCCAAACCTACAAACTCAATTCTGAAGTTCTTCATACAATTCACATGGATTTATGTGGACCAATGAGAGTGCATAATATCTTTGGGAAGAAATATGTGCTAGTTGTGGTTGATGATTACTCTAGATTCACAGGTCAAGTTCTTAAGGACAAAGGATGAAACTCAGATATCATCATCAAACTCATCAAGCAGTTGCAAGTTCGACTTAACAAAGCGATCGAATTATCCGAACAGACAATGGGCGGGTTTGTTAACAAACAACTTAGTGAGTTTTATGAAAGTGTTGGAATCGACCATCAAAGAAGTGTTCCACGAACTCCTCAATAGAGCGGTGTAGTTGAAAGCGAAATCGAACTCTTGTGGAAGCCGCAAGAACTATGTTGATTTACTCAAAGGTTTCAATGTTTCTCGAAATTTGAAGCCATTGCCATGCATGCTGCACACAAAATCGATCCACGATTCACCTTTGTTCATGGAAAAACTCCATATGAACTTATCCATGAAAACCTAATCTCTCATTCCTTCGTGTGTTTGGTGCATTGTGTTATCCAACTAATGAGGGCCAAGACTTAGGCAAACTTAAAGCTAAAGCGGACATTGGAGTATTTGTAGGGTATGCACCAAACAAAAGGGATACGAATCTACAACAAAAGAACCCGAAATATCATGGAAACAATTCACGTTACGTTTGATGGTGACGGTCAAATGGTGGACAAAATAAGACCCGGACTACAAAACATTCCTATTGGTGTACAAAACCTCTCTATATACCTAGAAGATGATTTAAGGAAATTGTTTGATCCAATGTTCGATGAACACTATGAACCAAATCTTGATGAAATGTCAAATCCATCAGCAGGCTGCTCCTATTCTTGTAAATGAAGTCAATCCTTGGTCTCAATATCATTAAGTCAAGAAGCGCTGCTTGCGATCACTCTGTCTCATCAACAAATCATCAATCATCAGTGTACATCATGGAAATGTTTACGGTATCAATGATGAAGTTAATCCCTTTGCTACTTCGAAGATGCTCCGTTTGAAAATATATTTGCTCCTGAATCATCATCGAACCATCTACATCGGGAGAAATCGACTCTGCTACTTGGTTCCTCAACAACAACCACATGAACACCTTAGGAAATGGACTCATGATCATCCATTGGACAACATCATTGGAAACCCTCTCGTCCTGTATCAACACGAAAACAACTTGCAACCGATGCCTTATGGTGCTTCTTGACTCCGTACTCTCTAAGGTCGAACCAAAAGATGTTAAAGCGCTATGAATGAAGGCAATTTGGTTCAATGCCATGCAAGAAGAAATTCATGAGTTTGATCGACTTGATGTATGGGAATTAGTACCTACTCCAGTTGTGCTATGATCATTGCTCTTAAGTGGATCTTCAAAGTGAAGCTTGATGAGCATGGCGATGTATTAAAGAATAAGGCTAGATTGGTTGCTAAAGGATACCGTCGGGAGGAGGTATTGACTTTGAAGAATCATTTGCTCTGTTGCTCGCATCGAGGCAATCGAGAATCTTCTTGGCTAATGCTTCAAGTAAGAACATGGTAGTCTATCGGATGGATGTAAAGGCGGCATTTACGAGCGGAGATCTTAAAGAAGTCGTCTCGTTAGCCAACACGAAGGCTTTGTGAATCGAGCATCCTACTCACGTTTATCGTTTGAAGAAGGCTCTTTACGGTTTAAAGCAAGCTCCAAGGGCATGGTATGATCGCTATCAAAGTTTCTTCTATCTCTGGATTCGAGAAAAGGCAGTTGATCCAACATTGTTCACCGGGAAGTCGAGGCAAACATTTAATTCACGTTTAAATTTATGTTGATGATATCATCTTTGCCTCGTGACCCCAATGAGTGTGACCAATTTTCAAATGAAATGGGTTCTAAATTTCAAATGTCAATGATGGGACAAATGTCATTTTCTTGGGATTACAAATTTCACAAAGTCCGGAGGCATTTTATAAATCAATCTAAATATGCAAATGAGATTTTAAAGAAATTTGGATTTGATTCTAGTGACCTGTTGACACTCCCATGATTGAGCGTACTAAAGCGGATGAGGACCACTCGGGGATCATGGTAGACCAAGCGAAATATCGTAGCATGATCGGATCACGATGTACCTCACGCCAGTGAGACGATATTACATTCGTTGTATGCATGTGTGCTAGATACCGGGCTAAGCCTACCAAAAGCACCTTGAAGCGGTTAAGCGGGTCTTCGGTACCTCAAGGAACCATCAATATGGGACTTTGGTACCCGAAGGACACCGGTATGTCACTAACGACATATGCGGATCACGAGATCATGCGGTGTCAAGATACTCGTCGAAATGCGTGGAGGTGCTCGATTTTTGGGTGATAAGCTTGTGAGTGGTCATCAAAAAGCAAATGAGTACTTCTATTTCCTCTCTGAGGTGAATACATAGCCATGTCATCTGTTGTGCTCAAATCCTATGGATGAGATCTTAATTAGCGACTATGGCTTTGAATTCAACAAAATCCTACGTAATGTGATAATAAAAGTGCTATTGCTCTCTTATGCAACAACGTTCAACACTCAAGAGCTAAGCATATCGACATTCGACATCATTTCATCGGGGAACAAGTGGAAAAAGGTGTGGTGGAACTTTACTTTGTGAGGGCCGAATACCAATTAGTGACATCTTCACCAAAGCTCTTCCTAGAGAACGTTTGAGTTTATCCTTCCACGTCTTGGTCTAAAGAGTTTACAACCGGAAACACTCAAGCCTCTTCAAGAGGAAGGCGAGGAGTAAAGGTCTTTATTCATCTATCTCTTGTATATATTTATTCAAAAGCAAAATACAAAATTTAAAAACCCTGAAAAGAAAATAAAAAAAAATATAAAAATATAAAATCTTCAAATACCATAAAAATTAGAAAATCTTGAAAAATTCCAAAAATATTGTTATTTTGTCATGTTTTCCTTATTCGATATCATCTACGGACTTTGTGTTGACATTCAAAGAATGTCACGGGTTTTAGATGTTCTTGAATGCACATAGTTTGTTTTAAAATAAAAAAAAAAAAAAAAAAAAAAAAAAAAAATGAGGCGAAGAAAAATGGTGGTTTATTGTCATTTCGATGATAACCGGTTTTAAAAGCAAAAACGAGCCATGCTTTATCTTATTTTCAAATCTCATGCTCGATTCTTAAAACAAAGGTTTGTCTATCTTTTGAAAACTTAATTGCTTTGAAAATTCCTTGAAATCTACTTTTGTAAATCATTTGTGCTTTTCGGTTGTCAAAATATCTATATCTCAATCAACAACTTATGTCATTGATTGAGGGGAGAATGATTTTCATTTAAATTAAAAAGTGTATTTTCAAACAATGGTACGTAAATGAGCAAGGTTTATTGTTGGAAAATCAAAAGATATTATGTTTTATACATTTTAAATCAAAACCTTTGCTAATATTATGTTTTCAATTGACATCATGCATGTTTAATCAATGGAGTTTAAAGTCTCAAAATTCGATCCTTATCGGTTAAAACGTTTTCATAATCATGTCACAATTCTCCTTAAAAGCTTTCAAAATCAATTTAAATCTCTGAAGATCACAAATCTCAAATGATTTGATAATTGTGATCGGGGAGAATTTGTGATTTAAATTGGTTTAAAGCGATAATTCGGTAAATGGTTTTATAAGGATGTACAAGTTCTCCTTCCGCATGTGACAAATGATTTCAAATTTTCTATGCACATGTTGAGGGGAGCATCTATCTTAAACCACAAATTATTGAAGCGTGATCATTTTATTTCTATGTGGGTCTTTTCCTTCTAGTATGTGCAAAACTCTTTCAAATCTCGAGGCACATATTGAGGGGAGCAAACCTTTGAAAACCTCATCCTTCCTCAAAATGCTTTATCTACTTGAATTGATTGGGAAATGATGTTGATATCTTTTAGAAAATGTTAATCAAAAGATTGGACCTTTCATTCTTCCTCAAATTCAAGATCTCTTGCCTCCATGTGCTAAACGATTTCAAATTATGATGCACATGTTGAGGGGATCTCATTTCTAAAATATCATAAACAATTGAGGTACAAAATGCTTTAATAATATATCACAAGTATCTTGATTGATTTTCAAATGGTTTTCAATTGGTTTCAATGGCGGATGAACAAAACCAAAAGACCGACCAACTTTACTTTATGCATGGTGATATAAGGATGATAAGGTTAGGTTTTGTTCCCATGATCCACGAGCGGAGGGATCTACCAGGGACTATTCACTAGATAGTGTATATGTCCTTAGGTATGATGAAAAAGGAGAAAATTAAGTTATGGGAAGAGTGCGGACTGAGGCCGAGCTAATCTTGGAATAAACCCAACAAGGTTCTAGTAATGAAGTCTCGGTAAGCTTGAAGGGTTGAAGAATGAAAAGAATTGAATATGAAAGGGTGAAAACAAATAGCCCTCCATTTATTCAACCTTAGAGGCGGATACGGGTTCAATTCATATACTCTTGATGGTTACCATGGTAACATCGGTATTGAAGACAAGGCGTCATGGACCCGGTGGCCTTTGCACTTCAACCTCCCAAACCACTCAAGTTCCTCTTAAAGGACTTGTTTCATTCTCACGGGAAGACATTATCTATCGACTCTCTTAGAGATTGTTGATATTGAAGAAGGATACCTCTCCTAGTCTCCGAAATAGGAACCAAATATGCACAAATTGAGTCTAGAGCCACGAGATCATCAATAAATCTCATTAGGACACTTTCAATGAAGACTCTATGTTTCACACAATGTGGAAAGAGATTATATCTTGAGTCCTACATTATCCTTGTGGTATTGCGGAACATCGAGTGATATGTAAACATATTCACAATGAAGATGGAAAGCCTTGGAGCCAACATCAAACAAGCTCTGGTAGGTGGCATGTGAGATCTATTCAATAGATCAACCATGTGACAATGAGCAGAAACAATGGGGCGATTCAATCTTTTGAATTAATCACGGTTCGAGTTATGGATTGATGGATACCTTTGAAAAACCGGTTGTTGTGCTTAAAACTCTTTTCTTTAGTACATTGACCGTGTACAAATATTTCAAATCAAAAGGTATTTATGATTGATAAATGATTTTCATTAAAACCTTCGTTGTAATGCAAAAACAATTTCTATTGAGCAACACACGATTGTTTTCAAATCTCTTTTTATCAATCGGTGAATCTCAATTATTTGGTTCACTCACTCCGTGTTGTCTTCTTTGAGGCGTTCGGTTTGAGAACGACTAGAGCATTGCGAAACCTGTCAAGGAAATTCTTGAATTATACCTAATCACAGGCGATCGTGTCTTGATCAATGGGGAACCGTGGGCGTGTACCTCGATTCAACGAAAGTGATCAAAGACACTTCGTGCGCTTTATTGCTAACTATTGTATGCGTGCGCGACGTTTGCGGTGATCGAATGATGCGGTCAATCCATAGCCGCATGCTCACTCAACACATTCATCTCGAAGAAATCATGATTAGTGCATCAATGACTCGATATTTTCACTCCATGCTTACGCTGCTGCTTTGCCAATATCATGAATCAATAAATGCTTCCGCTACTCGATGAGAATACTTCATGATCCGAATGTGAGCATGTTGGTCCAAATGTCACAACATCACATAATACCAACACCACAATGGAAGAGTGAGCGATTTATGTTGGTGATGATCTCAATGCGGCTCAAAACTCATCATCACGTGGATCGGTTAAAGACCTCCACTTGAATTATCCTAACATGCAAAACATGAAGAATCAAAGACTACGAGCTCTTGAGCAAAGGACTTAATCAAGAAACCTCGAGCAATCTAATGTAATATCTGTTTGTATTCATTGTAAATTGAGGTGACCTCCTTAGGGGAGATTGTTAGGAATTAGAAAATTCGGTCATTAAAGAGTCGGTTACCTCAGTATATGTATTCATTAAGCTCGTAGTCGTAGTCTAGTTATATTAATAAGTAGTTTGTTATGTAACATCGTGGAGGACAGACGGGTCTTTACCCTCTGTATGCACGATCCATGACCCGTAGGTGGCGTTATTTGTAAGACACTATAAATACCCTCTACCTCCCAAGGTAGAGGGTTGGGCTCAATACCATTTTCTTTGTTTCATATAGTTCCCAACTCTCTTCCCTTTCTCTCTAGAACTTTCTCTCTAAACTACTTGAGCGCCCACTTTGATTATGGTTTAGTGTGTTTGTGAAATCCTATATCTTACAAAATGCAAAGTACTTGAGACAAGATGTTACTTGTGCAAGCTCGGGATAATGGTCTTGTTTTGGATGAAGAGGAATTGTTGTTTCTTCTTGAGGGCAATGCCAAGACATATGATGCTGAGATGTAGATGGCGACCAATTCGGGAGATAGGTTGATAACGCTACTGCGCTCGTTGGGGTCAAAGGAACTTCCTTTTCGTCGAGCAAGTTTTCAACACCCCAGGCGATGAACCTAATCGTTGTAGTGTAGTATTAAGTTAAGCCACGGAATTGATATCGTTCTCTAGGGGAATAGGAATGCTAGTGAGGAGTTACTACGCTAAGGTTGGGGTTGAGGAAGATTATTTTTTATCTTTTTTATGTTTTTTAGGAAATGGAAAAGTACGAATCTCGGGGTTTGGATTTGGGTGGTTGGTATTTCTACCGATTACTCTACTATCTAATCATCTAATTAACTAAGGTGAGGGTAGTCTATTTTCAATTATTGTGTGCTCGTATGATGATTTAAAGAGGTGTTTACTTAGGTTTTATTACTCCTTAATTATCTCCTATTGATGGTTGAATTGTCACGTCCTTATTCTTAATCGCGTTGTGTGTCTAAGGTCGTAGGATATGCGTTTATCCCTAACTCTTTGAAACTACCAAAGGGTCTCGTCTACAAAATCTCTAGGATTTATAAACTCTAACTCTAAGGTACTCTTTGGATGGTTTAGCCTACAACTACTCTAGGTGTTATAGTCTAAGGTTCATAAAGATTAATCAAGCATTAACTACACAACGAATGATCTATCGCATTACTAGATCATTAACAATTAAGATAAGAGACAACCAATTAATATTCAATAGTTAAGTTTCATATTACCTAAGCAAACACACAAGTAAATTAGCCGGACATGGAGAACATGCAAGCATACACACAAATAATTGAAGACATAATTGAATTAATGAAGTAAAACACTTATCTTGGTGTAAGATAAGGTTTGGAACCCTAAAATCTTGTACAAACGACCTTGGTTCGGTTAAGGTTTTTACTCCAAAAGACTACACACTAAAAACTAAAAATTCGGATTCTCATATAAGATTACATTCGTGACGGCGCCACCTTATGATTTGTGACGCCGCCGGTCGCCGTCATTAGGGTTTCGTCTTGGCCACGTTAGTCTTGCGACGGCGTCACCTTATGCTTGTGACGCCGTCCTCTTGACCTCGGCGCCGTCGGATCAAATCTAGGCCGTGCGAGTTGCGACGACCGCTTCTTTTAAAGCCCGACACCGTCACTTGAAAATAAGCAATTTGGCTACTATATCGTCACAACATGTGCTCGACGGCGTCGCAGATAACACCGACGACGTCCCGTTGTGTTTCAAAGACTTGAGTGTCTCGATTCTTGATTTTGGCCATTTTCTTCAGATATCCGCCTTTCGGTCCAAATAAGTGCCATTCCAGCAATTTGAATTCAAGAGACCTAAAAAGTGAAAAGGAGCGATATTAAGTAATAACGGATACAAAAGTGATCAAATAAGGGCTTAAACGACCCTCAAAAGGTAAATTTTAAAACCTTATCAAATATCCCTACACTTGGTATTTGCTTGTCCTCAAGCAAATGTGCTTTAACCAATTAATTTATAAGTTAGGGGTCATGAAGCATTGGTTTAGAACAATCCACAACACATATAAGCCCATAAAAGTCATAACAAGCACGGAATTACATACTAGCACCTCACATGGGGTGTTTGGGTACTCACATCTCTCGGGTGTATATGAAATATAACAAGTTGGAAATGGAAGATAAACACTCATTAACGGTCCTAGTACATAGATTACCATAGGCTTAAGACTAGATCAAACCTCCATCGCTTTGTCAGTAAGCACCTAGAAAAGACTATCAAAGAGGTCTTTTAAAGGGTTGTAATGTTAGGCTTCGGTAGGAAACAAAGAGTTTGGTGGGATAGGCTATTTAGTGGTGGCAAGTCAAAATCTTTATGTTACAAGCATATGAAGAATAGCGTTGCTAAGCCAAGACTCGACACTCTAAACTCTAGATAATGAAACAAACAAACATAAATTTAAAGGATAAATGTAGGATGGTAGCGCTTTTTTTTTTTTTTTTTTTTTTTTTTTCAACACTCTATTTTTTTCTTTTCTCTTTTCTATTTTTTGGATTTTTTAATTTTTTTTCATACACTTTTACTCTACCATCCTCAGCGGTAACATCAAAATGATAGGGATTTATAGGCACATCCCTACACTTGAGTTTTTATTACTCTAACACTAATTTGACCCAAATTGAAAAGATCAAAACACTTGAAGTACATTATTACGCAAATAAAGGAAATTTGAATTTAACGTTCCCTTCCCGTCATTTCATAAACTTTAACTTTTCCCATGAGTCCCAATCGTCCCAAAACTAAATACAAAGGATATGACTCGACTTAGCAACTCATGCAAGCAATTAGATAATTGAACTAAGGGTTTTTAGGGTGATAACAATAATGCACTAAAAGTGAGTACATACAAGGTAGGCTAAGGCGATTTGGGTGTACATTTGGGGGTGGGGTGTAAACAATGCTCTTCATTGATATTCGGAAAACCGAAACATCACGAGAACCGCGAAAAGATAGGCTCGAGGGGTTAACTAGGGGTATCGTGTACTAAAGATGAGTACAACGCATAAGGGTGTGGGGAATTACTCAACCAATGTGGAAGAAGTAATTATATTACGGTATCAAACAAGGGTTATCCTAATGCCTCTTATCATTTATTTATTCCTAACTACACAAGTGTAGTCTTACTAGCGATCTCGGGATGTATCACAAAACAAGTTCTAGAAATACTACCGGTTCACACACTAAGCATTAAAGATGAATGCTTTAATTCCTACTAATCTAAGGGTGATCCTCACATTTTGGGTGGAATTTAGGTGGTAAAGGGTTTTTGCGCTAGTCATGTAACTTCGTATCCGTGAGACGCCTTTGTTAAGACTAATGGCCCACTTCTATATGTCATGAAAAATTTTAAATTTGGTGCAAAATTACCCTAATCGACATTTTCTCATGGTTTATTACACAAATACAATTGGACAAAGCAAATAATCAAGGATAAGCATAGTTTCAAAGTTCCGTTTATTTTCCTCCTACACTTAAACCGAACATTGTCCCCAATGTTCCCGAAAATATTAAAGTTATGATAATATAAGGTAATAAAAAGCGAAAGAAACTAATACTCTCGATTAGCTCGGTAGGGTCCGTGTGAAGTATTGGTTAAATCCTTTCCAAGAAGAATGTATGCGTGAAAAGTTCCTTCCAACCTTATGTATCTTCTTCTTGATAAATAAAACCCGCACACTTGAAGAAAACAAAGCGAAACCTTCGCGTAAAATCGGTGGTAATAATATATATAAGACTCTACTAAACTAGGATATAATGCTTGTGGAATGGATGTTTACTGAATTTACGGAAAATTAAGACACAGAAAATTCCAAAATTTATAAGTAGCTCGAAAAACGAGAAAAAGTAATCGAGTTGTTTTACTCCTTCCCGACGTCGAGTTGCGATCTCCGACGTCAAAGTTATCGACAAAAAGCGGTCTGCGATTTTCTCGGAAAAAATCGGAAAATTTACATCTTTAAAATCGGAAAATTTTTCGCAAAACATCCATTATGACTCGATACAAGCATTTGACTCGAACAAACACACATGTATATCTTTTAATTAATTTCAATTCTCATGTTTACGTTTCTTTTGAAAACGTGTGTAATCCTCTACACTTATCCTTTATGTAAAATACCTTTATATGTAATTAAGGCGAGGTTAAAACAAAATAAAGCATTTTACAAATTTAAACATGAGAATAGACAATCAATAAAAGATATATGACACAAACAAGCAAACAATTAAGCATGGGTTTCCTCCCTAAGCGATTTTCTTTATTTATGAGTCTTGTAGCCGGACTCGTAGTCATGCTCCTACGTGACTTCATTACCGTCACCTCTTTCCTTCGCTCTTACTTGCGTCAAAAGGCGTGAGCGTTGTATGCTTACCGTGGACTCCTTGCCAGCGTCGTCTATTATGGTGACGGTTTTATCCTTTAGATTGGTTTCTTTTACCGAAAAAGGCCCAAACCATCTTGGTTTGTTTCTACCTTGTAATGCCCTTATCCGTGATTTGTATAAGAGTACTTTTTCTCCCTTCAGAAATTCCTTAGGTTTCCTTTGTGTTTTTGTTATCGAAGTGGGATTATTTCCTAACTTTTTATCGGGCTTCCACAATGTTGCATGCAGTCCTTGAACCATAAAATCTTTAAGCCCTTTTTCCCAATCGTGATCAAATAAGGGCTTAAACGACCCCTCAAAAAGGTACATTTTAAAACCTTATCATAGGTCACAATCATCAGAATGCCTTTCAAGTCGTTGACTGTGATGCATACGACTATGACGTCGATGATGAACCTACTGCACAAACAATTTTCATGGCTAGCATTTCTCCAATGGTCTCTCCAAAGGTCTCATCATCACAGCAAGCTAGTCCATCCAAAGAATCATTCATCTCAGAGGTATTAAAACTATATGATGATATTGATCAGCAAAAGATGTATGATAAAGTGCAATCACAGGAAACTTGTGACTCATATATTGCTAATTTGGGTAATAATAATATTGTCCCATATGATCAATATGTGATCCAAAGTGAGTGTGGTGAACCAAGTGATGCATCTTCTGGTCAATGATGACTATGTTTTTATGAATACCTTTGCATGTGCCTCGATGATTCTCGCTACAGGCGAATGCCTATAAAGAACAAGTTGCTATTTATGAACAACGTGCTAAGTTTGAGTTAACCACCCGTGAGCGGGAAATGGATGACCAAATGCGTACAATTATTAGAAAAAGTAATTTTATAGAAGAAGTATTAAAACAAGAGTTAAACTCCTTACAAGAAAAGCTTTCTATAGCGCTAAGCAAAAACAAGAACTTCAAGAAAATGTTAAAATGCTTAGCAAGAATTCAATGCTAAGGAATCAAAACTTTTGAATGATTTTTCCAATCTAAAAACTTTGAAAAACAAGCTTGAAAATAAGTTATGCGTACAAGGAATACCATTCAGATCGCTCACTTGATCACTAAGCATAGAGTCTTAGCGATAAGCATAGCATTCCCTTTGTTGAGGAACCAAATCCCGAGGTAGTTAAAAAGGCTAGAACTGCTCATAAGGTACTGTATGATGGTAATGAGATTCTTAAGCCTAGGAAAACACCATCATGTATTGGAAGCAATGAAGAGGATAGAAAATTAGATGATGAATCTAGGGATAAAATGGATAAGAAACTTAACGATCCTACATGTAAAGAGAAAAACATAACGATCAAACCCCATGACTACACTAAGGAAAATTGGATCTCCCTTAACATGTTTAAGCCTCAAACTCAATTAACCCCAGAACAGATTTTTTGGAAGAAAGATATGGATAAACAAAAAGCTAATGTACTTGTTGAAACTAACACTCCCTTAGGAAAATGCTGCGACTCATGTATCCTCCAAATACACCAATGCATTTAGTTCCTAGATCTATTGCCACTAATAGCAAAACCTTAATCATTTTGTATGTTGTTTATCAGTTGTTTGTTGATTTTGAGAAAACGTGTAAGAAGAGAATCATACCTCGGGGATAAGCGAGGGGAAAGAGGTTTTGAGCAAACTAAAGAATGTTATTTAACCGAGGTCATGACTTTCTTTAAACAATTAAAAGGTCAATTTGAGAGTCTTCAAAAGGAATAAATTCGAGATATTAAAGAAATGGAAAAGGAATTTGATGCAATGATAGTTGAGGTCAATGATTATGAGCGGAACTCAAATATAATGAAGTTGAAAGGAAGAACTTGCATATCTTAAATGAGAATTTGATTTCAAGTTGTGTTGCTCAAGATGTGTTTTATACTCTTACTAAGCACTCTATTATCGCTTCTCGATTTCATGAATTATCTATTGCATTGAAAGTTTCCCATGATCGTGTCATTGAGCTTGAAAACAAAACTCGAACTAAATGAGAAAATTGATCGGGATGATCACGATAATTTAGTAAAACATCTTTCTAAACTAGAAGTTGAAAATTTTGATTTGCAACTAAAATATCAACATCTTAAAGAAAATGTCAAAACCTCAAATATCAAGACATCCTCAGATGTTCCGGAGTTTGATGCATTTTTTTAGAAAAACAAACGTGACGAATAGATTCAAGCTCATTGTAACACGATCAGAAAGTTGAAAGCCCAAATTTCACAATAAAAGGGTGAAAAGAACAATGTGACTGGCTCCCAAATGCCTCCTCCTTTAGATTCTCAGAGTTCTCAGACCTTTCATCTTCAAAATTTGGTCAATGTTTTACAAAAGGAAAATGAGAGTTTTCTAGAAGAAAATGAAAAGGTGAAACAACACTTTAAAGAGTTATATGATTCAATCAAAGTCACTCGTGACAAGAACAATGAAATAATAACGTCTTTACAAAAGGAAATTGAGAATCTGAAGAGTCAGGAAAAAAGGAAACTGCCACTTGTCTTTAATGAGAATGTTGCATCAAAGTCATCCTCAAACTGCAAATATACTGTGACTGTTAAATACATTCCTCCTCATCTTAGAAATAACGAACTTGCATTTCATAACTATCTCGCTCACCTTAAGGATAGTCTAGAATGTCTTCGTGAGATCGTAGAAGAGGATTTCATAAATAAGCCACTTGATAGAGAAATTAGGTTTGCTTGCATTCAGGCCAAACAATCTCAGGAACTGCTAGAATGTATAAGAGCAACTTGTCCTAAATCCTTAGGTGCAAAAGATAAAGTTGTGATTCCTTGTTCTATGCCTAATGCCAAGTTTGCAACCCATTCTATGCCTAGCATTAAGAAAGTGAATTTTAGAGTGCCTTCAATTCGTTCTGATCCCTGCACTTCTAGTTCAGGAATGCAAAAAGTAGCTCAACCAACTAATGTTCCCATAATTCCCTCTACAGGAGTAATCAGTGACATTAAATCAAGCGGGTCAAAGCCTCCTGGCAACACAAAGAATGATAGGACCTTGCAAGCTAGGAATGTTCAGTGGAAGAGAGTAGAAGATCACCTTAGGGAGAATTTGAATAAAACGAATCGTGTTGATTCTAGTGTTAGCTCTAAGTGTACTGTAATTAATGCGAATTCTGCTACTTTTGGCAAAACATGTAATGATGATGCGTAGTTTCTGTTACTAATCTTGAATGTGGTGTGAATGATTTGATTAATGCTGTTAAATGCCCTGTTAAGACTGTTAATGCAAATAATCAAGCTAAGAAGGCAGAAAGCAATGGCGGAAGAAGGTTAGGAAACATTGAAACCCGGGGAGGAAATTTAGTAACATAGGTTATCGTGGATACCCTCGGCCAAAAATTCAATCTTAATGAGATGTGCCCTAAATTTTCTAGATCAATGCCCATTAGGAAGTGGATGCCTCTTGGTAGAACTATTCCTTAAAGTGAACATACTTTGAATAGGTCTAATCTGAACACTAGCATCGCATCTATCCCTAATGATTCCATTGTTTCTATTTACGATGTGGGTGTTCTAATCATCATTACTAACCAAATGGAACCCATTCTTGCATGGGGATCCCAATTATCCGATTATTCATTCTTATACGTGTTCAATTGCGGATCGTTCAAATCGTTCGTGGTACCGGACTCAATTTGTTCCAAGCGTATATTTGGAGACCGGTCGCTGCTCTTGAACCGTGAGTAAATTCATTGGGACCATTAGATTGGGAACGATCATTTCGGTGCAATTATGGGTTATGGAGATTATGTTGTCGGTGATAGTGTTATCTCCGTGGTATATTACGTAGAAGGTCTTGGTGATAACTTATTCTCCGTCGGTCAATTCGTGATTACGATCTAGAAGTGGCCTTGAAACATACTTGTTTAGTTAGAGAACTTAATGGTAAAGAACTTTTAAGAGGAACTCGCGGTTCAAATCTATACACCATCTCTATCGAAGATATGATGAAGTCTTCTCCAATTTTCTTGTTGTCAAAGGCTTCGAAAACAAAGTCATGGTTATGGCATCGTCGTCTCAATCACTTGAACTTCGGCACCATAAATGATCTCTCCAGAAAGGACTTAGTTGTAGGCTTACCTAGACTAAACTATGAAAAGGATCATCATTGTTCAGCATGCCAATTGGGAAAAAGCAAGAAATATGCCCACAAACTCAAACCTACAAACTCGATTCTGAAGTTCTTCATACCTTTCACATGGATTTATGTGGACCCATGAGAGTCTGAGAATATCTTTGGGAAGAAATATGTGTTAGTTGTGGTTGATGATTACTCTCGATTCACTTGGGTTAAGTTCTTAAGGACAAAGGATGAAACTCGGATATCATCATCAAACTTATCAAACATTGCGAGTTCGACTTAACAAACCGTAGAATCATCCGAGCAGACAATGGGCGAGTTTGTTAATAAACAACTTAGTGAGTTTTATGAAAGTGTTGGAATCGGTCATCAAAGAAGTGTTCCACGAACTCCTCAACGAGCGGTGTAGTTGAAAGACGACATCGAACTCTTGTGGAAGCCGCAAGAACAATGATGATTTACTCAAAGGTTCCAATGTTTCTCAGGTTGAAACCATTGCCACCGCATGCTACACTCAAAATCGATCCCTAATTCACACCGCTCATGGAAAACTCCATATGAACTTGTCCACAATAGAAAACATAATCTCATTTCTTCGTGTGTTTGGTGCATTGTGTTATCCAACTAATGAGGCCAAGACTTAGGCAAACTTAAAGCTAAAGCGGACATTGGAGTATTTGTAGGATATGCACCAATGAGAAAAGGATACCGAATCTACAACAAAAGAACCCGAAATATCATGGAAACAATTCACGTTACGTTCGATGAGCTAACGGTCCAATGGCTCCGGGACAACCCAGTTCGGACCCGCATCATCAAGTAGTCCCATCGTTCTACTCTTGTATACGATTCTTCGCCAAAGAACTCCTTTCGTGCCTCCTTCGAAGATGACTTGAAGAAGCTGTTTGATCCAACGTTTGATGAACACTATGAGCCAACGCTAATGATTTGTCAATTCCAACAACATAGGCTGCTCCTATCTTTGTCAATGAAGATAACCCTTCGTTTCTATGTCATTTAGTCAAGCGCTGCTGCTTGATCACTCTGTCTCATCAAGAAATCATCAATCATCGAGTGTACATCATGGAATTGTTTCGCCCTTGATGGAGAGAATCCTTTGCTACTCCTAAAGATGCACCATTTGAAAACATATTTGCTCACGAATCATCATCGAACCATCTTCATCAAGAGAAATCGACTCTGCTACTTGGTTCCTCAACAACAACCACACGAACACCTTAGAAAATGGACATGATCATCCATTCGACAACATCATTGGAAATCCTCTCGTCCGTATCCACCGCAAACAACGTGCATCGATGACTTATGGTGCTTCTTCAACTCTCGTACTATCCAAGGTCGAACCAAAAGACGTTAAACCGCAATGAATAAAGATAGGCGGTTCAATGCCATGCAAGAAGAAATTCATGAGTTTGATCGACTAGATGTATGGGAATTAGTACCTGCTCTTGATTGTGCCATGATCATTGCTCTAAAGTAGATGTTCAAAGTAAAGCTTGATGAGCATGGTGATGTTTTAAAGAACAAGGCTCGATTGGTTGCAAAAGGATACCGTCAAGAGGAGGGTATTGACTTTGAAGAATCATTTGCTCCGATTGGCACGCATCGAGGCAACCGAATCTTCACGGCTAATGTCGCAAGTAAGAATATGATTGTCTACGGATAGATGTAAAGACGGCTTCTCTTAACGGAGATCTTAAAGAAGTCGTATCGTCGCCACCAACCGAAGGTTTTGTGAATCCGAGCATCCTACTCATGTCTATCGCTTGAAGAAGGCTCTTTACGACTTGAAGCAAGCTCCGAGGCATGGTATGACATGCTATCTAAATTTCTCCTATCTCTTGGATTGACAAAGGAAGCGATTGATCCGACATTGTTCACCGTAAAGTCGGTAAACATTTAATTCACGTTCAAATCTATGTTGATGATATCATCTTTGCCTCGATCGACCCCAATGAATGTGACCGTTTTTCAAAGGAGATGGGCTCCAAATTTCAAATGTCAATGATGGGACAAATGTCATTTTCTTGGGATTACAAATTTCACAAAGTCCCGGAGGCATTTTTATTAATCAATCAAAATATGCAAATGAAATTTTAAAGAAATTTGGATTTGACACTTGTGACATCGTTGACACTCCCATGGTGGAACGTACCAAGCGGATGAGGACCACTCGGGGATCATGATAGATCAAACGAAATATCAGTATGATTGGATCCCGATGTACCTCACAAACCACAGACGATATTACATTCAGATGCATGTGTGCTAGATACGAGCTAAGCCTACAAAAAGCACCTTGAAGTCGTTAGCGAGTCTTCGGTATCTCCAGGAACCATCAACATGGGTCTTTGGTACCGAAGGACACCGATATGTCACTAACGACTTATGCGGATGCGACCATGCGGTGGTGTCAAGATACACGTCAAGGCACGTGCTGAGGTGCTCAGTTCTAGTGATAAGCTTGTGAGTGGTCTTCAAAGAAACAAATGAGTACTTCTATATCCTCTACATAGGGTGAATACATAGCCATGTCATCTTGTTGTGCTCAAATCCTATGGATGAGATCCTAATTAACTGACTATGGCTTTGAATTCAACAAAATCCCTCTGTATTGTGACAACAAAAGTGCCATTGCTATCTATTGCAACAACGTTCAACATTCAAGAGCTAAGCACATCGACATTCGACATCATTTCATTCGGGAACAAGTGGAAAAAGGTGAGGTGGAACTCTATTTTGTGAGGACTGAATACCAATTAGCAGACATCTTCACCAAAGCTCTTCCTAGAGAACGTTTGAGTTTATCCTTCCACGCCTTGGTCTAAAGAGTCTACAACCGAAACACTCAGCGTCTTCAAGAGGAAGACGAGGGTAAAGGTCTTTATCCATCTATCTCTTGTATATATTTAATCAAAAGCAAAATACAAAATTTCAAAACCCACAAAAGAATATATAAAAAATATAAAATTTTCAAAAATCCATAAAAATTAGAAAATCTTGAAAAATTCCAAAAAAAAATAAAATAAAAATATTGTTATTTTGTCATGTTTTTCCTTATTCGATATCATCTACGGACTTTGTGTTGACATTCAAAGAATGTCACGGGTCTTTAGATGTTCTTCGAATGTACATAATTTTGCTTTAAAAAAAATAAAATAAAAAAAATAAAAAATAAAATAAAAAATTAAGGCGGAGAAAAATGGTGGTTTATTGTCATTTCAGGCAGTAACCCATTTTAAAAAGTAAAGATTAGAGCCATGCTTTATCTTATTTTTCAAATCTCATGCTCTGATTCTTAAAACAAATGTTTGTCACCAAAAAGACAAATGTTTTTTCTTTCCAAATATTTTTTCGTCTACTGATTCTTCTGAAAAATATTTGTCATCTAATGAAATCAAAAATTGCTTTGAAAATACCTTGTACTCTATCATTTTTTTGAAAATCATCTGAACTTATCATCTGTCAAAATCTATCAATCAACAACCTGTGTCATTGATTGAGGGGGAGAATGATTTCAATCGAATTAAAAAGGTTATTTTTCAAACAATTGGCACGTAAATGAGCAAGGTTTATTTTTTGGAAAATCAAAAAGAACAATGTTTTATACAGTTGATTCAAAACCTTTGCTAATGGTATGTTTTCAAAAGATAATCTTGCATGTTTAAACAATGGAGTTTAAAGTCAGAAAATCTGATCCTTATCAGTTAAAATGTTTTTTTTTCAAAAATAAGTCACTATTCTCCTCAAAAAGCTCTCAAAATTTAATTTAAATCAATAGAGATCACAACTCTCAAAGGATTTGAAAAGTGTGATCGGGGGAGAATTTGTGATTTAAATTGGATTTAAACTGATAACTTGATAATTGGTTTTATAAGTGTTTAGCAAACTCTCCTCCATTCATGTTCCAAACGATTTAAAATTTTCCATGCACATGTTAAGGGGTAGCATCAATTTTAAACAAAAAAGGATTGAATCGTGATTAACTTGTTCCAAAGTGCAGGCTTTCCCTAATTGCAAAAACTCTTTCAAATCTCGATGCACATATTGAGGGGGAGCAAAACTTTTTTGAAAACCTCATCCTTTTCTTAAACATTCTTAACAAAGTATGAAAACTACTAATTTTGATCGGGAAAGTGATGTTGATATCTTTTAGAAATTGTTGATCAAAGAATCGAATCTTTCATTCTTTTAATCTGAGATTTTCAAGTCCTCTTGCCTCCATGTGCCAAAACTATTTAGAATTATGATGCACGTGTTGAGGGGGAGCTCTTTTTCTAAAAATATCAAAAGCAATTCAGGTACAACATGCTTTGATAATATATTACAAGTATCTGGATTGATTTTCAAATGGTTTTCAATTGGTTCCAATAGCTGATGAACAATACCAAAAGACCGACCAATTTATTTTATGCATGGTGTTATAAGGATGGTTAGGTTAGTTAGTCGTTCCCATGATCCGCCAGAACCGGAGGGATCTACCCAGAGATAATCCACTAGATAGTGTAGATTTCTTAGGTATGATGAAAAAAAAGGGAGAAAAATGAGAAATGGGAAGAGTGCCGACCGAGATAGAGCTAGAAGCTCGAATAAACCCAACAAGGTTCTAGTAATGAAGTCTCGGTAAGCTTGAAGGGTTGAAGAATGAAAAGAAATGAAATGAGAAAAGGGTGAAAAGAAATAGCCTCCAATAATTCAAACTTAGGGCGAAACCGGGTTCAATGCATATACTCTTGGTGGTTACTAAGGTAACGCGGTATTGAAGACAAGACGTCATGGACCCAAGGACGACCGCACTAAAACTTCCAAGCTACTCAAGTTCCTCTTAAAAGGACTTGTTTCATTCTCATGGGAACCGCATAATCTATCAACTTCTCTTAGAGATTGTTGATATTGAAGAAGGAGACTCTCTCCCAAGTCTCGGCATAGGAACCAAATGTGCACAATTGAGTCTAGAGCCAAGAGATCATCCACAATATCTCATTAGACGGACAATCTATGAAGACTCTCTTTCACACAATGTGGAAAGAGAATATACTTTAGAGTCCTCGCCTTATCCTTGTGGTATTGCGGAACATCCGAGTGATATGCAAACATATTGACAATGAAGATGGAAAGCCTTCGGAGCCAACATCAAACAAGCTCACGGTGGGTGGCATGTGAGATCTATCCAATAGATCAACCATGTGACAAGCGAGCAGAAACAATGGGCGATTCATATTTATGAATCAATCTCAGTTCGAGTTATGTATTGACGATACCGGTCGTTGTGCTTAAAACTCTTTTCCTTAGCACATCGATCGTGTACTAATAAAAGGTTTTATGATTGATAATTGATTTTCATTAAAACCTTCGTTGTATTGCAAAAACAATTTCTATTGAGCGGTACATGATTGTTTTCAAATCTCTTTTCATCAATTAGTGAATCTCGATTATTTGGTTCACTCACTCCGTGTTGTATTCTTTGAGGCGTTCGGTTTGAGAACACTAGAGGAGGCTGCGAAACCTGTCAAGGAAATTATTGAAATTATACGATCACATGCGACTTGTACTAATCAACGGGGAACCGTGGGCGTGTACCTCAATTCAATGAAAGTGATCAAAGACACTTTCGTGCAATTTATTGCCAAGCTGTTGTATGCGTGTACGCCCAACGTTCTGTTGATCGAATGAAGCGGTCAATCCATAGCCGCATGCTCACACTACACATTCATATCTAAATAAATCATGATAGGTGCATCAGCGACTCGATATTTTCACTCCATGCTTCGCTACGCCCGCAAATATCATGAATCAACTAAAGCTCGCTACTCGATAAGAAGAAATCATGATCCATAATGTGAGCATGTCGGTCCAAATGTCACGACATCACATAATACCAACACCACAATGGAAGAGTCGATTTATGTTGGTGATGATCCGAATGTTGGCTCAAAACTCATTATCACATGGATCGCTTAAAGACCTCCACTTGAATTATCCAAACATGCGGAACATGAAGAATCAAAGACTACAATCTACTGAGCAAAGAACTTAATCAAGAATCCTAGAACAATCTAATGTAATATCTGTTTGTACTCATTGTAAATTGAGGTGACCTCCTTTATAGGGAGATTGTTAGGAATTAGAAAATCCAGTCGTTAAAGAGTCGGTCACCTCAAGTATATGTATTCCTTAGAAAGCTCGTAGTCAAAGTCAAGTTATGTTATTAAGTAGTTTGTTAAGTAACACCGTGGAGGACGGACGGGTCTTTACCCACTGTATGCCTGATCCACAGCCCGTAGGTGGCGTTTATTTGTAAGACACTATAAATACCCTCTACCTCCCAAGGTAGAGGGTTGGAGCTTCAATACCATTTTTCTTTATTTCACATAGTTCCCAACTCTCTTCCCTTTCTCTCTCTAGAACTTTCTCTCTCTAAACATCTTGTACGCCTCATGTGATTATGGTTTAGTGTGTTTGTGAAATCCCATATCTTACAATATACTAGTATGTTTATATAGCTTAAAAAAAACCTAAAAGTCACATAATCGTCTGGAAGATGGAAGGCACGGAGAACGGAAGGCTATAAAATGTTTTCGCTTGTAAAAGTAGTTATAGTTTAAGTCTCATTAGACCCGTTTCTCTATAATCTGTGGCTCTAATACCAATCTGTAACACCCCAATTTCGTGATACGCAATGAATTCAAACGGGTGTTACTTCATGGCACTTGATCATAACAATAGAAAACGAACTCTAATAGATTCGTTTTAAAAGAATTTATCATTCGATTTATATAAATATCGAGTTTACAAAAAAATGAGGTCCAGTTGGTTCCATTGTTTACAAAATACACTAAATAGGTTTTCGAATGATAATAAAATTAATAGCCTTCTTGAGTATCGTGCTCCTCCGTGCCGACTTCCGACATTATGGACACAAGTACATGCTTAAAAGCTGTCAACACAAAGGTTGAGTGAAATTCATAGGGTTTAGGAAATTAGTTGAACACATAATGTTTGTGTGGGTTACATTGTTATACACCCATAATGTTGAAAACAAAACAGATATTATTCACTAAGCATCATGCAATCAAGGCGTTAACTTGCTCCAGAATTAATTGGTGATACGTGCCCCAAGTAGGTAAAATTTTCCATTTTTACCTAATGTACTCAAATATAGTGCGTTTGTTTACCGGACCTGGTCAAACAAACGGGATTCGTCAATCTCGATAGATCTATCCACAATATTCGCGCTCACTTCACTCGTGATTAATGATTCATGATTAGAGACTTAAGTTTGGCAAATGCGGTAACTTAGTGCAAGTAAAATAATCAGATAAGTATACAGTTTGAAAGCAATGTGTTCGGTTTAAAATAAAGCATGTATTTCCCCCAAGGGTTTGTAAAACAATTAAGTAATAGAAAGTGGGGCTATGAACTCACGGTAATCCTTAAAAGTTTAGAGTACTTGTGAAAGTAAATGAAAATAGTTGAGCATGTATCTCCCCCAAAAGTAATTCAAAATGTATAAAAATAGGGGCTATGAAACTCACCTTAAAAATGATATCACAGCGTATAACGGGATCGATGGATAAGCCTAGAAGTCTCTACGCATAACCTAGAATATGATGTCAACTCTTAGGTTCAGAATAATGCCTAAGAGAACATGAACGAGCCTATATATGCATTTATATAGATTATGATGTAGTATTTGTATGTTTGTTTATAGAAATTGTTATAGTTTGTATATCTCGTACTACCGTTCGGGCCATCATAATTCAGAGGTCATGCAGTAAACGTTCTAGGAGCTAGGACACTTTAAATCGTAAATCCAGCAACTCGTCGATACATTTTACTCAAATGAACCCCTCACATGAAGTTCCTTAGTGTTGTAGTGCTTAATATGTAAAACATGTATTTTAATTACTTGATTATATGATATATTAAGAGTTATAAATACAATAAATAAGCTAACAAAGTTTATAAGTATTTAAATAAGTTCGAGTTTTATAAATACTTACCTTAATATAGAATGCTTGAGTATTATGGAAAAATAAAATATTAGTGATATGATATGTCAAAATGTGCTTTTAAGTCATACGCGGGATAACTTAATGATTATTTGTGAAGTTTAAAAGTTACATTTAAGCAAAAATGTAGAACGTACAAGGTTAATTTCTTTATGGTCAAAGGAGGAGGGAAATATGTTTGACTTTTCTAAAAAATGTAAAAGTGTCAAAAACATATTAGAAACACAAAGTCACGAGAATCGTTAAGTCCGGATGTAAGTAGAATTGTTTAAAGCGGAAGTTTAGTTTAAATCTTCTTATTGGGCTTATTTGGTAACATATAAAATAAATCTTAAAATTCTCAAATTAATCATGAGTGATCTAAAATTTATCCGATGCGGGAAAATTGTCAGAGTTGATTTTCATTATGCGTGGGATGTTAAAATGGTGTTCCGACCAAAATGAAGCTTTAAGACGATGTTTTCTTAATAACTTTTGCGAAAATGATCTAACGATGGTCGAACTCTCAGGTTATTACTAAAATAATTTATCTTACGAGAATGTGGATTAAAAATTTTATGGGATGAATAGTGAAAGTGAATAGTAACTTTTCAAAAATATGAAAATTAACTCGAAAATGCGTGTTGTTACAATTACTTCATAAGTTAGCACACGTTTTTTGCGAGAAAGGTCGGTGCTCGCGTCGAAGAAGGAAATGCTATGAAGATGAATGAATATAATTAGATGTTTGTTTATTATCATTTTTAAAAATAAGATTAAATAAACCTTTAATTGAAATAAACGTCGATGCATACAAGTTGTATTTAAGGGTTCATAGTGTATTATTTGTGTAATTTTCGGTTCTTAGTATCATTTGGACGCCCATATAGATCAATCTATAAGTCGTGCTTTCGTGCCAATTTTTTCTTGTTGAAATAATTTTGTTATTTGCACGTCATATAGAATCATTTATATGTAATGTAGTAAGTTAATAATTTTAATGTTTTATTTTGTTGGAAAAGTTTGCGATTTGAATTTGTGATCACCGGATGAAGGATGTTATTGACGTTATTTAATTAATTTTAATTGAGTTTCATTGAAACAATGTAGATGATATTTAGGTTTATCGTGATAGTATCATGTATTTGGTTATTTGAGCGTAATAGATTGATAAATACTATGATAATGATACATAGATAGAGATACATACATTTGTTAATGAAGTAGGTTCAAGGAAATATTATGTATGATCATAATAGACGAACTTTGAGGGCTACTTTTGTTATATTTCAAAGTTTAGTTGTAATTTTTAGGCATTCTCAAGTTGGAGGGTTTTATATTGTATTTGTCAAGTTTATTGTCACAATTCTCAATTTGGTCATTTTGCGACTTTTAAAATATTTACTATTCATCTCGGGAATTTACTATTCATCAGTTACTATTCATCATTTTACTATTCATCGTTTTTGAAGTCGATTTGATATTCTGAGAACGTATTTCAAAATTTTACTATTCACAAAACACTATTCATTCCCGGAGAAAAATCACTAATTCATGATTCACTATTCATCATTTTTCGTAAACTAGGTTTACGAATGTCAAATTTGCGTAACCTTAGGGGTTTAGCTGCGAATTTATGAAAAATCATTGAGGACATTTCATATAGATTAGAATTAGTCTACATATCATTGGTATCATTATCATCATATTAGTTCATGCATGGTTTTGCATATTTCATTAAACGTATATTTCCTATTAAATAAACGCTATCGCATAATCATTTATTTAGAATATTTTATCCGACACTTTCAAAAATTAACACGATATATTTTTACACTCATTTTAAGATTATAAAATTATAATATTAGTTTACCGGTGTTTTAAATTTATTTTTATATAAATTGTTATATATATATATATATATATATATATATATATATATATATTTCTGACGGTTTTCGTAAATACTACTCGATAATTATTATTTCACTCAATTCTTGTAAGAAATGTATTTTATAATTTTATGACTTCTATATATTTTATTTTGTTCCGTTAAAATTTATTTCTAGCTAACGCTACCCTAAATACATATTTAAACTTACAAATCACATACTATACTTACACTTTTATACATTAGTCATCCAAAAATTCATCACCTTTCTTTCTTATTGCTTTTGGTCGACCAAAAACAATGACACAACAAAGTCTTACATAAAAATCTACCTAGCTCATACACATATACACTTATAGGTAGGACACATGTATTCTTTTAATTATTTACTCACTTATACATACATACACATATGCTTAGGTGAAAAAATATAACCTCTCCACTCTTCACACCATAACCGCCAAGGAAAACAAAGGGAAGAAGCACAAGTTTTGCAAGATCAAGTTATTTATACACTCTAGTATACTTTCTTTTAAGGGTTTTGCAATAAAAACCTAGGGTATTTAGGAAAACTTTGTTCCATAAACCTCATCATCATACTAGTAAGCATTTCATGATCATTTTTAATCTTTTATATTCATACTTTGGTTATTTTTATTATGCTTGAAAGAAAACATGCAAGTTATATGTGTATCTATACCATTTTTATTGTTTTTAGTACTTATAATTAGTATATATCATCCTATAATTAATCCCTTGAAACATATCATTTTTGATGATGTTTAGGAACCCATTACACCCTAAGAAGGTGTATGGTAGGTTTAGAATAGATTTGGTGTTGATTTGAAGTGGTTAGAATAAGTATTACGCTAGAAAAATCACTTTCGACAAACTAAAAATAGGGTCTGATCAATTTTGCAAAGTCTGGAAATTTCGACGGGATATAAAATATTTTGGGCTAGATATTCAGAAAATATACTTTAAAACGAAAACGTGGTCGCTTGAACGGGTTAAAACGGATTTATAACGAAGAAGTTATGCTATTTTCAAGTTTAACGACGAAAACTATATTTTCCGGAAAAACAGCATGCTGTCCAGATTTTTAATAGTCAACAATGAGTCTTAGGCGTTATCTAAATGAGTCGAATTATCAAAAATATATTAGTATACTTTAACACGAAGCTAAGGACATATAAAACGTAGAAAACGGACTTATAACGACTAAATTACACGCGTTTAAATAAGGTTGTCGTAACTACTTTAACAAGTATAACACATATATATATTTTCTAATAGCCAAACTAGCTGTCACTAGTGACCATGTTGAGAGTCGTTTTTCACAACGATAGAATACTTTTTAGAAAACGATGTCTTCTAGTAAAAGTAAGTTCATCTAGCCTATTTTCCGAAATGTTCAACCATTTGTCAAACGGAGTTGTAACGAATAAAATGCGGTCACTCAAAATTTGCCAAAAACTACCTTTAAACAAAAATTTTGGTACAAGTACCCTACTTCACCTATGTTTTTCTCCATGATCGAGACCTCTATCATAAAAATTTAAAAGCTAAGTCTTTGAGATAATGCTACAAGCTTTCCAAAACCGTTGAGTTTGTTTCCTAACACTCGATATTCACTATTTTACGACTAGCTTTTCGAGGCCATTTAGTCACTTTCATGAATTGTCAAATTATATTGTTTTGCGACGAAAAACTATAATTTCTTAATAAATCACTAAATGACTATCGTTGGATATCATTTCAATGTAAGTACTTACAAAGTAATTTATAACTTGTCAAGACGTTAAAAATTTATTTTCGACGATAAACTTTATTTTCAAAATTGCACAAGTGGTATGGATATCATATGAGTTTGCATACATGACATTGTTTCATGACTTATATTAGAGCATATCATTCATATTAGGTTCATGGATAGAGATTGCACCTCATTTCTATGAATCCACTTTGTCATCATAATTATTGCATCAGGTGAGTATTCACGATCCCCTTTTACCGTTTTACTATATTTTGTGGTGAAATGCATGAACCATACTTGAATTAAATTGATTACTACTTTTGTGAACTCTTTTGACTTGAACTTTTGAACTTGACTTAGACTCTTGGACTAAATTACGAACTTATGACCTGCTTTGAACTTATTGAACCGTATGTGCTATGACCTTGACTTAGAGTCTCCCCTGTTCGGAGCAGTGCAAATTCTCCCATGTTCGGAGTGTTCTTAATTGTATATTAATAGTTGTATGATGTACCGTTCGTATGTTGGGATATGAAAGTGCTGAAGAATGACAAAGTACTAGAAAAGTCAAAGTACTGCTAAAGAAGAAGTCAAAGTACTGCAAGGCTTAAAGAAGCTGTATATTAGTTTATTGAAAGCTTTGTAATTCTAGAATATTCTTTATTAGATTACTTGTCGTACAAGGATACAAATTGTAAACCTACTAGGGTTATCCTTGAGCCTATAAAGGATCCTAGATTGGCATTAGATGTAGGCGTATCATTAGAGTTTTAGTGAGTTCGATATTATTAGAGTTGTTAAAGAATCGCATAATAAGCGGTTTTAGTGTTATTAATAAAGTTATATTCTTCTTAGCTTTGTTAAGTAAATTCCGCATACTTGATAAAGATTACTCGGTGTTTCATTGTTAATAACTTAGGATTTATCCAGGTTATTAAACCTTAACAAGCTATTTAAGTTAGTTTGGTTAGAGTACATCAATCCAACAAGTGGTATCGAGCTTGTGTGGAAACCACGACTGAAGAAACTCTAAAACCTAGTTAACAAAACCTAAAGATGTCAAGCTGAAATTCCACCACCATCCATCACCTCACTCGAGTTCCTATCATCGAAGGAGAATCGATCTATGGAGCATGAAGATGAGGCGTTACATTGCAATTCGAGACCATGCACTATGGAATGTAATCGATAGTAATGAAGAAGTTCGAGAACCTATTGAAGTTCTGGACAACCTAAAGCACCTAAGGCGGTCCTACCGGCAACAATAAGGAATCAAGAGAAGGCACTCAACATTCTCTTGTCTCGCCATTCCGGATGGTCATCTACTTAAGTTCCATGATGCTAAAGATGCTAAGCAACTCGGGCTGCTCTCAAGACAAGGTTTGGAGGTAATGATGCTTCCAAGAAGATGCGAAATCTGTTGAGCGACAATTTGAAACATTCCTTTGGAGAAAGAGAAGGCCTTGATTACGCTTATAATGATTCCAAAACCTTCTCAGTATGTTGGAGTTATACAAAGCAGAAGTTTCAGTTGAGGATGCTAATCTTAAGTTCTTAAGGAGTTTGCCATCGACATGCCATGTGATTGCTACAATGATCAGAGGACAACAAGGTTTGGATGTTATGGACTTTGATGATCTCTACAATCATCGAAGGTGTATGAGCATGAGATGAATGGCCAAACTAGTTCCAAATCTCATGATATTGCCTTTTTGTCATCGAAAGAGGCGATACTTCCACAAAGTACTTCTCTACTCAAATCTTGTGACTCAAAATCATGTTGCCTACACTACCCCCACCTTTGCTCGTGAAGCCACACCTACAAATACCATGCACTCAGATGAAGTTGTATGCTCTTTCTTTGCACATCAAGCTTCTTTACACATCACTTATGAAGAAGATCTCTCGCAGTTGAAGAGGATGCTCTAGAAGAAATTGATATCGGTGGCAAGTAGCAATGATCACTACAAGGATCAAAAGTATATGAAGAAAGCAGGAAAAGCATTGACTTCAAACCAAAGCAGGAATCACTTTTGACAAATCAAAACCGAATGCTTCTATTGTCAAAAGGCGGACATTTTGCAAGAGAGTGCGGGTTTGCTAAGTATCAAGCAAATAGGATTCTTGAGAAACCAAAGCTAGAGCTAAAGGAAATACCTATTACAAACACAAAGCTTTGGTTGCTCAAGAGAGTTTATCGAGGTTGGTGAGTCTTGAGTTTGATGATGAACCGGTAACCTCTTGTATGGTAGGCGTGGAAGAGTCGGTGGAAGAGTTAGATTGAGCACGACCTTTGATGAGGAACCGAACATCTTGACTTGGAATCTAGAGATGGACTAGGAAGCTTTGATTGGATGATAAGGTTTTAAAGGTACCATTTTGAGGGTCGTTTAAGTCCTTATTTGATCACTTTTGTATCCGTTATTGCTTAATATCGTTCCTTTTCACTTTTAGGTCTCTTGAAGGCAAAATCTTTGGAATGGCACTTATTTGGACGAAAAAGCGCGAATATATGAAGAAAATGGCCAAAGTCGAATCGAGACACTCAAAGCTTTGAAAAAGAAGGCGGCGGCGTCGGTGTTAAGTGCGGCGCCGTCGGAGGATTTTGTGACGATCGGTGGCCAAATACCCTATTTTCAAGTGCGACGTCGGGCTTTAAAAGAGTAGGCCGTTGCTACTCGGGCGGCCTAGATGCAACCAGACGGCGTCGAAGGCGAAGAGGACGGCGTCACGGACATAAGGTGGCGCCGTCGCAAGGTTAACGTGGCCAAGGCGAAACCCTAATGGCGGCGACACACGGCGTCACGAAACATAAGGTGGCCGTCGCATATGTAATCTTATATATAGAATCCGAATTTTCGGTTTTAGGAGAGTCTTTTGGGTGAAAACCTAAAACCGAACCTAAGGTGTCTTGTCAAGTATTTTAGGGTTTTAAACCCTATCTTACATCAAGATAAGTATTTACTTCATTAATTCAATTATGTCTTTGATTATTTGTGTGTATGCTTGCATGTTCTCCATGTCAAGCTAATTTATTTGTGTGTTTGCTTAGGAAGTATGAAACTTAATTATTGAATATTGATTGGTTGTTTCTTATCTTAGTTGATCAATGATCTAGTAATGCGATAGGTCATTCGTTGTGTACTTAATGCTTGATTCATCTTTGTGAACCTTAGAATATGATTACGAGTAGTTGTAGGCTAAATTATCCAAAGAGTGCCTTAGAGTAAGAGTTTATCATCCTAGTGGGTTTTGTAGGCGAGACCCTTTGGTAAGTTCAAAGAGTTGGGAGAAAGCATACCTACAACTTTAGACACACAGCGCAACTAAGAATAAGGGCGTGACAACTCAACCATCAATAGGAGATAATTAAGGAGTAGTACAACCTAAGTAAACACATCTTTAAACTATCATACGAGCACACATTAATTAGACATAGACTCCCACAACCTTAGTTTAGATAATTAGATAATAGTAGAGTAATCGGTGAAATACCAACCCCAAATCCAATACCGAGATTCGTACCTTTCCATTTCATAAAATATAAAAATACAAAAATAATCTTCCTCAACCTTAACCTTAGCGTAGTAACTTCTTACTAGCATTCCTATTCCCCAGAGAGCGATATCAATACCCGTGGCTTACCTAATTACTACACTACAAGCGATTAGGTTCTTTGCCTGGGGTGTTATAAAACTTGCTCGAAGAAAGGAAGTTTCCTTGACCCCGAGCGGCGTGTGGCGTTATCAAGTTTTAGGCGCATTGCTGGGAATAGAATAGCTAGTTAGTAGTCCACCTCGTTTAGGTTCTTTGCTTGATTCCTATCAAGTAAATTTTTCTCATTTTAGCTTTCTCTTAGTCTATCCCCTTCTTCGTGACCTTTGTTCGTAACACCCATCACTTTTCATCATGGAAGGTGATAACCAACCACCACTTGATAACCCAACACCCAATAAGTCAATGTCACTCAAAACCCAAACCAATAACCAACCCAACCGTCGAAGCCGCTATGTGAGTAGAAATACCGACCTTGAGTTTGCGAGAAAATATTCGACGGTACAATTAGGGAAGTTGTTGAGAAAGTAGTCGGCGCCTCGTAATTGGCTCTATGATTAACGATGGTCGGAAAATGGCATGATAAACAACAACGTGGATGTGGAAAATAGTGCTTACTTCAATCTTTACCCACTAAGGAAGAAGTTGCGTACTATCAATACATAATCAATAATCCACGATCACCTATCATTAGGATATGCCCAAAGATTAGGAGAGAAATCACGGAACCTAAAATCCCTTGTATGATCGGATATAGGAGTGTCGACCATGCTTACATAGATACGGAATCTCCCATTAATGTAATGTCATCTGCATCTACAATGACATTATGAATGAGCGACTCAATATTAGGAGAGACCCTAAATGTCCGGTGGAGTTTGTAACTTTGTGGGAAGAGTCAGGGCGTGCATGTCTTTATAGGAAATTTCACCTACCTAGTTGATTTTATGGTCCTAGAAGATGTAGGATCGTTATTGACTATAGTTTATCCCAAGTAGTGCTAGGAAACCGTTTGTTGAAACATCTAGAATGAGCCATAACAAGCATGATGGAACAGTTAGGTTTAAGAAAGGAATCAATGAGATCACCTATAGGATGCCTTGGAAAACAAATGAGTATGGCCACTTGTCCATTTATGATCGAGACAACATCAAAGCTTTTGAGGACAAAAGCAAGGAAGATGTTGAGAAAGGTTATAAATTCATGTGGGAAAGAAGGAGGCATTATTATAAGGATTGCTTGACCCTAGGGCCTAGGTATAGAGTCGATGAAAATTTTGTCAACATGATAGAATTCTCATTGAGGATGAGTGAGGCAACGTAGGAGCACGACTATGAGTCTAGCTACAAGACTCTTAAATAAAGAAAAGCGCTTCGTGGGAGGCAACCCATGCTTAATTGTTTGCTTGTTAGTGTCATATATCTTTTATTAATTGTTTATCCTCATGTTTAAATTTGTAAAATGCTTTATTTTGTTTTAACCTCGTCTTAATTGCATATAAAGGTATTTTACATAAGGGATAAGTGTAGGGAGGATTACACGTTTTCAAAAAAAGCGTAAACATGAGAATAACAATTAACTAAAAGATATTTATGTTTGTTTGTTCGAGTCAAATGCTTGTATCGAGTCATAATGGATGTTTTGCGAAATTTTCCGATTCTAAAGATGTAAATTTTCGAATTTTTTCGAAAATCATGAGACCGGTTTTGTCGGGATAACTTTGGCGTCGAGATTGCAACTGACGGCGTCGGGAAGGAGTAAAACATCAGTTACTTTTTCTCGTTTTCGAGCTACTTATAAATTTTGGAATTTTCGGTCTTAATTTTCTTAGAAATTCGTAAACATCCATTCCACAAGCATTATATCCTAGTTTAAATCGAGTCTTATATATATTATTACCGCCGATTTTCTGCGAAGGTTTCGTTTGTTTTCTTCAAGTGTGCGAGGTTTAGTTTGTCAAGAAGAAGTTACATAAGATTGGAAGGAGCTTTTCATAATAATTCTTCTTGAAAAGTTTAACCACCACTTTACGGATCTACCGAGCTAATCGGGGAGTATTAGTTTCTTTCGTTTTAATTACCTTCCATTATCATAACTTTGATACTTTCGGGAACATTGGGGACAATGTTCGGTTTAAGTGTAGGGAGGGAAAATAAAGCGGGAACTTTGAAACTATGCTTATCCTTGATTATTTGCTTTGTCCAATTGCATTTGTGTAATAAACCATGAGAAAATGTCGGTTAGGGTAATTTTGGCACCAAATTTAAAATTTTCATGACATATAGGAGTGGGCCATTAGTCTTAACAAAAGCGTCTCATGGATAGGAAGTTGCATGACTAGCACAAAACCCTTTACCACCCAAATTCCACCCAAAATGTGAGGATCGCCCTTAGATTAGTAGGAATTAAAGCATTCATCTTCAATGCTTAGAGTGTGAACCGGTAGTATATTAGATTCTAGAACTTGTTTTGTGATGCATTCGAGATCGCAAGTGAGGCTACACTTGTGTAGTTAGGAATAACTAAATGATAAGAGGCATTAGGATAACCCTTGTTTGATACCGTAATATAATTACTTCTTCCACATCGGTTGAGTAATTCCCCACACCCTGCGTTGTACTCATCTTTAGTACACGATACCCTAGTTAACCCCTCGAGCCTATCCTTTTCGCGGTTCTCGTGATGTTTCGGTTTTCGGAATATCAATGAAAACATTGTTTACACCACCCCAAATATACACCCAAATCGCCTTAGCCTACCCCTTATGCACTCACTTTTAGTGCAAATGTTTGTTATCACCCTAAACCCTTAGTTCAATTATCTAGTTGCTTGCATGAGTTGCTAAGTCGAGTCATATCCTTTGTATCTGATTTTGGGACGATTGGGATTCATGGGAAAAGTTAAAGTTTATGAAATGACGGGAAGGGAACGTTAAATTCAAATTCCCTTTGTTTGCATAATAATGTACCCCAAGTGTTTTGATCTTTTCAATTCGGGTCAAATTAGTGTTAGAGTAATAAAAACTCAAGTGTAGGGATGTGCCTATAAATCCCTATCATTTTGATGTTACCATAGAGGATGGTAGAGTAAAAGTGTATGAAAAAAAAAAAAAAATCGAAAAAAATAGAAAAAAAGAAAAAAAAAAAAAAAAAAAAAAAAAAAAAAACGGGCTACCATCCTACATCTATCATTTAAATTTATGTTTTTTTATTTCCGTTACCTAGAGTTTTAGAGTGTCGAGTCTTGGCTTAGCAGCGCCATTCTTCGTATGCATTTAACATAGAGATTTTGACTTGCCACCACTAAATAGCCTATCCCACCAAACCCTTGTTTCCTACCGTAAGCCTAACATTACAACCCTTTAAAGACCTCTTTGATAGTCTTTCCTAGGTGCTTCGTAAGCGATGGAGGTTTGATCTATTCTCAAGCCTATGGTAATCTATGTACTAGGACCGGTTAATGAGTGTTTATCTTCCATTTCCTATTTGTTATATTTCATATATACACCGAGAGAGATGTGAGTATCCAAACACCCCATGTGAGGTGCTAGTATGTAATTTCCGTGCTTGTTATGACTTTCTTGGGGCTTATATGTGTTGTGGACCGTTTTGAATTAATGCTTCATGACCCCTAACTTATAAATTAATTGGCTAAAAGCACATTTGCTTGAGGACAAGCAAATAACAAGTGTAGGGATATTTGATAAGGTTTTAAAGGTACCATTTTGAGGGTCGTTTAAGTCCTTATTTGATCACTTTTGTATCCGTTATTGCTTAATATCGTTCCTTTTCACTTTTAGGTCTCTTGAAGGCAAAATCTTTGGAATGGCACTTATTTGGACGAAAAGCGCGAATATATGAAGAAAATGGCCAAAGTCGAATCGAGACACTCAAAGCTGCTGAAAGCAGGCGGCGGCGTCGGTGTTAGTGCGGCGCCGTCGGAGGATTTTGTGACGATCGGTGGCCAAATACCCTATTTTCAAGTGGCGACGTCGGGCTTTAAAGAGTAGGCCGTTGCTACTCGGGCGGCCTAGATGCAACCAGACGGCGTCGAAGGCGAAGAGGACGGCGTCACGGACATAAGGTGGCGCCGTCGCAAGGTTAACGTGGCCAAGGCGAAACCCTAATGGCGGCGACACGGCGGCGTCACGAAACATAAGGTGCGCCGTCGCATATGTAATCTTATATATAGAATCCGAATTTTTCGGTTTTAGAGAGTCTTTTGGGTGAAAACCTAAAACCGAACCTAAGGTGTCTTGTACGAGTATTTTAGGGTTTTAAACCTATCTTACATCAAGATAAGTATTTACTTCATTAATTCAATTATGTCTTTGATTATTTGTGTGTATGCTTGCATGTTCTCCATGTCCGGCTAATTTATTTGTGTGTTTGCTTAGGAAGTATGAAACTTAATTATTGAATATTGATTGGTTGTTTCTTATCTTAGTTGATTAATGATCTAGTAATGCGATAGGTCATTCGTTGTGTACTTAATGCTTGATTCATCTTTGTGAACCTTAGAATATGATTACACGAGTAGTTGTAGGCTAAATTATCCAAAGAGTGCCTTAGAGTAAGAGTTTATCATCCTAGTGGGTTTTGTAGGCGAGACCCTTTGGTAAGTTCAAAGAGTTAGGGAGAAAGCATACCTACAACTTTAGACACACAAGCGCAACTAAGAATAAGGGCGTGACAACTCAACCATCAATAGGAGATAATTAAGGAGTAGTACAACCTAAGTAAACACATCTTTAAACTATCATACGAGCACACATTAATTAGACATAGACTCCCACAACCTTAGTTTAGATAATTAGATAATAGTAGAGTAATCGGTGAAATACCAACCCCCAAATCCAATACCGAGATTCGTACCTTTCCATTTCATAAAATATAAAAATACAAAAATAATCTTCCTCAACCTTAACCTTAGCGTAGTAACTTCTTACTAGCATTCCTATTCCCCAGAGAGCGATATCAATACCGTGGCTTACCTAATTACTACACTACAACGATTAGGTTCTTTGCCTAGGGTGTTATAAAACTTGCTCGAAGAAAGGAAGTTTCCTTGACCCCGAGCAGCGCGTGTGGCGTTATCAGTCATCCGATCAAGCAATCGTGACTTTCACTCAGAGTACCTAAGCAAATTTCCAAAGAACCAAATACCATCCAAAAACCTAGAGAGAATAAACCGGTCTGGACTCACTAAATGGGGTTAACCATAGCAACTTTTCACAAGACTATAGGTACCTCACCGAGAAGTTCTTTTCAAAATCACGGTACCTTCACATAATTTTCAAAGAAGCTGCAAGTACCTTCTCAAGGTCTCGCTAGATTTTCAAAAATCAAGGTCTTGAAAACACTTTTGGAATGGAAAGCCTAGGAGATCAAATTATTATCAATCTAAAAGGCGTTACAACTCCAGAAGAGTAGATAGATCAAGGGACTCTTCACCAGAATTTAAAACCAAATGGGTTAAGAAGGAAAGTACTGATGGGGAACAAATAGTACTTTCAACAACTGAAAGTGAAACAAAGTTTTTTATTAAAGATGATTTTGTGGAAAAAGAAAAGGGAATTCTGGTTGAAAAAGAAAATTTTGTTGAAAATCCACCACAAGTTTTAAAACAAAAGATAATACTTGATTCTGTCTATAAAAATTGTGAAGGATACATACTCAATGAATTTGAGTTTGTTACTCCACAAGGGGAACACAAGTCAGTAATGGCTTGGGTTCCTAAAAGACACTAACTTTTTATATTTGTGCAGGGCAACCCAGAAGAGGAGCTTAAAGATCATTTAATTGTGGATAGTGGTTGCTCTGGAAGCATGACAAGAGACAAGGAGATTACAGCCGATTTTTAGGCCATATTGTGGAGGAAGAGTAGCATTTGGGAATGATGCTAGTGGAGGAAAAATTAGTGGAAAAGGAACCATCAAGACAGGAAGCATAGATTTTGAGAATGTTAGATATGTGAAGGAGCTCAAGTTCAACCTTTTGTCAGTCTCTCAAATCTGTGACAAAAAGCATCATGTGTTGTTCACTAACACAGAATGTCTCATACTTTCACCTGATTTCATCTTGATGATGATAACTTGGTGATACTCAAATTACCAAGAAACAATGATGTGTACAGTTTGGATATGAAGAGTCTTCACTCTTCTGAAAGAGCTACATGTTTAGTAGCAAAGGCAACACTTGAAGAAGCACATCAGTGGCATAGAAGATTGGGCCATGTGAATTTCAAGAATATCAACAAACTGGTCAAAGGAAATTTGGTTAGAGGTTTACCTTCAAAGACTTACAAGAATGATCACTCCTGTTTGGCATGTAAGAAGGGTAAACAACATAAAGCTTCTTGCAAGAAGCTTGAGGAAAGGACTGTTAGAGAACCATTGGAGCTGTTACATATGGATCTATTTGGTCCTGTATCTGTTACAAGTTTGAACAAAAAGAAGTACTGCTTAGTAGTGACAGATGATTGCAGTAGATTCAGTTGGGTATTTTTCTTGGGATTTAAGGATGATACTTTTGATGCTATTCATGATCTTATTATAGCACTTGAAAACCAACTGAGACTGAAAGTTAGAGGTATTAGATGTGACAATGGAACTGAATTCAAGAACAAGCTTATGGATGAATTTTGTGCTAACAAAGGAATCAAGAGGGAGTTCAGTATTGCCAGAACACCACAATGAGTAATGGTGTTGCGAAAGAAAGAATAGGACTTTGATTGAAGCGGCTAGAACAATGCTTGCGACTCACACTTACCTATTCAATTTCGAAAGTGAAAAATGTAAACTTGCTATGTACTTAATATGAGTATCATCACCAAACCACGAGATGAAGACACCTTATGAGTTCTTGATGGGAAACAAACCTAATATTCGTTTATGAAGCCTTTTGGATGCCTCTCACTATTCTTAATACAATTGATCATTTGGGTAAGTTTGATGGCAAGTCGGAAGAAGGTTATTTATTGGGACATTGCACCAACAAGAAAGGCTTTAGAGTGTACAATGAGTCACCAAGAAGGTTCAAGATTGTCTTCATGTTGAGTTTTAGAAGATCAAGAAAATCAAGAGGGTAAAGGTCCCGATTGGATGTTTGATCTTGAAGTTTTGACTCCTTCAATGAATTATGTTCTCGTTAGAGAAGAAAATCAACCCGAACACAATGGAGAAGAGGTACAGTATGATGTTCATGGAGTCCATATTAGGCCAGATGTTGTTCATGATGAAGAACCTAAAACTGTTGAGACAGAGAACAGTACTGATGGGCCAAAATCCTCATTGTCTGCTGAGGATCAATCTATCCAGGATGAACTTAATCAGATTCTTTTTCAAGATGTACTAGCACATTCTTATAATGATAATCAAAGAAGGGCTTATGAAGAAGCAAAGAAAAGAACAAAAGCGAAGAGTACTCACAAGATTTTAGACAAGATTTTGACCAAAGTATCGATGCACCGATTACTGACACTTTGGATGATTTGGATGATCCTACCATGCCCGGCTTAGAAGATACCGATGATGAGTTTGAAAATGAAGGTATTTTCTCGATTCCAATGCGATCTTGATTTCACTAATTTGGATGATATTTATGGAGTTCCACAGTCTCTCCAAACTTAAGAATTCATAAGAATCATCCTAATGATCAAATCATTGGTCCTTCTACGGTGTGATGACAAGACACAAGGCTAAGAGTTTTACTAAACCTCATAATGCTTTACTTAGCTTTGTCTATAAACAAAACAGACTTAATCATAAGGACCATCAAACATGCTCGTTTACTTGCTTTATCTCTCAAGAGGAACCCAAGAATATTGCTCAAGCATTGTCTAAAGAGAGTTGGGTTGAAGCTATGCAAGAAGAACTGCTACAATTCGAGACTTCAAGAAGTTTGGGTATTATGTGATCTTCCCGATGGTAAGAAGGTCATTGGTACAAGATGGGTGTTCGTAGTCAGAGAGATGAAAGAGGGAATGTTACCAAGAATAAGGAAAGGTTAGTAGCTCAAGGCTATAGACAAGAAGAGGAGTAGATTATGATGAAGTATTTGCTCATGTAGCAAGGATTGAAGCAATTCGAATTTTCCTTGCTTTTACATCTTATATGGGTTTTCGGTTTACGGATGGATGTCAAGAGTGCCTTTCTATGGCACTATTACAGAGGAGGTTTATGTCAAATAGCCTCCACGGTTTTGAAGATCCCACATCCAAACAAAGTCTACAAGGTGGTTAAGGCTCTTTATGGCCTTCATCAGGCTCCTAGAGCTTGGTATGAGAGGCTCTCTACTTTCTTATTGCAACATGGTTACAGGAGGGGAGCTATTGACAAAACTTTGTTTATCAAGAGAGACAAGAAGGATATCATGTTAGTTCAAGTGTATGTTGATGATATCATCTTTGGAGCAACCAAACCATCTATAGTTAAGGATTTTGAGAAGCTGATGCAGAATGAATTTCAAATAAGTTCAATGGGTGAGTTGACTTTCTTTTGGGACTTCAAGTTAGCGATCAAAGGAGGAATATTTATAAGTCAAGACAAGTATGTATCGACATACTTAAGAAGTACAATTTTGATGCTATGAAGCCGGTGACTACACCTATTAAATCTATCAACTGTTGAAGTCAAGGATGAAGATGGACAACTTTGTTGAAGTCAAGTTGTACTGATCCATGATTGGATGTATTATGTATCTCAACGCTCTAGTCCCGATATTATGTTTCTTGTTTGTCTATGTGCAAGATATCGGGTCACCAAAAGTCTCTCATATGAATGCGGTGAAACGGATTTTAGTTATTTGAAACAATAACCTAAGTTGGGGTTGTGGTATCCAAAGGATTCACCTTTTCATTTAGAAGCTTTTCAGATAGTGATTATGTAGGTGATAACTATGATAGAAGATCAACAACTGGAGGATGCCAATATCTTGGAAGAAGATTAGTCTCATGGCAATGTAAGAACAGACAATTGCGACAACATCCCTCATCAAGGTAATATGTGGTCAGCCGTAAGTCTGTTGTGGACAAGTTTTGTAGATGCGAGAATCAACTCTTGGACTATGGGTTCAATTTCAAGAATACTCCTATCAATATTGATAATGAGAGCACCATTTTTATTGTGAAGAATCCAGTTTATCACTCCAAGACCAAGCACATTCAGATTAGGCATCACTTTATCAGAGATTGTTATGAGCATAGGCTTATTAATGTGGTCAAGGTTCACACGGATGATAATGTAGCTGACTTACTCACCAAAGGTTTTGATGTTTCAAGATTCAATCACTTGGTGGTGAGCATTGGGCGATTAACTATTGAGCTACATTTAAGGGGAGGACTATTATGTGTAAGTATAGTCCTATGCATTGTTTGAGGGAAGGATATTTATGTTTACTTAGTGTGGTTACTATTATAAGGAGGAAATTTGGAAAGTACTGCTTTTTGAGTTTATGAAAGTACTGTTTAAAAAGTACTGCTTGGAAAGTACTGCACACGTGGAAAGTACTGTTTGTCTTATAGAAGTACTGTTCCAACGGTAATATTGAGAGGTAACTACTACTAACGGTAACTTTGTTATTAATGGCTGTGATTTTTTAAATCCCACCTATAAATAACTACTCTCCGAATTTCCCTCTCATATTGGTACCTTATAATCTTTTCCATATTTCTCTCTCTATCCCCTATATTATTCATCATATCACTTTTCGTGTACACATATCCTCAATGGCAAATCGTAATACAGTTTCCAAACACAACATGGTGGCAAATTTAGACAAGACTGAAGCCAATGAGATTTTTCATGATATCATTGATTTTCTAACTGGGTCACTGATTAGTTATGCGCTTTTAGTGGAACCAGATATTATTGAGCCCTGGATTCAACAATTTTGGGCAACTGCTAGGGTTCATATGGAGAATGATAATTCGTATATTCAAGCTACAGTTGATGGGAGAACTGTGAAGGTTACTGAAGCCTCAATTCGTGAGGATTTATTGTTTGACGATGAAGAAGGGGCTGTTCGTTTTGATAAGCAACTGATTTGGGATACATTTAGGGACATTGGCTATGAAGGATCCTTAACTGAACAAACATTCAAGAAACCTTTATTTAGTCCTCACTGGAAGTTTTTAGTCCATGTATTGCTTCATTGTATTAGTGCTAAAAGTACATCATGGGAGCAATTTGGGTCTAACATAGCATCTGCTATAGTAGGATTGGCTGCAGATCGTATTTTCAATTTTTCAAGGCTAATTCTAGATGGAATGCTTTCACACATCTCTCATGGTTCAAATTGGTTGATGTATCTACGGTTTATTCAAGTGTTCCTCAATAAACAACTTTCAGTTGTTCCAAAGCCTACAAGTCTTTTACCTGTTGTGGTACAACAAGCCAAGATTTTTACTTTCATGGCTAGGAAGAGTGATCTCTTCACCGAAGACACACTCCATTAACCACTTCTATGATGGAGATTGTTCAAGCTATTAGAGATGAGGTGTGACTAGTGATGAACGAGAAGGTACCGCTCAAGGTACCGCTTCTCAAAGTGTCGCATCTCAAGAAACTTCAACACAAGGTACCGCTTCATGTGGTACTTGATATTAATGAAATCAAGTTTCTCCCACCTCATCCCACCATACTTCTCCTCCTATGGCATCACCAAAGACAAGATGTTCCTATTTTCTCATCATCTTCGAGGAAGATCCACCACTATACCCACGAAGGTTTGGTCTTTGGATAATTATGTTTTGACAAGAGAATTGGTCAGATTGAAGAAAACTACTGAGGCTCAAGCTGCACAGATAGCCAAGTTGCAGATCAAGTTTAGAAAGTTCACGAAGTCTGTTTGGCCTTTGGTTAAACATCAGAGATTATGGGTCAAAGCTAAAAAGAAGCAGCAACGGCAGTTTAAGAAGACCAAAAGCAAAAAGGTTCCAAAGCATTCTTCATTCCAATTAGGGAGGAATTTAGAAGAAGAGAATTTGAAAGAAGATGCTGAATTTCATGAAGAATCTGAAGCTGAACCTCAAGGAATAAATATTCAAACTCAAGATATCAAGAAGAGCAGGTTATTCAAAGTCTTGAGGAGAAGTTATTGATGTTCAAGTTCAAAGCACCGATGATCAAGGTGCTGCGATCAAAGTACTATTTTCCTAGAACTTATAGACAAGGGTTAATTTCACCAAGGTTGATAGATTTTGAAGAGGAAGTGGTCCTTCAACCTTTCATACCGAAAAGGAAGTTGATACACCAAAACCTATACATACTGCAAGTGATGATGAAACTATTCTGAGATTTTGCATGATTTATCAAGGCGAGGGTGTTAGCATTCCGGAGTGCAAGAAGAAGAACAACCAAGAGTTTCTCAACTGTTATTGATCCAAAAGATAAAGGAAAAGGCAAATTTGTAGAGACAAAGAAGAAAAGAAACCTACTTTAGCACGGATAAGAGCTGCTCAAGTTGCTATGAATGAGGAAGCAGCTAGAAAGTTTCAAGCTGAATTGAATGCTAAAGATAGAGAAGCTAAGGAAATTGAAGAAGCTCAGAATAGAGAAGCAGCTAAGAAATTACAAGAAGAATTGAACGCTGAAGATGCTGAAATATTAGAGTCACCTATTCCAAAGGAAAGGAATGCAATGATGGCTTATCTAAAGGGAAGAGGATATATTGGATTAAATAACTTGAAGTATGTTGAGATGAAAGAGTTATATGAAGCAGTTCAAGAAGAATATAAGAGACAAGTTGCTAATATCAAAGATTTTAAAGATGATGATGCTTGCAAAGAAGAAGAAAGAAAAGGAAGCTTAAAAAAAACGAATAACTGGAGTTAAAGATCAACAGTCATCAAAGAAAGTTGAGTTAAGGTCTGATACAAATGATGAGCTTAGGAATTACCTAAGAGTAATAGAATTTGAGTATTCTAAAGATGATGTTGAGATGAAGATGAACAAATCTCCAATAACTTCTTTTGAAGTTGTAGAGTCAAAAGATGGAAGTTATTTGATGTTTCACAGAGAAGATGAAAGCTTCAAGGTGTTCAACATGCTATGGGATTTATTACATATAATTGATAGGGTGGATTTATTTCATTTATATCATTTGGTGCAAGATTACTTTGAACAAAATCCATCAGAAGGAGTTGGTTTAGTCTTGCTTGGGGATCTCACAACTATTTGGGAAACTGAAGAACAAAGCACTGCTGAGATTTGGAAGAACCAAGAAGATTGGGAGATTGTTAGTGGAGATTCTTTGAAGAATCTAGAGTACATGTTCTAGAGCTAGAGGATGGGACAATGATTCACATGTTAGCAGATAGAAGATATCCTCTTCTGAGAAGTTATGAGGAGGATGCTAGAGCATGGAATGGAAGTTGAAAAGACAACGAAATTGCTCTTATGGTCATCAAATTGTTTATTAGATGGACTACATTGCTTGATGATGATGAATAAGCGGTATGAATTTTAATTGAATAAATTCTTTTGAAATATCAAGATTTTATTCAAAGTATGGCGATCAAACAAGACTTTCATCAAATCTTGCTTGCGATTTTAAACCGCTTAAATGATTTTGAAAGAAGCCTTTTTGTTAAGTGACAAATATTTTGAAACAAAGGTTGAATAAAATAAATAGTTTTGAGATGGTAACATCAATAGGTTATCAATCCACCATGGTTACAAAAGGATTGGCTAATCCATGAGCAAACGGCTATGGTAAAGATATCTCAAATCTGCTTTTAGTTGACAACTTGCTAATAAGTTGTATGGTAATCAACTCACCGTAAAATGGCTTGTGGTAAAGGTCGTGGAAAACCATTATTTGGTAATTAGTTCACCATAGATGAAAGAACTAACTAGTCCAAAAGGGTACAGCTTTTGGTAAAGACAAATCAAATCTGTTGATAGCTGATGATTTGCTAAAAATCATATGGTTATCAATGTACCATGGTCTTACACACTAAAACATTTGGCTACTCCAGAGTTAATAGCTTTGGTAAAGAGAACTCAAATCCATTAAATTTTCAATGATTCACCTCTGACAGGAGTTTACACACCTGGAAGTGATGAGAATAGACTGCAACTTAAACTGAATTAATGTACAAATTGACATATGTTGTTGTGTTGCTGAAAAGATGGAGCTTGCTGAATAATGCTGTAAAGAATAATTTCTAAAGAATACTTTGATAATGATGATATAAGCACAAGAGTTTACAAAGATACAATCCAAAGACAAAGACACAATCTTTCCTTGAAGATGGAGCTGTTAAAGATAAATTCACAAAAGGAACTTGAAGTCAAGCAAGTAGAATTCAAGTTAGGGGAGGATTGTTGGGATATGAAAGTGTGAAGAATGACAAAGTCTTGGAAAAGTCAAAATCTTCGCTAAAGAAGAAGTCAAAGTACTCTTGTCAAGTCAAAGTCTTGCAAGGCTTAAAGAACTGTTATATTCGTTTATGGAAAGCTTTGTAATTCTAGAATATTCTTTATTAGATTACTTGTCTTACAAGGATACAAATTGTAAACCGACTAGGGTTATCCTTGAGCCTATAAAAGGACCCTAGATTGGCATTAGATGTACGCGTATCATTAGAGTTTTAGTGAGTTCGATATTATTAGAGTTGTTAAAGAATGCATAATAAGCGGTTTAGTGTTATTAATAAAGTTATATTCTTCTTAGCTTTGTTAAGTAAATTCGCATACTTGATAAAGATTACTCGGTGTTTCATTGTTAATAACTTAGGATTTATCCGAGGTTATTAAACCTTAACAAGCTATTTAAGTTAGTTTGGTTAGAGTACATCGATTCAACATCGTACATTGCATTGTTAGTCTCCTATTAGTAGGTAGTATGGATAGCGCTATTAGAGGTTACAACCTCCGTCCACTATGTTACGGACGATATTATTTATTCTAGGGGCTTTGCCCGCATACATTATTATATATGTGGTGCTATATTGTGAACTATTATGACATTGTATACTTGACTACTTGGCATACTATTTTGTGCAATGGGTTGTGAACACACGGGTTGCAAGTTTTGTATGGGTGGAACTTGGGCGGGTGGATTTACAATGCCTTTGCTTTGTGAACTATTCTCGAGGACCAAACCTTTGACTCCTCTCTTAAGAATTTTCATATTATACGAACGTGTGTACTCACCAACTATTTTCATAGTTGACCCGTTTTCTCTCATGCATTTCAGGTGATCGTTAGTAAGCTTTTCTACAAGGTCTTTGCATAATGAACTTTTTACATGTCACTACAAATCATTATATATTAAATCGAAGTCTTTTGGGATCTAAACTTTGTACTTCAATTGCCGATGTCGGCTAAACTAGTATTGTAATAATGTGTCTTTTCCTTTAATCTTAAACGTTGGTATGTTCTATTATCTTTTGCTTGTGTTCCTTTCCGTTACACCTCGTGTTTCCACCTCCGCAAGGGTGTGACAGATTGGTATCGAGCCAAAGGTTATAGAGAATGCCGATTTTTTAAAATAAAAATCGCAACTATAACTAGGAATAAATTTTTATTAAACATTGAACATCATACGAGTCAACTAGTCCTATCGTTGCATCGTTAATCCTAAATTATACATAGCCCGATCACCTATGTCTAATTTATGAAGAACCATGCAATGATAAGAGTGGTAGTTTTGAATCATGTTTAGTCGAGTCTTTAGAGTTTGGTCACTGAAATTGCATTGGTCGGTTGGGTATGCATAGCATGTTTTAACATTCACGTCTCACGTTACTGCACCTTCTTTATACCTTCTCTTTTCCATCTTTCGACTTGTTAGACATAGCATGTCTACTGTTCTCATCATATTTCAAACACTATAACACATATTACAACCGTTCTGCACCTCATCTGCCTTTGTTCGAGTGTCATTTACTAAACCCGATATTTTGGTCCATTGCAGGATCATGGCTGCAAGAAACACACGCTCAAGAGTCAACAACCACGTCGACCCAAACAACAATACCAACCCAAACAACAATGATAATCCAAACAACAACGTTGCTGGAATAGCGGACCTATTCGCCCAAATTGTGATGCACCTTGATGCTAGACGAACCAACGTTGGAGAAGGTACTTCAAACACTGGTCAGGGATGCAGCTACAAGACTTTCATGACATGCAAGCCAATGGAATTTTATGGTACCGAGGGTGCCATTGGACTGCTAACATGGTTCGATAATGTTGAGTCGAAACTTAGTATCACGAAATGTGTTGAAGGAAACAAGGTTGAGTTACGTGCGGTCTACTACGGTCGAGCATTGACCTAGTGGAACAACCAACTCTGAGACTGAGAGGAAGAGGGTTGCAAATGCGATATCTTAGGAAGCATTCAAGAAACTACTAACCGATGAGTACTGCAGAAAAGATGAAGTCGTGGTCGAAGTAGAATTTTGGAACCACCGATGGTAGGAGAAGTCGACAAATACATGATCCGTTTCCATGAGTTAACTAGAATGGTTCCTCACATGGTTTCCACTATGGAGAAGTTGATCGACCGATATATAGGGATTGATACGAAATTGGGAGGATGTCACCTCATCAAACCCAACCACTTTGCAAGCGTGTGGGTATGGCGATCGTTTGACAAACGATGTGATCAGTCGGAGGACTAACAAAAGCAAACGACAATGGACGAAAGCGGCGGGGAGGATCACCGAGAAGCCGTGACCAAAATCAACAGACGAGGCGGTGGTAGTTGGGAACTACGGAGAAATAACTCAAGGTCCTAGATAATACAAGGGTCCACAACCTATGTGTACTCGATGTAACTATCACCACTGAGAGGCGCCCAAAGTGCAACAAATGTGGACAGACGGGCCACTTAGCTTGAAATTGCTCAAACAGAATGGGAACCAAGGACAAAGAAAAGCATGTTACGAGTGTGAAGTCTAGATCACCTCCTAATACTGTTCAAAGTTGAAAAGAACTCCCAACCAAGGAGGAAATCATCCAAACTTGGCGTTGGCAATAGAAGGTCCACCAGAACAGAACATTGATGTTTCCCCTACACGTGGTCGAGCATTCTATCTGGGTACTGAGAAAGCCCGCAACGCGTAACGGTACATTCTTTTGAAACAACCACCTTCTTTCATGCAACATGATTTTGAGCGCATAACTTCCTTCCAATTTTACCACGCTCACGACATTGATTAATTTGAGACCTAACGATATCGACCTTAGTTGTAATTTATTTTGTTGATTTGATTTGATTTGTGTAAGCAAATCCAATATCAGCGAATCTTTCAAAGACTTCATTCAAAAGACTTGTTTCCTAGCTTGATCTAGTGACGTTCTTGTTTGATGAGTTGCGAAAATCAAGCTAAGAAACAAGTTTACTCAAGTCAATTTAGTTTAATCTTATAGCGGTTCTTGTTTGATGAGTTGTGAGATTAAATTAAAATCGACTACCTAAAGGTCTTTTGAAGGCTACGTTTGATATTGGGTAAGTTTACCCCATCAAATCGATCACAAGAACGCACTTAGTTGAATGAGAAACCCATATGCATGAGCATTGACATGATCATTTAGAGTATACACGGACATGAACTTTTAGAACCTTTGTCGCGGTTCAGACTATAGTATCAATAATTGAATCACGAGGACGTGATTCCTCTGACAGGGGAAGAATGTCACAATTCTCAATTTTCGGTCATTTTGCGAACTTTAAAAATTTTTACTATTCATCGGTTACTATTCATCATTTACTATTCATCATTTTTGAAGTCGATTTGATATTCTGAGAACGTATTTCAAAATTTTACTATTCACGAAACACTATTCATTCCCGGAGAAAAATCACTAATTCATGATTCACTATTTATCATTTTTCGTAAACTAGGTTTAGGAGTGTCAAATTTGCATAACCTTAGGGTTTAGCTGCGAATTCATGAAAATCATTGAGGACATTTCATATAGACTAGAATTAGTCTACATATCATTAGTATCATCATCATCATATTAGTTCATGCATGGTTTTGCATATTTCATTAAACGATATTTCAATTAAATAAATGCTATCGCATAATCATTTATTTTGAATATTTGATCCGACACTTTCAAAAATTAACTTTGATATATTTTACACTCATTTTAAGATTATAAAATTATAATATTAGTTTACCGGTGTTTTAAATTTATTTTGTATATAAATTGTTATATATATATATTACGACGGTTTTGTAAATACTACTCGATAATTATTATTTCACTCAATTCTTGTAAGAAATGTATTTTTATAATTTTTATGACTTCGATATATTTTATTTTGTTCCGTTAAAATTTATTTCCAGCTAACGCTACCCTAAATACCTATTTAAACTTACAAATCACATACTATACTTACACTTTTATACATTAGTCATCCAAAAATTCACCACCTTTCTTTCTTATTGCTTTTGGTCGACCAAAAATAATGACACAACAAAGTCTTACATAAAAATCTACCTAGCTCATACACATATACACTTATAGGTAGGACACATGTATTCTTTTAATTATTTACTCACTTATACACATACATACACATATGCTTAGGTGAAAAAAAATATAACCTCTCCACTCTTCACACCATAACCGCCAAGGAAAAAAAGGGAAGAAGCGCAAGTTTTGCAAGATCAAGTTATTTATACACTCTAGTATACTTTCTTTTAAGGGTTTTGCAATAAAAACCTAGGGTATTTAGGAAAAACCTTGTTCCATAAACCTCATCATCATACTAGTAAGCATTTCATGATCATTTTTAATCTTTCATATTTATACTTTGGTTATTTTTATTATCCTTGAAAGAAAACATGCAAGTTATATGTGTATCTATACCATTTTTATTGTTTTTAGTACTTATAATTAGTATATATCATCCTATAATTAATCCCTTGAAACATATCATTTTTGATGATGTTTAGGAACCCATGACACCATAAGAAGGTGTATGGTAGGTTTAGAATAGATTTGGTGTTGATTTGAAGTGGTTAGAATAAGTATTACGCTAGAAAAATCACTTTCGACAAACTAAAAATAGGGTCTGATCAATTTTTCAAAGTCTGGAAATTTCTACAGGATATAAAATATTTTGGGCTAGATATTCAGAAAATATACTTTAAAACGAAAACGTGGTCGCTTGAACGGGTTAAAACGGATTTATAACGAAGAAGTTATGCTATTTTCAAGTTTAACGACGAAAACTATATTTTTCGGAAAAACAGCATGCTGTCGAGATTTTTAAGGGTAAAAAATGTGTCTTAGGCGTTATCTAAATGAGTCGAATTATCAAAAATATATTATTATACTTTAACACGAAGCTAAGAACATATAAAACGAGAAACGGACTTATAACGACTAAATTACACGCGCTTAAATAAGGTTGTCGTAACTACTTTCACAAGTATAACACATATATATATTTTCTAATAGCCAAACTAGTTGTCACTAGTGACCATGTTGAGAGTCGTTTTTCACATCGATAGAATACTTTTTAGAAAACGATGTCTTCTAGTAAAAGTAAGTTCATCTAGCCTATTTTCCAAAATGTTCAACCATTCGTCAAACGGAGTTGTAACGAATAAAATGCGGTCACTCAAACTTTGCCGAAAACTACCTTTAAACAAAAATTTTGGTACAAGTACCCTACTTCACCTATGTTTTTCTCCATGATCGAGACCTCTATTATAAAAATTTAAAAGCTAAGACTTTGAGATAATGCTACAAGCTTTCCAAAACCGTTGAGTTTGTTTCCTAACACTCGATATTCACTATTTTACGACTAGCTTTTCGAGGCCATTTAGTCACTTTCATGAATTGTCAAATTATATTGTTTTGCGACGAAAAACTATAATTTCTTAATAAATCACTAAATGACTATCGTATGATATCATTTCAATGTAAGTACTTACAAAGTAATTTATAACTTGTCAAGACGTTATAAACTTATTTTCGACGATAAACTTTATTTTCAAAATTGCACAAGTGGTATGGATATCATATGAGTTTGCATGCACGACATTGTTTTATGACTTATATTAGAGCATATCATTAGATTAGGTTGCGGATAGAGATTGCACCTCATTTCTATGAATCCACTTTGTCATCATAATTAGTGCATCAGGTGAGTATTCACTATCCCCTTTTTACCGTTTTTACTATATTTTGGGGCGAAATGCATGAACCATACTTGAACTAAATTGATTACTAGTTTTGTGAACTCTTTTGACTTGAACTTTTGAACTTGACTTAGACTCTTGGACTAAATTACGAACTTATGACCTGCTTTGAAATTATTGAACCGTACGTGCTATGACCCTGACTTAGAGTCTCCCCTGTTCAGAGCAGTGCAAATTCTCCCATGTTCGGAGTGTTCTTAATTGTATATTAATATGTGTATGATGTACCGTTCGTACATTCACATTGTTAGTCTCCTATTAGTAGGTAGTATGGATAGCGCTATTAGAGGTTGGCCAACCTCTCGTCCACTATGTTACGTGACACATATTATTTATTCTAGGGGCTTTGCCTGGCGTACATTATTATATACGTGGTGCTATATAGTGAACTATTATGACATCGTATACTTGACTACTTGACATACTATTTTGTGCAATGGTTGTGAACACACGTGTTGCAAGTTTTGTATGGTGAAACTTGAACCGAGTGGATTTACAATTCTTTGCTTTGTGAACTATTCTCGAGGACCGAAACCTTTGACTCCCTCTTAAGAATTTTCATATTATATGAAACGTGTACTCACCAACTATTTTCATAGTTGACCCGCTTTCTCTCATGCATTTCGTGTGATCGTTAGTAAGATTTTCTATAAGGTCTTTGCATAATGAAGTTTTCACATATCACTACAAATCATTATGTATTAAATCAAGTCTTTGGGATCTAAACTTTGTACTTCAATTGCCGATGTCGGCTAAACTAGTATCTTACTATCTTATAATGTAGGATGCACTTTCTCATATTAATTATTTTAAGATTTTCTAATATAAAATTTAAGCAAATACACATACTAAAGCTTTGTGTACAATTAATTTATGCACAACTATGTATATTAAAAACCTACAATTAATACTCTTCTTCAATCACCCCTTTACACAAAAATACAACCATTTTACCACATAGTACAATATAATCAAGCTACTACTCATTTATTGTATAAATATAATAACCCAAACACTTAAAACACCGGCATAAAAACAAAACTACGCAACTTAAAGGACCAACATGTACAACTTAAAAGACTTGGTTAAAGTTTCCCAAATATAAAATTCTCACCATCTATAAAGCTGTTGTAACGGAAAATATAAAATTAAAAAATATTTATCACCACAAATTTTATTACAGGGTACCCGCCGTCGCATCGCGCGGGTACCCTACTAGTTGTAATAATGTATCTTTTCCTTTAATCTTAAACGTTGGTATGTTCTATTATCTTTTGCTTGTGTTCCATTCCGTTACACCTCGTGTTTCCGCCTCCGGCGAGGGTGTAACATTTATGTTAATTACGGATTTGATGTTTCTGCATAGGAAGATGAACATACTTATGAATTAATTCTCGAGTTAATATTTTCAATGATTAAGTTTCTTCAGTTACAACATATTATGTTAGTGATTCATTTTGTTTCATTAGTCTTATTATCTTTTTCAACAAAACATCATTTGTGACCTAACCACCATCAAATCATCCGAAAAATGTCTCAAACCCATAACTAGCCTACTTTTTCATCAACCACTTGTGAGAGGTCAACTAGGCAGGTAAAACTAGAAAGAGGCAAATGCAATAATCCGAGGTAGGACAGTTTTATTCCCGGGTCGTTTATTCCCCAACGAGGTTGTGATATCCTGTGATTGAACAAATGTGTTATATAGCTTGGTTGATTATGAATAGGGTTATGAATGATTTGTCACAATACTAAAAGTATGAATAACTCAAATGAGTTATAACAACTAATAAGTATGATCAAAACCCTAGAAACGAAAGACGTATTAAAAACAAATCGATTATAACTATAGTAGGAATTTGCACGTCTTAGCGACTTAAATGCAAATTAAAGAAAATAAAAGTTAAAATCTATTAAATAAACGCTATCACTATTTTTAAAGTGATGAACGTTTAAAACCCAAAACGACGTTTAATAAAATTACGTAAACGTACAAAAATAAAAGTAAAAGTGATTAATATAAACCCCACAAATGTGAAATTTATATTTTGAGATCCTAAGAATAAAAGAAAATTATTAGAAAAAGAAAATTATTTATTTAACTTATATATTATTTATTATTAATTAATTATTATTTAATACTATTTATTAATACACTATTTAATTAGAAAAATAAAATAAGTTTAGAAAAATAAAATTAAAACTTAGAAAAATCTAAAATATTATAAAACTTATTTAAAAACTAAAAATATATTTATTATACTATTTATTCTATTTAATATTTAATTAATAAGTAATTAAACTAAAATAAATTCTAAAAATTACTAGATGACAAAAGAAAAATCTAGAAAAATTTATAAAACTACTTTAATATAAAAGATATTTACTAAAAATAAAAAATTACAGAAGTGCTTATAAATAAGCTAAAAAGAAAATTAAGTGGATATTTTTATTAAATAGAAACTATTACTATAAGTATTTTTGGCTTTTATGGTATTTATTTTATAAAACTATTAAAATGCTTAAAATAAGAAACTAATACAAAACAACAAAATTGAAACTCGAATAAATCGAAATTGCTTATTTACCCCAACGATTGACTTTGTTTGACTTTAGAAGGAAATAAGCTCAAATGAGCTTATGTGGGGTCCACTAGTGTAGATTCTGGTTCCAATGAGTTATGAGTACAATATTAAACAAGATTCAACCAAATAAGTAGCTTGAATAAGCCACAAAATACAAATAAGCACTTAGCTTATTGGATTACGAGACGAAAATGGGACAACTTTGTGAGGTAAAACCAAGTGGGGTCCACTATGATCTAGGCCAATCAAAGGGTCAATGGTTCAAGCTGGGTAGGAGGGGTTGGAAGAACCAAGATTTAAGGTGTGGGACCCATGATGAGCTCACAAAGAGCTTGTGAAGTGAGGGTCCAAGCGAGTTCACTCGGTTCTTTGAGTGAATGAAATAAGCTAGTAAGCTTATTAAAAGCTTTAAAACAAGCTAATAAAGAAAATAAAAGATAAGTACTATGTATATATGGTTTATAAACAAATATGAACAAGTGTGTTCAATGGATTTGGCTTAATAAGCTTAGAATAAGCTTATAAGCACTTCCAATGAAACCGAGATCCAAACACCCTAGACAGGCAACCAAAATGGTCAAATTGAGCTTATGAAATAAGCTCAATAGAACTTTTTGAATGCTTAACTATAAAGTGGGGCTGGTAAGGATTTCAAAATGCCAAAGCTTGATCAGTGGTGACCACTGAGTAGCTTTTGAAGGGCTTATGAAGATTGGGTGGGTTGCTGAGTTCACTCAGTGAACTGAACAAATGGACAAGCTTCAAGTCGACTTCTTGAGACCTAGTTAAAGGCTTTGAAAATAAAAATAAAAGCTTGAACTTGATTAATGAGCTGCTTAGCTTCTTAAAAAGCCAAAGATCACAAGCCAAAGCTCAGTGATGAGCTTATGATGGGCTTGTGGAATTGCTTGTATACACTGTATGATCAGTGTAGCTGTTGATTTTGTAGCACAAATTAAAGAGAAATAAGCACTCCAATTTAAGCAGTTATGGCAAATAAGCACTCAATTATAGCAACTAGCCACAAGGGCATCACAAACAATCAATATACTCAGACTAACACTCACTAATCAAGCTTGTGCAAGCTTGTGAAAGTATATGTCAAACACATGTGCGTGGGAGTTTGTGAAGAATCACTTAAAATCAAGCACTAATTAAGCACTCTAATCACTAGATAAGAATTAATAAAAATAGTAACATGAAGATCAGCAACAAGATTAAATATACCTATAAGCTCAAGTCCTAATATCAATTAACAAGCTCACAATTTAGATCCAAAGTTTGTTCAAAAATCATGCAGGCTGCAAATTTGACTTTTTATGTAAACCACTAAGTTGACTTATCTGAGCTTTGATCTAGATTTACTTATTAACTATGTTAAGTTAAACTATGATATTATGAAAATAAGCTAGAGTATCAGATTCTAAGCTAGTATGTGGAATATGGTACTTATAATCCTAACAGATTAACATTAGACTAGATTAAAACCTATTTTGACTTTTTAACTAATAAGACCTATGTATTATGGTGGTTTGAGTTTATGTAACCTAAACTAACATGGAGCAACAAATACTAGTAGCAATAACAGCTTATAATCGTGTGGCGACTTGATCCAAACACCCTTTAGCAAGGATCGTTTATTGATTAGTGTTACTCAACACTAATTTAAAGCATGAAATTGAATCCTAACATTTGTTAATGATGATAAAAGATTAAATGAACACAAGAACACGAGATAAAAACAACAATAACCTATGAATCACTACTAAGCTATTTTAACTGCTTTATCTTTAACAACTACTAACTATGATTTTTAACTAACAACCTACTAATTTTACTTTATATTATCACTAACCAATACCAACTAAGTATAAAACAAGAGAATTTAAGCTAAATTAAGAACTATAACATGAATGCCAAAATCAAGATATAAGCTTACAACTTGAGTTAAGGCACAACCGAGAACCAAGAATCGAATATCACTCCTATATGCTCTCCACAGAGCACTATAACCAAGGCAATCCAGAATAGCACTTGCTCCAAGCTTCTTCTACAGTAACTTTTATATTAAATTCCTAATTACTTGTTTTCTTTTTTTTGTGTTTTCCTTTTTTAGTGATTATTGATTGTTAAGATGACTTAAAAGCTTGCTAAAGCTTACTGAGAGCTTAGTAGTGTTATTTATAGTCTTCTAAACAACAATCATCAACAGAATTTAAAATACTTGAATTGAAAATGGGACAAAGTTGAAATGACTTTGAAAATTAAGATAGATTAAAACTGAGTAAACCAAGTTTGTAATTACACTTTAGCAAAGGTAATTAACACTTCGAGAATGTAAATTTAAAGATTCCACTAATGTTACAAACTACTTTGATTAACTACGATTGATCATAAACTAGATTATTATTATGATGCTCTCTTCTTCTTCTTTCTTCAGATTTATCACCGAAAACATCTCACTAGGACAAATATCTCATCCCACTTCATCTAGGCCCTTGAAAGTCAAATTGATCCAAACCATTCAAATCCATTTTGGCGCCAAATTACTCCACGTGGCTCGAGGCAAGATAAGCACAATTAAAGCTTTTGTTGTAATGTGGAGGTGTAAGGGACACATTTGGTGAAGTTTAGGCCAAGTTGGAGTGGTTTTACTCAAACCGTGGGTAAGAGTGGTATTGAGGTGAAAATGGGTGTGAAGGGCATTTATTGTGGCGTGTTTCTGTGTGAGATGTGATGAAGGAGTGGGTAGGAGGATAGGGTTGAATGGATGGGGTGAGGTGGTGAGTACTGGTGGTGGTAGTGAGGTGGAAGGCGAAGAAGAAAAAGCAGGGGGTGTTTGGTTTGTTTTATTTATTTATCAAAGGGAGTGGGCTAGTGGTGTTGGGCGGGTTATAGGATTGGATTTGGACTATTAAATAAAAGGGTCCGGTTGGTATATAGAGCCCAAGGACCAATCATGTACTTTCACGAAAGTTGAGGGTCTAAATTGCCAACTTTTCAAACTTTATCCAAGGACCCTGAATGTCAATTAACCATTAATACAAGGACCATATATGAATATTTTCTATTTTTAAACCTTAAGGACCAAATATGTCAATTTCAAAACTCCAGGGACCAAACTCGTATTTTCTCAAAACTTTTCTCATAAGGACCAATTATGTCAAACATGAATAGCACAAGGTTTATTTTGATTAATTTCCAATTTTTAAAACCTTAGGGACTAATTTTGACATTTTTGCAAAGTTGAGGGACCAAAGTTGTAATTTTGAGATTTTTAACTTCAAAGGATTATTTTGAACAACTTGTGAATCCCAAGGACCTAAAATGATATTTTTACAAGTTTTGATTAACCAGGGACTAGATTTGCCAATTTATCAAAGTTCGTGGATGAAAGCGTAAATTATGTATGTTTTGCATGTTTTCATCGGTTTTCATCCTTTTTGCACTTTAACACCTAAAAACACAATTTGGAGATAATTCCAATATTTTGAAGCATATTTGTATGTTTTCAGATATTTTAAAGCTTAAATGTGAACGAAATGATGAGTATTTAGACACTCATCAATCCCCCACACTAAACTATTGCTAGTCCCTAGCAATATTTTATGAAGATTTTAATGGATTTGAAAGAACTCTTTACCAAAAGCCATTACTTCTGGAGTAGCCAAGCTGTTTCAGTTCAAGTAAGAACTATGGTCCACTTGATAACCATGTGATTTTGAGCAAACCACAAGCTGTTAACGGTTTTGATTTGTCTTTACCAGAAGCCGTTTGCTTCTGGACTAGCCAACTCTTGATGGAATAGTCAACATCTTGGTGAGCTGATTACCAATTATGGTTTTCCACAGCCTTTACCACAAGCCATAATCTTGCGGGCTAGCCAACTCTTTCGCTTTTTAGGATATGGCGAGTTGAGGTACCATACAATTTTGGGCAAATTGCAAGCCATAAACGGATTTGAGATATCTTTACCAAGAGCCGTTTGCTCCTGGATTAGCCAATCCTTATGTGGGTTAGACATGGTGGACTGATTACCATTTATTGCGTTCTAAGTGAGAAAAATTTTTAAAATTTTGGCTAAAATGGGGTTCTGATGGAATATGTGTTTGAATTCTCGAGAATCCCCACACTTAGAACTGAATATTGCCCTCAATATTCAAAGCACCGGTGTTAAACCGAACTTAGAACGTAAAGGAAAATATTACTTAGCCTTTATTTAAGGTGTATATACATTTTTTTTTTTTTTTTTTTTTTTTTTTTTTTTTTTTGAACAACATGTGGGGCATCTCCCCCACACTAGGGTGTTACACATGGGTGAAAACCCATGTTTTTGCTAATGTTTTTGATTCCCGAGTCACTAGCTGGACTCGACCCCGATTTGATTTATTTCCTCCCAAACTGTCAGGTTTATTACGCAAGCTAGCCGCTTGTGAACGGATAACTGTAATAAAGAGCTCCTGAACAGGTTGGGAGAAAAGCATTTTAAAATCCATGGGAAGTATCCGGATCTAAACCAATGTTATATGGAATATCCGTGGTCAGGTAACATCTTCACTCCCGAATGAGTGAAGAGAAGGAGAAATCACCGGGTAGGTGAAGGGTAGTAGGGAGATCGAGCAGAAGAATCACAAGAACTTCCTCCTCAAGAATTTGAAATTTAAGTGAAGGAGGAGAGGTCTTATGCTTGATCTCAGGAATTTTATCAGTTGGTTCAACTGATTTGGATTCCTCTTTATGAAGTTGCTTGGTTGTGAGAGTGGAATAATTGTCTGGGTATAACAATTGTTCAAGAAGAAGAATAACATCTTCCTCTTGATCACTCTCGGTATCATCAATACCAGGAAGAAATGTATCCAGATTGAGATAATCATCAATCTCATCCATAATAGAATCACTTTCCTCATCAAGAGTTAAGGAAGTGGAAGAGTCGGAAATGATGGAATGAGACAATGGAGTGGGATCACCACTCACCAAATCATGAACATAACCAAGATTTTCTTGAGAGTACTCCTGTAAGGTAACATCAATGACATCGATTCTGTTTACCGACTCAGAGTTATAATTGGAGGAGTACTTTGAAGTTTGATCATGGTTGAAGGTAATAGCCTCATTACCTACACGCAATGTGATTTGACGCTCAAATACATCTATAAGAGCGTGGCCCGTTCTAAGGAATCCTCGTCCAAGAATGATAGGAACCCTAGGATCAGCATCGAATTCGACAACCACAAAGTCAGCTGGAAAATGGAACTTCCCTACTTTCACAAATACGTCCTCGGCAATACCGAGGGGCATAGATACTGAACGATCTGCAAGCTCAAGAGTCATGCAGGTAGGGGTAAGTTTAGGAAGAGAAAGTTTCTTCCATACTGAATTAGGCATTAGGTTGATGCTGGCGCCCAGATCGGCCAAGGCGTTGCATGCAACCATTCCTGGAAATTCACAAGGTAAGATAAATTTACCAGGATCTCCAAGCTTCTCGGGAAGCTTCTTTAAGATAACTGCAGAGCAGTTCTCATTTAGAGAAGTTTTTGCCAATTCAACCAGTTTTTCCTTGTTGTTTAACAACTGTTTGATTGTTGATGCGAACTTGGGCATCAAGATGACAGCATCCGCAAGACTTATGTCAAATTGCAAATCTTTAAAGATTTGCAAGAGTTTGTCCGTTTGATAATTAGACCTCTCACGGTGTTCTTGCTCATTTAAGCGTGAAGGGTAAGGAATGGTAGGCTTAAAAGGTTTGGATTTAGGGACGATGAGGCTCGGGAGTTTCATCGGCCTCAAAGACAACTCCTTGTTTGGTTTTCTTCGAGGACAACTTGCGGTTGGACGTGTGCGGTACTTCGTGGGCTTGGAGTTTGCACCTGGTCCTTGGCAACCTCGGGCTCTTTTTCCACATCGTATAACGGTGGAGGAATAGGAGTAGAGGGTCCCTCATAAGCAGCACCACTACGAGTGGTGATAGCTTTGATGATGTTGGAATCCTCCTCATCATCACTATCGTCAAGTACACTCTTTCGGGAAGCATTAAGCATATGAGAATAAGTCATAGCTGCTCTTTGGTCATAAAGATTGTTTGACAAACTTTTAACCTTGAATCGCGAAAGAGTGGGATCTATCTTTGATGATGTAAGAGTAATTGGGGGTGTAGGATTTGGGACAACTGTGGTTGCTCCAACTTGAGCTGTATCACTACGAGTAGTAACAGCTTTGAGTTCACCCCTAGGATTCGCAACAGTATTACTCGGGAGACTTCCCGAGGTGGAAGGTGGAACGAGTTGTTTCACCAGATCAGATATCATACTCTTAAGATCATTCTTCAGCTCATTATTGTTCTTTGCAATTGAAGAATCAAATTCATTCTTCAAATTGGAGATTTGGTTTTGAACCACTCTCATTTTAGCATCAGTAGCCTTGATGTGGTTAGCTAGTTCAGCAGATTGAGATTCTTGGAACGATACCATTTGGTTATTAGGAGCTGAATACCCTTGATTAGGATTTGAATTTCCCCTATGGGGTAGGTATTGAACAGGAACAATTTGATTGTTCTGAGTACGATATTGATTTTGGTTATTATGCCCTCTTGGCTGGTTAGGATTAGACCTATTTGAATTGTTGGGTTGATATGATCCTGATGGTCCCTCTTGGTTATTAGCCCGGTAATTTGTTTCAGCTTGAGGATGGTATTGATTACCACCTTGATTGAAATTACCGGCTAGAGCATCGACTTCAAATGCATTGCCTTCGGTAGCAGTACAGTTGTAGTATGCATGAGGACCACCACAAGTGACACATGGTTCAATCTTTTTGACTTCAGCTGGTTTGGATGACTCTTTCTTTTGGTTAAGAGTCAAATTTTTAAGAGCATCCATGAGTTGAGCAAACTGAGTATTGTCAACAGTTTGAGTCATGGGAGATGAAGTAGAAGGTGAATCACTTGTTTTGGGAACAATTGGTTTGTTTCTTGAGGTACGGACCTCAGCTTTGTTCTCTATAATGGCTAAAGCATCCTTTGTTGTTCGATTCAAAAAATTACCTCCCGCGGAGGAATTAAGAGAGTCTTGATCAGCTTGTCTTATGCCATTATAGAAAGTATCCAGATATATCAACTCAGTAAATCCATGATGAGGACAGTTGCGTAGCATTTCCTTAAAACGATCCCATGATTCACTGAATGTTTCATCAAAATGTTGTGTGAATTTCATGATTTCATTCCGGAGATTCGTGGTTTTTGAAGGAGGATAGAATTTATGCACAAATTTCTGTACTAAATCTTCCCACGTTTCTATCGACTTAGGGGGCTGTTTGTCAAGCCAGATCCTGGCGGGCCCATCGAGAGAAAACGGGAAAAGAAGAAGTTTGATTGCATCCTCAGGGACGTTTTTACATTTCAAGGTGGATGTGATCTTATTGAACCACCGAATGTGATAGTGAGGATCGTCCCTTTCAAAACCATAGAATTGACGCGCTGTCACAAGGTTTATTAACCTGTTTTAAGCTCAAAGTTCTCACCACGATGGTTGGAACAACAATGGCATCTCCGCACCCATCGGTGGGTGCACGGAGAAGTTCATTCATCGCTTGTTCATCTGCCATTTTGACAGGAATTTTTGGCTCAGTACGTATCTCGGGTACGACTGATGGAGCAGAACGTCTACGACTTCTTCGAGGTATGGCTACAAGCTCGCGAAGAGGACTTGATGACCTTGAAGAACGAGTGCGCATGCACTAAGACGTGTCTAAGGATCCTTGAAGAAAAGGAAACTCAGAAGGGGTGCGAAGAGTATTTTTGTGATTTATTTATCTTTTATATATATAGAAAGAAAAAGAAAATATTTTTTGTATTATATTGTTATACAATATTATATATATATATATATAGGATAGATAATCACCAACAAAATTGTTCAACGCAAAGACTGACCTCCCCGCAATGGCGCCAAAAATTGATTAGCTTAAACTAGCCTACCTTTTTCATCAACCACTTGTGAGAGGTCAACTAGGCGGGTAAAACTAGAAAGAGGCAAATGCAATAATCCGAGGTAGGACGGCTTTATTCCGGTCGTTTATTCCCCAACGAGGTTGTGATATCACGTGATTGAACAAATGTGTTATATAGCTTGGTTGATTATGAATAGGGTTATGAATGATTTGTCACAATACTAAAAGTATGAATAACTCAAATGAGTTATAACAACTAATAAGTATGATCAAACCCTAGAAACGAAAGACGTATTAAAACAAATCGATTATAACTATAGTAGGAATTTGCACGTCTTAGCGACTTAAATGCAAATTAAAGAAAATAAAAGTTAAAATCTATTAAATAAACGCTATCACTATTTTTAAAGTGATGAACGTTTAAAACCCAAAACGACGTTTTAATAAAATTACGTAAGCGTACAAAATAAAAGTAAAAGTGATTAATATAAACCCCACAAATGTGAAATTTATATTTTGAGATCCTAAGAATAAAAGAAAATTATTAGAAAAAGAAAATTATTTATTTAACTTATATATTATTTATTATTAATTAATTATTATTTAATACTATTTATTAATACACTATTTAATTAGAAAAATAAAATAAGTTTAGAAAAATAAAATTAAAACTTAGAAAAATCTAAAATATTATAAAACTTATTTTAAAACTAAAAATATATTTATTATACTATTTATTCTATTTAATATTTAATTAATAAGTAATTAAACTAAAATAAATTCTAAAATTACTAGATGACAAAAGAAAAATCTAGAAAAATTTATAAAACTACTTTAATATAAAAGATATTTACTAAAAATAAAAATTACGAAGTGCTTATAAATAAGCTAAAAAGAAAATTAAGTGGATATTTTTATTAAATAGAAACTATTACTATAAGTATTTTTGGCTTTTTATGGTATTTATTTTATAAAACTATTAAAATGCTTAAAATAAGAAACTAATACAAAAACAACAAAATTGAAACTCGAATAAGCATCGAAATTGCTTATTTACCCCAACGATTGACTTTGTTTGACTTTAGAAGGAAATAAGCTCAAATGAGCTTATGTGGGGTCCACTAGTGTAGATTCTGGTTCCAATGAGTTATGAGTACAATATTAAACAAGATTCAACCAAATAAGTAGCTTGAATAAGCCACAAAATACAAATAAGCACTTAGCTTATTGGATTACGAGACGAAAATGGGACAACTTTGTGAGGTAAAACCAAGTGGGGTCCACTATGATCTAGGCCAATCAAAGGGTCAATGGTTCAAGCTGGGTAGGAGGGGTTGGAAGAACCAAGATTTAAGGTGTGGGACCCATCGATGAGCTCACAAAGAGCTTGTGAAGTGAGGGTCCAAGCGAGTTCACTCGGCTTCTTGAGTGAATGAAATAAGCTAGTAAGCTTATTAAAAGCTTTAAAACAAGCTAATAAAGAAAATAAAAGATAAGTACTATGTATATATGGTTTATAAACAAATATGAACAAGTGTGTTCAATGGATTTGGCTTAATAAGCTTAGAATAAGCTTATAAGCACTTCCAATGAGACTGAGATCCAAACACCCTAGACAGGCAACCAAAATGGCCAAATTGAGCTTATGAAATAAGCTCAATAGAACTTTTTGAATGCTTAACTATAAAATGGGTCTGGTAAGGATTTTAAAATGCCAAAGCTTGATCAATGGTGACCACTGAGTAGCTTTTGAAGGGCTTATGAAGATTGGGTGGGTTGCTGAGTTCACTCAGTGAACTGAACAAATGGACAAGCTTCAAGCTGACTTGCAGACCTAGTTAAAGGCTTTGAAAATAAAAATAAAAGCTTGAACTTGATTAATGAGCTGCTTAGCTTCTTAAATAGCCAAAGATCACAAGCCAAAGCTCAGTGATGAGCTTATCATGGGCTTGTGGAATTGCTTGTATACACTGGATGATCAGTGGTTTGTTTGATTTGGTAGCACAAATTAAAGAGAAATAAGCACTCCAATTTAAGCAGTTATGGCAAATAAGCACTCAATTATAGCAACTAGCCACAAGGGCATCACAAACAATCAATATACTCAGACTAACACTCACTAATCAAGCTTGTGCAAGCTTGTGAAAGTATATGTCAAACCTGTGCACAGGGGAGTTTGTGAAGAATCACTTAAAATCAAGCACTAATTAAGCACTCTAATCAGCTAGATAAGAATTAATAAAAATAGTAACATGAAGATCAGCAACAAGATTAAATATACCTATAAGCTCAAGTCCTAATATCAATTAACAAGCTCACAATTTAGATCCAAAGTTTGTTCAAAATCATGCAGTCGCAAATTTGACTTTTATGTAAACCACTAAGTTGACTTATCCGAGCTTTGATCTAGATTTACTTATTAACTATGTTAAGTTAAACTATGATATTATGAAAATAAGCTAGAGTATCGATTCTAAGCTAGTATGTGGAATATGGTACTTATAATCCTAACATTAATGATTAGACTAGATTAAAACCTATTTTGACTTTTTAACTAATAAGACCTATGTATTATGGTGGTTTGAGTTTATGTAACCTAAACTAACATGGAGCAACAAATACTAGTAGCAATAAAAAGCTTATAATCGGTGTGGCGACTTGATCCAAACACCCTTTAGCAAGGATCGTTTATTGATTAGTGTTACTCAACACTAATTTAAAGCATGAAATTGAATCCTAACATTTGTTAATGATGATAAAAGATTAAATGAACACAAGAACACGAGATAAAAACAACAATAACCTATGAATCACTACTAAGCTATTTTAACTGCTTTATCTTTAACAACTACTAACTATGATTTTTAACTAACAACCTACTAATTTTACTTTATATTATCACTAACCAATACCAACTAAGTATAAAACAAGAGAATTTAAGCTAAATTAAGAACTATAACAATGAATGCCAAAAATCAAGATATAAGCTTACAACTTGAGTTAAGGCACAACCGAGAACCAAGAATCGAATATCACTCCTATATGCTCTCCATAGAGCACTATAACCAAGGCAATCCAGAATAGCACTTGCTCCAAGCTTCTTCTACAAGAACTTTTATATTAAATTCCTAATTACTTGTTTTCTTTTTTTGTGTTTTCCTTTTTAGTGATTATTGATTGTTAAGATGACTTAAAAGCTTGCTAAAGCTTATCGAGAGCTTAGTAGTGTTATTTATAGTCTTCTAAACAACAATCAAACCGAATTTAAAATACTTGAATTGAAAATGGGACAAAGTTGAAATGACTTTGAAAATTAAGATAGATTAAAAGCGAGTAAACCAAGTTTGTAATTACACTTTAGCAAAGGTAATTAACAACCGAGAATGTAAATTTAAAGATTCCACTAATGTTACAAACTACTTTGATTAACTACGATTGATCATAAACTAGATTATTATTATGATGCTCTCTTCTTCTTCTTTCTTCAAGATTTATCACCCAAAACATCTCACTAGGACAAATATCTCATCCCACTTCATCTAGGCCCTTGAAAGAGTCGTAATTGATCCAAACCATTCAAATCCATTTTGGCGCCAAATTACTCCACGTGGCTCGAGGCGATAAGCACAATTAAAGCTTTTTGTTGTAATGTGGAGGTGTAAGGGACACATTTGGTGAAGTTTAGGCCAAGTTGGGTGGTTTTACTCAAAACCGTGGGTAAGAGTGGTATTGAGGTGAAAATGGGTGTGAAGGGCATTTATTGTGGCGTGTTTTCACTGTGAGATGTGATGAAGGAGTGGGTAGGAGGATAGGGTGGTGGATGGGGTGAGGTGTGAGTTACAGGTGGTGGTAGTGAGGTGGAAGGGAAGAAGAAGAAAAAACGGGTGTTTGGTTTGTTTTATTTATTTATCAAAGGGAGTGGGCTAGTGGTGTTGGGCCGGGTTATAGGATTGGATTTGGACTATTAAATAAAAGGGTCCGGTTGGTATATAGAGCCCAAGGACCAATCATGTACTTTCCTGAAAGTTGAGGGGTCTAAATTGCCAACTTTTCAAACTTTATCCAAGGGACTGAATCTGCAATTAACCATTAATACAAGGACCATATATGAATATTTTTCTATTTTTTAAACCTTAAGGACCAAATTTGTCAATTTCAAAACTCCAGGGACCAAACTCGTATTTTCTCAAAACTTTTCTCATAAGGACCAATTATGTCAAACATGAATAGCACAAGGTTTATTTTGATTAATTTCCAATTTTTAAAACCTTAGGGACTAATTTTGACATTTTTGCAAAGTTGAGGACCAAAGTTGTAATTTTAGATTTTTAACTTCAAAGGATTATTTTAAACAACTTGTGAATCCCAAGGACCTAAAATGATATTTTTACAAGTTTTGATTAACCGAGGACTAGATTTGCCAATTTATCAAAGTTCGTGGACCAAACTGTAAATTATGTATGTTTTGCATGTTTTTCATCGGTTTTCATCCTTTTGCACTTTAACACCTAAAACACAATTTGGAGATATTTCCAATATTTTGAAGCATATTTGTATGTTTTCGGATATTTTGTAGCTTAAATGTGAGCGAAATGATGAGTATTTAGACACTCATCAATTTCGTGTTTAAAGTCCCAATCTTGTTTTAATATTTTTTATATAATGTATTTATAAGCGTTGACTTACTTTATCTTTCACACACGTAAATAAAACATACATAAGAAACGCATTTTGGTGAAATAAGTTTCTAGAGCGATTTTAGAGGTTTCATTTTGAAGTAATATAAATGAAATCAAACAATAAAGAATCAAAACAAACGTTATCATTAATGGATTGATTGTATCATGTATTGTTTCATCAATTATATGTTCATTATTTTTTAAAACTGATTCTCAGATTTGGGATTGATTAGATCTTTTTTTATTTAGAAAAAATACCTTACTTGGTTATGTTTTGTAGTATGGTTTGATTATAGTCCTAACTTTTCTGTCCTAATTGTTTTTGAGATGATAGTTAAAACTGCTTCATGAGTGGAAGATACGGATGTATTGCTTTCATGATAGTGAAATAAAAATGTTTTTAGTTTTATATATGTTTTGGTGTAATTGAATTTGATATTTTCAGTGTCCGAAATTTTTTCATGATAGTAAGATAGGGGGCTATTGATGTGATGATAGTTGGTTTTGTTTACGGACGTATTTTCCTAATAATGTATAAGTCTTCATTTTTCCGATAGGGTAGGTTAGCTGGTCATTAGCTTGCAGTTGGAATGGGCCGATGTATGTTTAAGAATCTATGTAACATTGTAGTATGCATAAGTGACAATTCAAAAGCATTTTATGGTTGTATGCCTATGGTCGTTATTTTAATGCCTGAAATGTGATACATTTTTCCAAACAGATAATATTGATGATCAAATCGTAACTGCATGTTTATAGCGAATGGATGTCAACACAATTGTATACAAATTTGGTAAATCTCCTCAAGTCAATCATGTATCATTGTGGCTGGCATCCGTTGGTGACACGTGAATTTATATTTTCTGTGAGAAGATATAATCATTGGTCCCTAACAGACGTCTATCCCAATGAACCATGATTGGCTCGAAGATGTTAAGCATCTCTGTATATAGTCGTAGTAGAATGTGTTGGAACTTGACATCGAATAGTAATACTTTGACTGAGAGTGGCACAAAGTTGCAATTACTTTATTCTTGTTCTCATCATATCGTGCATCTCCATTATCAGCTTATAATGCAAAAATTAAGCTTAAAAACTTATAGTTGAGTTCATTCAGACTGCTGAAAGAGACTAATATTAATGTAGATGGGACTTCTGATATCCATCTCAAATCCCTCTTGCTATCTAAATAGACTTTGTGTAAAGTTCAGTACCAGAATTTTTGCTAGACCGTTAAGATATCAAAAGAAATTAAAGGGGAAAATTAGAGTGTGTATATACGTTCAACATCGTATGTCAATATTTACAAACGAAATATGTGGTGAGCTTTAGGTTGGGGTCTTTCAATTATTAAGCTCAAAACATCCTTTGTTTATTAACTGAAAAGGTACATGCAACGCCTTTGGGTATGTTTTTGGATTCATGTATGCGAGGTCGACCTTAAATAGCCATTGTTGTAGTAAATAACACACACAACTATTTATCTTGTTAGAAATAACTAAGTTTTATACTTTAGAATGGAATAAGTTTGAAAAACTTAAACATCTAAAGTTGAGTTATTAGCTACTCTTGTTCCGCGCAGTCTTTACAATAGCCATCTTTAGTTTCATCAGTATTTGCATCATTTTTAAGAGACTGAGATTGCACCTGAGTATGCACGTCTGTTTTTGTTTTTTTTATTAATGATAATATCAACGCCATAGCTTTCCTTTTTTTGTACTGAGCTTTGAAATTCACTTGTCTCCAGCTTTAATGTCTGGCGTGAGTTGTAAATCTGGGTTTTCTTTTATCTGCTTCTTTTCTTTTTTAAGGGTTTGTAATATGTCTTGGATGTACTCATTAGTCTGTGCACCTCAATATTCAGCCTATAAAGTCAACCAAAGTTCTAAGTAATATGGTAGCCTTTAATTTTGCAACTTTATTATTGGCAAACGCTACAAAAAACATGTTAGTTTTAATTTAATTCTAACCTTAATACTGTCGATTAATGCTTGTATACTCTTAAGCTTACGATGTGGCCAATGTTGAATTTCCAAATCTCTACATTGTCTTTTCAAAACAGTTAATCCACTGTTAAGCTCTTTTGCAGCTGCGTGTATTGGCTTGTCAAAGTATTCGGCTATCACCTCCCTGCTAAACGCCATTTTTTAAAGTTGGATAGTGTATACGTATGTGTTATTCTACATGTGGATGAGTATGGGTAGAGGATAGCAGCCAACTTATATTAGCATCACCAAGAAGTTGAGTGATGCAGGTTTTACTGACCAGGTCTTAATATTTATAATGTCTCGTTATACCTATGGTCTACCCTAATGCACTAACAGGCAGTGTACCCAGTCGTGTATAGTGTAGTAATCGGTAAAGCTGAGGTCGTCCCAAGAGCTATGTGTGTTGGATTATTAATAAGTCTAGGTGTCACAGATTAATAATGGTTTCGATAGGGATTTAATTAATTAAACTACTAAAGCAGAATAGAATAAAGCAGATAGATGGTAAAGGGAAATCAATATAGGAAAGTGGTGCTAACCTAGTTAATCCTCCTAGCTAGTTATGTCTACATCTACTTAGTTCCAATTACTTGTGGGGTCAAAGTCGAGAGGACGACATTTGGTCAATTCGCCTAACCTATCAAGAAAGATTCCACAACAGGAGAAGTCGGTGTCCCTCATAAGTCCTGTTGTTCCCGGTCCTCTAAGCCAAGTCATTAAGTACGGTACATAATAGTGAATTCCTACCGTTAGGAACTTAGACACGCACCCCTAATTCTTAAGTTCATCCAAAGCGATAGGTGATCGGTTGGTCGAATCGCACAAGTAGAAAGGGTCGTCGGTTGGTCATATCTTACCCTTCCCGTCTCAATCCGCTCACCTAGGGTCAGTTGGTCATATCTCCTAGGCAATTGGCCTCTATTGCCATTCAAAACTACCGAACCAAGGGTGGCTACCAATAAACTATGCATGCATACACTTAGAAATAAATGTACGGAGTAAAGTAAACGCAAACAAAAAATTAAGGAATCATAACTAGGCCAAGCACCAAAGGTGCTTAGCCGCTCATATTAATCATGCAAACCAATTCAATATTCAAGGGTGCGAAATACATGAATTGAAAGTAAAGAAATATAAACGCTAATGCTTATCGTGGGGAGTGATTTCTCCTCGAGACAACTCGTATGCTCCTCTAGACCGCCTTGAGCTTTTTCCACGTTCTCGAGTGTTGTGTGTGGAATGGAATGATTAGAAATCTTTGGAATTCATGGGGTATTTATAGGCGGATCGGGTTCTGCAGAACTAAAATAAGAGTTACGCCGTAACCTTCTATTTCTTCATCTTTTGCACTAGATCTGCGGTTACGGCGTAACCTAATGAGTGGTTACGCCGTAGTCTTCAATAAAATCGGTTACGTCGTAATAGATGTAGTAGTTACTGGCGTAAGTATCGTGGGGAACCTCATTTGACCTAATATAGTTACGTCGTAACCTTTGGGAAGATTCTACTGTAACCTTCCGATAAGTTGGTTTTACGAGTCACGCAATAGTTACGGCATAATGTCGAGACGAGTTACGCCGTAACTCTTCAAAGTAACATCCGTGATAAATCTTTAGATATTTCTCCGCCCGCATCTCTTTAGCTCCAATGCTCGTAATTTACCCGAAAGTGGAAAAAATGGAAAACAAGCGAAATCTATATAAATGATATAAATTACAAGCATTATCGGAAATTGACACTTAATATTCGGGACTATTTGATGTTATCAAATATCCCCCACTTGAACTCTACTTGCCCTCAAGTAGACCTTATTAGAAAGATTCCTAAAAGATATTTCCATAACCCGGAAAATATAAATTTATAAATCCCTTATGCTAGAATAAAACAAAGCCAAACACCTCATTTAAAAGGGAACAAAACACTCAAATCTCTCAACTAATCTAAGTGTCAATTTCGGGGTGATCACTCAATCGCATAGTCATAGCATGTATTCTATCATAAGCTTGGCGGTTACACAAATCTCTACCACTAGAGTTAAGGGCTAAACAATTCTCGAAGGCAATATGAGTAGACACGACAAAGGTTAAGGGCTGACTCGTCATTACTAACATGTCACGGCCAAGTGGACAAAATCAATTATACATGACCAAATCCATGGCCAAGACACCAAAGATTGCTCATTGCATCACCTAAACACGCTTCATGACTAAATGGTAGGATAAGACATGGGATATATAATTGGTGTAAAATAAAAACAAGGTGTAGTCTAAATCTATAACCAAGTCATCACCACTTCATCGTCCGCCCAAAGTTCAAGCTTTGAAGTCAAGAAACCGGATCATGAAATGCAAGGTAGATGTGTCATTAGAGGACGCCGTGATGGGCACACTACCTTTTCTCCAACTGCTGGCATAACTACCAACCCAATCTTCAAATTTGACCGAGGTGGCCTTCTCGATACTAAATCTATGAAGCTCATAACATAGTGCTTATAACATAGCACTTTACAATAACATAACAACCATTTTTTTTTGTCATAACAATAAAACATAATATCCCCCCACTTGAGATGAACAATGGGAATTCAGGGGGTCTTCAATGATCTTCAGGAATGTTGTCGATGAAAGCGTGATTTCCGAACCTTTCCACTCGAACCTTGAACTTTAGGCAAATGATGACTTCCCAATCATAAATAAAGACTACAGGGTAGGATAAGGTGTATAGGTGTATCGAAACAATATATTGGTTAAACAAAATGAAAGGAATGGCTCAGAAGGGTGTATCTAGGGGTATCTTGCACTAAAGATGAGTGCAACAAAAGGGTTTTACATGGGGGTCGAAAAGTCGAGGTGACTAATCGATAGACACACAATGGTAGGTGTTTGGGTGATAATCCTATAATATTGCCTTCTAAAACCGAAAAGTCCAAATACATCGAGCTAAATCAACATACCTCGTCTATGGTCTCGAAATGATGCAAAGGCCAAGTTCTAAAGTTTACAAGCTACCAAGCACTCATAATTTGGTGGATTGGGGTAAAATATTAGAAACGGATAAGGCTAATCTCACCATATATATCAAGGGTTGTATGTGCTCGGCTAAGGTCTAATCTAGTTAGGTTAAGAAAAACATGTCAAAATTTTAAAATGGCATAATTTTTCAAAATAAACTAGAAAAATGAGGGCGAAATAAAGTTCAAGAGATAATTCTACTCCCATCCCCCCACTTGAATTGTACAAAGTCCCTTTTGTACTAAGCATTAAATAAAGGTGAAGATAAAGGTAGAATTAGAGCGAGAACTTACTTGAAATTTGCTCCATAAAGAAGGAAGGCCCACGAAAAAGAGACGTGCCTTCATATAAGCATCATGAACAAACTTCAATCCCTGAAATCACACTACCGACAAGCATAATTCTAAAAAGAAAAATGAAAATGAAAAACAATCCTAACTCACTTCGTAGGAATCACGGTTGCATTTAGCGAATGCAACAAGTTTTTAAACCACTTGGTGTCCCAGTGACGAGTGAAATCTCGTGAGGGTTTCTGAGGAACACACCCACAAAGTTCATTTAAAATACTAATACAAGGTTATTGTGTTTTAAAATGAAAGAATTAAGCAGAGGAAGGTTACGTCGTAACTCTTTTTAGGGAGTTACGCCGTAACTTGCAAAACCTGACATAAGTTGCAAAGCGAGTGGTTACGGCGTAACCACAGAGATGGTATTACGCCGTAATGATTAATGCGTCAAGAATTCTGCTGCTAAAAGGGTGGTTACTACGTAATTCATAACTCTCGTCAGATCAGTAACTGCAGCAGTAATTACCTCCTCGTTTCCTGCAAAAATGGTTAGAAAACACAAAACCCTACAGAAATGGAAATAAAACAAAAGAAAGGGATGATTCTCGGTTTTCCTGAAGAGCACTTTTCTTTATTTATGAGTCTTTAAGTTAGACTCGAGAGCTGGGCTACCGGTGCTTGTTGGTCATTTCGTGGATATGGCAATCTCCATCTTGGATCCAACTTACCAAATTCTCATCCGTTTGTAGTCATTCCCAATTCTAAACAACCCAGTAGAAACTCTTGATTTTCCGGTAAGGGTGTTCAATGCCTTTTCTTTGTCCTCCTCATCGATATCGAGTAGTGGTTGAGCTTGGCTCAACCGCCTCTTGGTCCAATTTTTAAAGTTCTTGATCGTTCTCGGCATTTTGAAAATTGTCTTATCATCGTTAATCTTCAACCAAACTAACCCTTCTTTTTCATTTTTATCTAAACCCGACATTTCCTAAAAAGGCATCCCTAAAATTACTCCCGTAAGTCCATCCTCCACAAATTTACTTACGTCGTCTAGAACCATAAAGTCCACCAAAAATGAATGAGTTCCAACAAAGACATGGATGTTAGTTGCAAACCCAATAAAGTTATTCCCCTTATATTCTAACTCTTTCATCATAACTTGGTTGTAGCATTCTTTTGACATGATATTGACTGGGGAAGTAGTGTCAATAAATGGGTGGAAGTCGATGAACCCGATTTTACATGAGATCTTGAGATAATAGGGGTTTCTATGATGTATGCGGGTTCCTACCTCATGAAATTGATAAGGTTTTAAAAGGTACCATTTTGAGGGGTCGTTTAAGTCCTTATTTGATCACTTTTGTATCCGTTATTGCTTAATATCGTTCCTTTTCACTTTTTAGGTCTCGTGAAGGCAAAATCTTTGGAATGGCACTTATTTGGACGAAAAGGCGAATATATGAAGAAAATGGCCAAAGTCAAAATCGAGACACTCACGATTCTTTGAAAGTAGAAGCGACGGCGTCAAAAGCTATTACGCCGTCCCAAAATTATTGTGACGATCCGGAACCCAAAACTCAGTATTTTCAAGTGACGACGTCTAGTTGTGGAAGAGTAGGTCGTCGCTACTCGACGGCCTAGATGCAATCCAGACGACGCCGGAAGTCAAGAGGACGGCGTCACGGACATAAGGTGACGCCGCAAGGTTAACGTGGCCAAGACGAAACCCCAATGGCGACACGACGGCGTCACTAAACATAAGGTGATGCCGTCGCAATTGTAATCTTATATATAGAATCAATTTTTCGGTCTTTGTGTGGAGAGTCTTTGGAGTAAAACCTAAACCGAACCTAAGGTGTCTTGTACAGTATTTTAGGGTTTTAAACTTTGTCTTACATCAAGATAAGTCTTTGCTTCATTAATTCAATTATGTCTTTGATTATTTGTGTGTATGCTTGCATGTTCTCCATGTCCGGCTAATTTATTTGTGTGTTTGCTTAGGAAGTATGAAACTTAATTATTGAATATTGATTGGTTGTTTCTTATCTTAGTTGATTAATGATCTAGTAATGTGATAGGTCATTCGTTGTGTACTTAATGCTTGATTCATCTTTGTGAACCTTAGAGTATAATTACCTGAGTATTTGTAGGCTAAAACATCCAAAGAGCGCCTTAGAGTAGGAGTTTATAATCCCTAGTGGGTTTGTAGACAAGACCCTTTGGTAAGTTCAAAGAGTTAGGAGAAACGCATACCCTACAACTTTAGACACACAACGCAACTAGGAATAAGACGTGACACTCAACCATCAATAGGAGATAATTAAGGAGTAATACAAACTAAGTAAACACATCTTTAAACTATCATACGAGCACACATTAATTAGACATAGACTCCCACAACCTTAGCTTAGATAATTAGATAATAGTAGAGTAATCGGTGAAATACCAACCCCAAATCCAATACCCGAGATTCGTACCTTTCCATTTTCATAAAACATAAAAGATAAAAATAATCTTCCTCAACCTTAACCTTAGCGTAGTAACTTCTTACTAGCATTCCTATTCCCCTAGAGAGCGATATCAATACCCGTGGCTTACCCTAATTACTACACTACAACGATTAGGTTCACCGCCTAGGTGTTATAAAACTTGCTCAAGAAAAGGAAGTTCCTTTGACCCCGAGCGACGCGTGTAGCGTTATCAAGTTTTTGGCGCCACGGGAATAGAATAGCTAGTTAGTAGTCCCCTCGTTTAGGTTTCTTTGCTTGATTCCTATCAAGTAAACTTTTTCTAATTTTAGATTTCTCTTAGTCTATCCCCTTCTTCGTAACCTTTGTTCGTAACCCCATCACTTTTCATCATGGAAGGTGATAACCCACTACCATTCATCAACATACCACCAAATGACCGCCAAGAGCCCGTACTCTTGGTGAATACTCAAACCAAGCCACCTAGGCTATAGGAACACCATTGAGCTTCTCGACCAAGCCCAAACTACGTACCGTGATCCGACACCATCCGGTTGGTGCAAAACGGATGTGCATTCCATGGACTTCGTTCAAGATCCAAATCAAGATCCGAGGATTTCTCAAAATCGCCGATTCCATCGACCTTGATGCTACTACTCGGGAGACCACGCGCTGCGTCTCTTCCAATTTTCTACGGGACCAAGCTAGTAATTGGCTTGAGCGACTTCCACGGGCTCCATCTCAAGTTGGGATGACCTCACTTCTCGCTTCCTTGCTCAATTTTTCCCACCGGGAGAACCACTAAGCTTAGGAATGACATCTTGATGTTCCAACAACGTCAAGGTGAATCTCTCTGAAGCATGGACCCGATTCAAGGACTTACTTCATAAAGTCCTCATCACGGCATTGATCTTTGGCTCCAAGTCCAAATCTTTTATGATCATGTCAACTTCCCCACTAAGCGATCCATTGACCAAGCGGCGGTGGAAAACTTAGTGATCTCACCAGAAGAATCATGGGAAATAATAGAGGACCTTGCCTCTATGACTACGAAAGTTGGGATGACCCCGTGAGTGCCCAAAACCGTCAAGGCAATCTCCTGCCTCCTCCCGACCGTAGGATGATCGAACTTGAAGATCAAGTTAAATTCCTCATGAGTTCCTACGAAAATCCTAAGTCTTCACACAATGTGAACAAAGCTTCTTCCTCGTGCGAGCCGTTTTGTGATCCTCATAACACGCAAGACTTGCACCGATCCCCGAACACGCTTACATTGACTACGCATCCTCGCGTATTAATGGAGCGGAGGAAGATTCCTACAACACCGGACCTAGGAATTTCAATGAAACCCGTGAAGCATGGAAAACAAGCCCGACTTCTATTGGGGACAAAACAAAGAATTCACTTTAATGATTTCTCATGGCCCCACCTAACGGTCCTAACCAACAAAACATCAAGGAATGTTGCAAAACCTAGTTACATCCCAAGAAACCCAATGGCTAAGCTCTCGGACCGCTTTAACAATCAACAAGCCGAGATGGATAGGAAAATAAACAACCTTTTGAAAGCCATAGCTAATAGTGATAAGAAGGTTAGTGCTATCTCAACTCCCGAGCCTTGAGCATAGAGATTAGGATCCAAGCAAGCTAAAGCATGTCCATTCGTCAATGTCATCGCCTTAGTTGAACTCGATGAAACAAATGACGAAGAGGACTATACACTATGGATGAGGAAATACCCGAGGAAGTAGATGAAGTAGACATTGACTATTTCAACAAATTTCCTACGGAAGAAGAACTATCTCGCCACCCACTTAGTGCGTGACCTCCGTCACATGTATGTTAGGAAAAGTCCTCGAATCAAGTTCGGGAACCCTTGGAATCTTAACATACCATGTGTCATAGGACACCTTTTGTGGCAAAAGCTTACATTGATCGCAAGTCCCCAATCAACATAATGACTAGCACCTACTACAATTGGATATTGAAGAAGCCTATTCCAACTAGGCAAGACCCCAATGATCCTAATGTTAGTTTTCTTGGTAGAGTTAAGGGATTGCCCGTTTATGTAGGTAGTTTCACGTTTCCTACGGACTTCATAATTGTGGATGATATTAGCACGGCCATAGACCCTAGTTTGTCCCATGTTATTCTAGGAAAACCTTTCATAGAAAGCACCGGGATGACCTATGACCCCTCGTTAGAAGTAGTGCGATTCAAGAATAAGACCGATGACATAGCTTACCAAATTCCGTTTAAGATTGAGAAGTTTTCATCACTCTCTAATGATGAAAATGAAATTAAACTATCGGTCTATTATAGGAATGATGAGGATAGGGAGAAAGGTGTTGATTTTGTTATGGCTAAGATTTTCGGATTCTACAAGGATTGCTTGAGCCTAGGACCGGAATACAGGACCGATTGGGAGAGGATGAACTCTTAGAAGCGCATTTTAGGGCACTTCTACAACATGGAATCCCCATTAGAAGCCGTCAAGAGGCGGTAATGAGAAAACGTGGGAGCACGACTATGAGTCTAGCTACAAGACTCTTAAATAAAGAAAAGCGCTTCATGGGAGGCAACCCATGCTTAATTGTTTGCTTGTTAGTGTCTTATGTCTTTTATTAATTGTTTATCCTCATGTTTAAATTTGTAAAATGCTTTATTTTGTTTTTAACCTCGCCTTAATTGCATATAAAGGTATTTTACATAAGGGATAAGTGTGGGAGGATTACACGTTTTCAAAAGAAACGTAAACATGAGAATAACAATTAACTAAAAGATATTTATGTTTGTTTGTTCGAGTCAAATGCTTGTATCGAGTCATAATGGATGTTTTTGCGAAATTTTCCGATTCTAAAGATGTAAATTTTCCGAATTTTTCCAAAATCGCAGACCGCTTTTTGTCGGGATAACCCGACGGCATCAGATTGCAACCGACGGCGTCGGGAAGGAGTAAAACATCGATTACTTTTTCTCGTTTTCGAGCTACTTATAAATTTTGGAATTTTCTGTGTCTTAATTTTCTTAGAAATTACGTAAACATCCATTCCACAAGCATTATATCCTAGTTTAAATCGAGTCTTATATATATTATTACCGCCGATTTTCTGCGAAGGTTTCGTTTGTTTTCTTCAAGTGTATGGGTTTAGTTTGTCGAGAAGAAGTTACATAAGATTGGAAGGAGCTTTTCACTAATAATTCTTCTTGAAAAGATTTAACCACCACTTTACACGGATCCTACCGAGCTAATCGTGGAGTACTAGTTTCTTTCATTTTAATTACCTTCTTTATCATAACTTTGATACTTTCGGGAACATTGGGGACAATTTTCGGTTTAAGTGTAGGGAGGAAAATAAAACAGGAACTTTGAAACTATGCTTATCCTTGACTATTTGCTTTGTCCAATTGTGATTGTGTAATAAACCATGAGAAAATGTCGGTTAGGGTAATTTGGCACCAAATTTAAAATTTTTCATGACATATAAGAGTGGGCCATTAGTCTTAACAAAAGCGTCTCACGGATAGGAAGTTATATGACTAGCACAAAACCCTTTACCACCCAAATTCCACCAAATGTGAGGATCGCCCTTAGATTAGTAGGAATTAAAGCATTCATCTTTAATGCTTAGAGTGTGAACGGTAGTATATTAGATTCTAGAACTTGTTTTGTGATGCATTCGAGATCGCAAGTGAGGCTACACTTGTGTAGTTAGGAATAACTAAATGATAAGAGGCATTAGGATTGTCACACCCCAAATTACTGCTTTGCGTGAATGGAATTCACGGGATTGACCGTCATAGCATCACAATCAGTTATATTGAGCGACCTAAAGTGTCGTTTGGAAAATACATCGTTTGATTTAATAAAATAATCGGAGTTACAACATAGGTCCCAAAAGTTTACAAAGTTTGCGGAAATATAAATATTACAAGTCCAAACGATGGTTTTAAAAGAAAGTGCCATAATGTACAATGATGTAAGTCGATCGCGCGACTCAAAAGGTGGTTCCTTAACCATGCCATGATGATAATGCCTTAGATACGAGAATAAACATGCTAAAAGGTCAACACAAAGGTTGAGTGAAATCCATAGGTTTAAGTAATTCGTTTGAACACAATCATCGTAGTGTGAGTTAAAATGGTTTCACACTCATCGTTAAAAACAAAATCGTATTTATTTCACTAAGTTCATGACACCAAAGCGTAAACATCGCACCAATAAAATTGGTAATCATCGTTTCATCGCCCCTAATAGGTAATTTGCCAATTTACCTTAATGATTCAATATAGTGCGCTCGATTTCCCTAAATGGGTCAATAGGGCGGGAGTGTTAATTCAATAGGCCTATTCACAATATTCGCGCCACCGCAAGTGATTAATGGTGCATGATGTAGGGACTTGAACATGGCAAATACTTAGTGACAATAAAACATTCGGATATAGCATACTGATTCAAAGCATATGTGTTCGATTAAAAATGTAGCATGTATCTCCCCAAGGAGTTTATAAAGCAGTTAAAAGAGTAAAAGTGGGGCTATGAACTCACTTGGTAGGCGGTGTCTTGACAAGAGTGAGTACACTGAGGTATAATGTGATGCGTTAACCGGGACCTAATATCAATGATATGATATGTCATGAGTTGCAATGTAATGTTATGCATGCACTTCATATGTTATTTATACCATTTGCGGGTTTTGAAAATATTACTCGTCGTCGAAAAATACTCTTTTGACGTCTTGACCCTTCAAAAATGACTTTTCAAGTTTTTACGTCAAAATGTCATCCTACAATGGTTTTATAATGATTTTTGGTGAAATTTTCACTTTTCGTCGCAAAACCATGTCGTCGAATTTTTATAAAAGTAACAAAATGGCTTTGGAAAACTAGTAAAATGGTGTCGTCGATCGTTAGAGAACGAACTCGACGGTTTTGAAAAGTTTGTATCGATATCTAGAAGTTTCATTCAGGAGTTTTCAGTCAAAAGGTCTCGATCATAAAGATATCAAGGGTTAAAGATAGCGATTTTGGCTAATTGTTGAGCGAGAAAATGAGTTTCGCCAAGTTTGAACATCAGTAATTAATTTACTACAACTCCGCTATACAAACGGCTTGTCGCTTTGAAAAATATGGCCGATGAACTTGATTTTACTAGAAGACAATTGCTCCAAAAGTTTCACATCATGGTTAAAAACACCGCAAACATGGACGTTATGACTACTAAAATACTTGTATCGTAAAAATAATATAGTTTTTCGAAAATAATAGTTACGGCAACTTTATGAAAACGTGCATATCTTTGTCGCTTTAAATCCGTTTTCACGATAATATGTCCTTAGCTTCGATCAAGTAAACTAATATATTTTGACCGGTCGAAATAATTTGTGAAGCTTAAGGCTCGTTTTGACCCAAACAATGTCAAAACAGTTTCTTTAAAATTCGAAAATAATACGTTTCGTCGTCAAACTTGTAAAATCCATAACTTCTTCGTTATAAGTCCGTTTTATTCCGTTCAAGCCGCCACGGATTCGTTTTAAAGTATATTTTCTAAATATCAAGGCCAAAGTTTCGTACCAACTGTCGGTTTTCCGTAAATTGAAACAAGGACAGAACATAATTTTATAGTTATCGAAAATAGTTTTTCTCGGACAAAACCTATTCTAATCCCTTCAAATCAACTCCAAAGCTAATCTAATCCTACCATACACCTTCTTAGGGTGTCATGGGTTCCTAATTAACATCAAGACCAAAGAATACCATGGGGATATTTATAGGATGACCAAATATGTATATATACTCTAAAATCATGAAATAAAATGGTATAAATCACATATCATGCATACTTGCTCCAAATATGAATAGATGAATATGAAATGAAAAAGGAAACATGAAAATGAAAGAAACAAGCTTACAAATGAATATGATGAGGTGAAAGTAACAAGGATTATCCTAAACACTCTTGGTTTTTATTTCAAAACCTTATAAAGAGTGATAACTAGATTGATTAAACACTTGGACTTGAAAAATTTTGATCCCTTGGGAGCTCTTGTTATGGCCGGTTTTTGAGAAGTAAGAAGAAGAGAGAAAACTCAATTTTTACTAATACTTGAAGAAATGAAATGAATGAGAAATCCTTGAAGTAAGACTTATGTATGATTGAGAAACATTTAATAAATGAACCATGCCACATTAATAACACACCCTCCCCCTTGGTCGGCCAAGGGGGGAGGGACTAGATATTTTGTATTTTTTTTTTTTTTATAAACTTGTATAAACTTTGTGTACTTGTGTAATATTTGACAAAAGTATAAGTAATTGTGTAGAAAATGTACAAGTAAAGGTAAATGGAAATTTTTGGTACAAGTAAGTTTTTAATAGGTCAAAATAGAATATAATGAGGTAATAAAAATTGCAAAAATACATTCCTTGAGGAATTTGGGTGATAAAATAATTATCGTATAATTTTTAAGAAAACGTCGTAATAATTTAATTTTAACGATTTATGTACCAAATAATTTGAAACACTAGGAAAACTAAAAATATAGTTTTTAAAAACTAAATGTAAGTTTAAAAATACATCGGGATCATTTTTGAAAGTAACGGATTAAATATTCAAAATAATAACTCACGCGATAACGTTTATTAAATATAAAAATTACGCGTTAAATGTGAAATGAAATGCCGTGAATGAATTAATGAAATGAAAATGATATCAATGAAATGTAGACTAATCTTAGTCCATATGAAATGTACGTGATGTTATGATCATGAATTCGCCGCTAAACCTTTAAGGTTACGCGAATTTGGAACAAGTAAACCAAGTTTACTATAAATGTTGAAATAATGAGGCATAAATTGTGTCGAGAAATGACCTGAAAGTACGGGTTGTCACAAGGATAACCCTTGTTTGATAATTGTAGTATAATTACTTCTTCCACTCGGTTGAGTAATTCCCCACACCCTTTGCGTTGTACTCATTTTAGTACACGATACCCTAGTTAACCCCTCGAGCCTATCCTTTTCGCGGTTCTCGTGATATTTCGCTTTTTCCGAATATCAATGAAGAGCATTGTTTACACCCCACCCCAAATATACACCCAAATCGCCTTAGCTACCCCTTATGCACTCACTTTTAGTGCAATTGTTTGTTATCACCCTAAACCCTTAGTTCAATTATCTAGTTGCTTGCATAAGTTGCTAAGTCGAGTCATATCCTTTGTATATAGTTTTGGGATGATTGGGATTCATGGGAAAAGTTAAAGTTTATGAAATGACGGAAGGAACGTTAAATTCAAATTCCTTTTGTTTGCGTAATAATGTACCCCAAGTGTTTTGATCTTTTCAATTGGTCAAATTAGTGTTAGAGTAATAAAACTCAAGTGTAGGATATGCCTATAAATCCCTAGTATTTTGATGTTATCATAGAGGATGGTAGAGTAAAAGTGTAAGAAAAAAAAAAAAATCGAAAAAAATAGAAAAAGAAAAAAAAAAAAATAGAGTGAAAAAAATACGGGCTACCATCCTACATCTATCTTTAAATTTATGTTTGTTTATTTCAGGTTATCTAGAGTTTAGAGTGTCGAGTCTTGGCTTAGCAACGCCATTCTTCATATGCGATTAACATAAAGATTTTGACTTGCCACCACCAAATAGCCTATCCCACCAAACCCTTATTTCCCTACCAGTAAGCCTAACGTTACAACCCTTTAAAGACCTCTTTGATAGTCTTTCCTAGGTGCTTACGCCAAAGCGATGGAGGTTTGATCTATTCTCAAGCCTATGGTAATCTATGTACTAGGACCGGTTAATGAGTGTTTATCTTCCATTTCTATATTGTTATATTTCATTTATACACCGAGAGAGATGTGAGTATCCAAACACCCCATGTGAGGTGCTAGTATGTAATTTCCGTGCTTGTTATGACTTTCTTGGGCTTATATGTGTTGTGGACCGTTTGAATTAATGCTTCATGACCCTAACTTATAAATTAATTGGCTAAAAGCACATTTGCTTGAGGACAAGCAAATAACAAGTGTAGGGATATTTGATAAGGTTTTAAAAGGTACCATTTTGAGGGTCGTTTAAGTCCTTATTTGATCACTTTGTATCCGTTATTGCTTAATATCGTTCCTTTTCACTTTTAGGTCTCGTGAAGGCAAAATCTTTGGAATGGCACTTATTTGGACGAAAAGCGCGAATATATGAAGAAAATGGCCAAAGTCAAAATCGAGACACACACGATTCTTTGAAAGTAGAAAGCGGCGTCGGGTGCTATTGGCGGCGCCGTCCCAAAATTATTGTGACGATCCGAACCCAAACTCGTATTTTCAAGTGACGACGTCTAGTTGTGGAAGAGTAGGTCGTCGCTACTCGGGACGGCCTAGATGCAATCCAGACGACGTCGAAAGTCAAGAGGACGGCGTCACGGACATAAGGTGACGCCGTCGCAAGGTTAACGTGGCCAAAGCGAAACCACAATGGCGGCGACACGGCGGCGTCACTAAACATAAGGACGCCGTCGCAATTGTAATCTTATATATAGAATCGAATTTTTCGGTCTTTGTGTGGAGAGTCTTTGGAGTAAAACCTAAAACCGAACCTAAGGTGTCTTGTACAGTATTTTAGGGTTTTAAACCCTATCTTACATCAAGATAAGTCTTTGCTTCATTAATTCAATTATGTCTTTGATTATTTGTGTGTATGCTTGCATGTTCTCCATGTCCCGCTAATTTATTTGTGTGTTTGCTTAGGAAGTATGAAACTTAATTATTGAATATTGATTGGTTGTTTCTTATCTTAGTTGATTAATGATCTAGTAATGCGATAGGTCATTCGTTGTGTATAATGCTTGATTCATCTTTGTGAACCTTAGAGTATAATTACGAGTATTTGTAGGCTAAAACATCCAAGAGCGCCTTAGAGTAGGAGTTTATAATCCCTAGTGGGTTTGTAGACAAGACCTTTGGTAAGTTCAAAGAGTTAGGGAGAAACGCATACCCTACAACTTTAGACACACAACGCAACTAGGAATAAGGCGTGACACTCAACCATCAATAGGAGATAATTAAGGAGTAATACAAACTAAGTAAACACATCTTTAAACTATCATACGAGCACACATTAATTAGACATAGACTCCACAACCTTAGCTTAGATAATTAGATAATAGTAGAGTAATCGGTAGAAATACCAACCCCCAAATCCAATACCCGAGATTCGTACCTTTCCATTTCATAAAACATAAAAGATAAAAATAATCTTCCTCAACCTTAACCTTAGCGTAGTAACTTCTTACTAGCATTCCTATTCCCTAGAGAACGATATCAATACCGTGGCTTACCTAATTACTACACTACAACGATTAGGTTCTTTGCCTAGGGTGTTATAAAACTTGCTCAAGAAAAGGAAGTTCCTTTGACCCCGAACGACGCGTGTGGCGTTATCGTAAATCTAGGTTGATTAGGTTGCGAAAAAGCCTTATGAGTTATCTTGCCAATGGGCCATCTCGACGTCACTTGAGAGGTCTTGACTTAATCCTAAGTTATCCTCTTCCTCAAAATTGACGAAAACATCAAAATCTCTCCCGAGTCAACCTCTCCGAGGATCCGGGGTCGCTAAGAAATTCTTCTAAAGCTTCACCAAAAGCGCCTCTGTGGTCAATTGCACATACCTTTTCTGGTTAGACAAATGTTCATTAGGTCGAAAGTAGCAATTTCTCCATTAGGTTCAAGAGTCTACTTTCCAGCAAAGACATCCACCTTAGTATGGGCAGTGGCAAACATAGGCCTACCTAAAATGACTGGTATTCTGTTGTCTTCCGGAATGTCAAGAATCACAAAATCTATTGGGAAAAGGATTTTCTTAATCTTTACTAACACATTTTCAACGATGCCCAATGGCGATTGCATAGATCGATATGCCATTTCAATTTTCATCTTGGCCGGCTTTAAGTTACCAATCCCCATACGCAAAAACATCGAATGAGGCATTATGCTAATACTGGCTCCAAGATCAGCAAGGGCATTACACGTGTTTAGACTCACGATCAAGCAAGGAGAGTGAAACATCCGGGATCTTTTTCCTTTTGTGGTAGCTCGTTCCTCAAAACCATTGAACATCTTTCGTTGAGGTGAATTGTCTCATCAACGCTTAATTCTCGCACAATATCATCATGATTAGTGTTAATAGAATTATTGATAGGTAAGTTTACCGGTAAAGTATGGTTCGAAGTATTTGTCTTTCCATGTTGATTCGTCGCAACTTTTTACGAAAAGGTCAAAGGTTCTTCAAGGATAGTTTCTACTGGTGTGGACAACTTCCTCCTCCCACCGCTAGATAATCGAGATGGCTTCGAACATGAACTAACACTCTTATCCAATCTCTTAATCCTATCATCGTGAATTTTGAGAGAATAGACTATATTATCCACGAATATTCTCATTAATTTTTCAATCCTATCATCTCGTTCTCTTGATTCCTTGATGTGGTCAAGAATTTTCTCTCAAGATAGCTCCCGTTTTGGCCTCAAACACGCTCTTAACCCTCTCAACCCTCGCATGCTTGACTTCTCTTTCTAACCTTCGTTTTGAAAATTTCCCCATAATTGTATTCTTGCTTTGTTATCGCCTTCATTACCTTATGATCGAAATTGTCTCTCGTCCGCACTGTATCCATGTTCCACTTGTAGCAATTTTTAATCCGTTGAATACATTCCGGGGCACAGTCGAGTCATGCTAGGAATAGGTCTCGGTGAATTGAGAAGTTCTCGTGTTCGCGCTTTAATCCCACGATAGAAGACGTGAGCGATCGATGTTTGTTTAAATCATGGGTAGGGCATCGATAGAGTAACTCATTAATCTTTCCCACGCTTGGTAAAGCGTTTCTTCTCCACCGAGCGAATTGATAGATTTTCCCGAAGCTTGGCCATTTTGAAGGAGGCAAAATTGCGGGACAATTCTTTTCTAAGTTTATCCCATGATCCTTTACAATCGTTAGGGAGTTTGTTATACCATCTTTTCATTGTCCCGAAAGAGTCATAGGAAAAATCCTTGCGTTGATCGAATAGCTCGGAGTACCTCGGCGTTGAAAAAGAGGATAAGTGGAGAACTTCTTCACGTGATCCCGAACATCCTCATCTTCATCTCCGAAAACTTAAGTTCAAGTAACTCTTGAATAATATGATCTTGAATAGAGTATTTTTCGGTGTGAGAATCTCGTCGAAGCTTCGTTGGCGGTTCTCATTTGGTCGGTCCAAATCGCTCCATAGTTAGGTCATCGATATTATTATCACCGATGACCTCCGGTTCGCGTCGGTCGGTCTCGATTCAGTAAAATGAGAAGATGTTGTGAATAGGAACCGAGAGTAGACGTTCCTTCTCCGAAATTGCTTCTCCGGGTCGTCGAATGGGGTGGCGAGAAAAGGCCTCGAGTCATGAGTCTTGTATCCCGACATTTTTAAGAAAGAAAATTAAAATGCAGACTTAATATGAAATCCTAAAATAGCTCCCGCAATGACGCCAAAAACTTGATGCGAGGTTTCTTGACTGTGTCTTAATATTTATAATGTCTCTTTATACCTATGGTCTACCCTAATGCACTAACCGGCGGTGTACTCGGTCGTGTGTAGTGTAATGTCAGTAAAGCCGAGGTCGTCCTAAGAGCTATGTGTGTTGGATTATTACTAAGTTTAGGTGTCATGATTAATAATGGTTTTAAAAGGATTTAATTAATTAAACTACTAAAGCAGAATAGAATAAAGCGAGATAAATGGTAAAGGAAATCAATATAGGAAAGTGGTGCTAACCTAGTTAATCCTCCTTGCTAGTTATGTCTACGTGTACTTACTTCCAATTACTTGGTGGGGTCAAAGTCGAGAGGACGACATTTGGTCAATTCGCCTAACCTATCGGCAAAGATGCCACCACAGGAGAAGTCGGTGTCCCTCATAAGTCCTGTTGTTCCCGGTCCCTAAGCCAGTCATTAAGTACGCTACATGCTAGATTTATAATAGTGAATGCCGGCCGTTAGGAACTTAGACACGCGCCCAATTCTTAAGTTCATCCAAGCGATAGGTGATCGGTTGGTCAATCGACAAGTAGAAAGGGTCTTGATTGGTCATATCTTACCCTTCCCATCTCATCCACTCACCTAGGGTCATTTGGTCATATCTCCTAGGAAATTGGCCTCTATCGCCATTCAAAACTACCGAACCAAGGGTGGCTACCAATAAACTATGCATGCATACACTTAGAAATAATTGTGCGGAAGTAAAGTAAACGCAAACAAAACAATTAAGGAATCATAACTAGGACAAGACCAAAAGGTGCTTAGCCGCTCATATTAATCATGCAAACCAATTCAATATTCAAGGTGCGAAATACATGAATTGAAAGTAAAGAAATATAAACGCTAATGCTTATCGTAGGGGAGTGATTTCTCCTTGGAGACGACTCAGTATGCTCCTCTAGACCGCCTTGAGCTTTTTCCCACATTCTCGAGTGTTGTGTGTGGAATGGAATGATTAGAAATCTTTGGAATTGTGGGGTATTTATAGGCGAGATCCGGGTTACGGCGTAACTAAAATAAGAGTTACGTCGTAACCTTCTATTTCTTCGTCTTTTGCACTAGATCATTGGTTCTGGCGTAACCTAATGAGTGGTTACGCCGTAGTCTTCAATAAACTCGGTTACATCGTAATAGATGTAGTAGCTACGGCGTAAGTATCAGCGGTGTGGAACCTCACTTGGCCTAATAGTTACGTCGTAACCTTTGGGAAGAGTTACGCCGTAACCTTCTGATAAGTTAGTTTTCTGAGTCACGTAATAGTTACGGAATAAAGTGAGAGACGAGTTACGCCGTAACTTCTTCAAAGTAGCATACTGTGATAAATCTTTAGATATTTCTCCAGTTCAGCGTCTCTTTAGCTCCAATGCTCGTAATTTACCTAAAAGTGGAAAACAATGGAAAACAAGCGTAAATCCATATAAATGATATAAATTACAAGCATTATCGGGGGAAATTGACACTTAATATTCAGGACTATTTGATGTTATCATTGAGTTTCCTTGCAGTTAAAAAAACAAGAAGAAGAAGAAGAAAAAAAGCTCATTAATTAAATTTACATATGAGAAGTTTAATTGTTACTTTTTGTAATTACTGCAATATGATGTCTTTAGATATTCCTAAATAAATCAGTTCTGGTTTTTGAGTTAAGTGATAGGCACCTAAAATGAGCAAAAAAGTATAGTCTGATTAATATAGTGATGGTCTAAACTGATGAAAATATCTAGAGTATGCAAAATTATTTTAATTACAAAAGTAAAGGGAATTTGCATATGAATTTCGCACTTACACTATTGGATTCTGTAAAAGCATTAGCACTACAAATTTTATAAGTTACACATTTAGTTTTTAGGAATACTTGTCAATTCAACATTACTATGTCATATAGCTTTAGAACTAAGCATGGCTTTTAAACTGTAGCTAAATGTTTACAGATGGGTGGAATGTTTTTTCACGTTGGATATTTATAATTTAAGAGAAACTGAATTTCACCATGAATGAATTAGAAAGTTTGCAATTGTTTGAAAAGATACAGATGCATAATAGTGTTAATCTAAAGTAGGTTATTGAAAGCCTCCTTGTAAACAATATTGCGTATTGGCCATGGTTGAACACAGGATTCGGAAAATAAACACCAACATATTTTAGTGATTGACATTGGCTCTTGCTAACGGTTATCGCATAGCATTGTGTTACAGAAAACTGCCTGCGCTTCAGTATAAATGGCCACTTTGACTGTGTGGAAGTGAGTATTATCCTAGGTATAAGAACACTATATCCTAGCATGTGTATCACACCAATCTAGTGCCATGTGAAATGCCTAGGAAACAGCGCTTGTCTGATTTAACTTTGCCATTAGGAAACCAACTATTGCCGCAACGATATTGTCACCCATGTCTTTCTCTATAAAAGCAGACATGTGATTATTAAGTTCATTTTGCGTGTCAAAGAAATAAAGTTGAGCAAACTTCGCATGCTCTCCTTCTGTTGGAAGTAGGGACCCTATTAGGTGTAAGTTTTGGCCGTTAATCATGAACGTATATGGACCCGTACATGAGTTAATTGAGTTATCTATTTTTTTCTCCAAAAAACTTAAAGCAAAACATACTGTTGTATACTCTAACCTCATCTCTAAATTTTGATCCAAGGCAATTGGTATAATCAGGCAAGTTTTATAATGGGACGGATGCATCATTGAGTTTTGGAAGGACTTTACTATCTTGGCAAGAAAGGAAAAATGTTGGATTTCTATATTTGTGTGCCTTATTAGTTCTCTCTTCATACCACATCATAGCTTCACAGTTCCGGTATTACGACGTTGGCGGGGCAATATTATGGTAAGAGACATGTACTCCTTGTTCTCAAAGAAATATTAACAATAAGTTATCTCTGAAACTACTTGTGATTGAACATACATATGAGGCTCTTCGCTTCACGTCTAAGAAATTTGAAGTTGTCAAGTATTCATTTGGACCATTAGAGGAATATGCTGCAATTAAGTTGAACAATTACGACACTTTGCTAAGAACTGAAGATAATGTGTCAAATGCTTACACGACATATTTTGCAAGAAAGACGAAGGGTGGCTCGTGGCAAGGACAACGTAGGAGATGAAGCTAATTCTAACTTAAAGACTCTGTAATAAAGAGAAGTGCTTCCCGGGAGACACCCGGAATTGTTATTTCAGATTTTTTTTTCTAATCGAGTCTATCAGACCTGTACATCGATACGGTGTATCCATAATAATAGATACGGCGTATTGACTATACTGTTCATATATATCTTTTTATTAATTCTATATTTTTCTTTATGCACTTTAGAACTTTTTGTCAGTTACTTTGATACGGCGTATCCATGTTTTTGGATATGGCGCATTTAATTTTTGATCCATATTTATATCCCAGGCTCGATACGACGTATCGACTTACCTGATGAATTTTTAGTTTTATTTGTATTTTTGCTAACCATCAATTATCGTAGACACACTAGCTGTGATTTTCATGCATACTAACACATGTTGAGTACTAAGATTATGAAGGAATAAGTGGTTTACTTATACCCTGTATTTTTTGTGTGTGTGCTACAGCCATATCAAGACCCCTCAGATGCCTACACACGAGAAAATAAAAAGTTTCTCACAAAATGCATCATGGAGAATCATACTACGCAAATCTTAGGGGGGGTTTTTTGTTCTAAATCTTTATATTCATGTATTTAATTTTCAATTTATGCAATGCGGACGTTGTTTATTTTAAGTGAGGGGATGGAGAATTAGAACGCTTATTTTTCCGTAATTTTTCAAAAATATGCTTAATATGCTTAAATTTAAAAATTTTAGCATGTTTTTGTGAAATCAGCATAACTCGCACACATAACCCTTATTTCTATATTTTAAGAATTTAACCTATTATGTTTCCACTATTTTACCCAAATTCTACAAAAATATGAGTGTGCTGGTGACTTGCAGTAAACTTTAGAACTTGGCTTGATATACTATTCGAGACCATCATAATGAGTATTATTGATATAATTGGAGTAACTTGTCTAACTAGGTAAGTTTCTAAGATTACACCCAAAATCCCCTTTATAAGTTATGTGGTATTAACTAACTACACTGGTTAGTTAACCTCCGTATAAACTCATTTGTAACTCTCATTTATAAAGTAAGATACCCCTAGAAAAACCCTTAGAGCCATTCATTTCGTTTCACACCAATGTTAATTTATTTCATTACACCTATATACCTTAGCCTACACTATAGATTAAATTCCGTGGTTGGTTGCTTTTGTAAAGTGTGTATTTCATGTGTTCGTGTGTATGTTTCTTATCTTTAGTTAGGTCGGAAATTTCACATCGCAATGGGAATGTGATAGTAGTTATTTTTTATTTCCGTGTGTTTATTACTATCACTATTATTTTTATATCTAAAGTTTTGATGTGTGTGGAAAAATCATCCATATTTATTATGATGGTGAAGTGTTGAAATTTTACACCATTGGTTTATGTTTTGATTTGAAAAAAAAAAGTGAGAAATTGAGATAATCGGTTCTTTTAAACTTGACCGATTTTATATTTGAGCTAATCGGTTATTCGTTGGTACAGGTTATAAACCAACAATGTAAGTTATATATTAGTGGAGATATCGCCACTATTTGTTGTATTATATTTATGGATTGCAAGAAAGTTGGTCGTTATGGGAATGCCAACTAAGGTTTATGAGATGATGATTAAGATATCATTGAGTCTAATTCTTGTCTACCTATTAAAGCGTGAGTTTCCCTATTAAAGCTTGAGTTAGTCTATGATGTGTCTTTTTCATTGGGAAGGTTGGGAAGTAATTGACCACATGTTTGTTATGGACTTAATCTATTTGTTTTGTGATTTTCTTTTACACCAATTATGTATGTTTTCCCTTATCATTTCCCATACCTTGTGAAGATATCTAATGCACTAATATTTTAGTGACCATCCGGTTTTTGAGTGATCGATGCGCCAGCAATCTAGGATGTTATTTTGGTGACCATTCATTATGTGAATAACGCGCCGACGATCCAAGTCATACTATTATAGTGACCATCCATTGTTTGAGTAAATCAGGAATACGCGTCAGCGATCTAATATGTTTTTGTATAAGATATTTTGACATAACCTTTAATTAACCTAATTTACCACTTTAGACTTGTTACTCCTTAGCTTTAGTGGTGGAGATGTGTTTCCTTTCCAAGCTTATGATAGAATACTCGTCATGACTGAGCAAATGAGCGAATTACTTAAATGTTACCACATATATTAGTTGAGTGATTTAAGTGATTTCATTTTCTTATTTCGTGATGTGTTTGGTTGTGCACTTCAGATTGAATGAATAAATGCTTAACTAGAAAAATCTTGTACAAATGTTTAGGATACATTTTATTATCCTATGTATATTGCTTGTTTTGCAATTAGATTTGATACTTAATCGTTTACTTTTGTAAATCTCAGTTATTATCAAGCAATTGGTGAAAGTTAGCTATATTTGACGTAAGCTGGAGCAAAATGGATCAAGTTAGAAAAGTTTACTAAACTAACGAAGAATACGCCGTATCATTTTAGATCGATACATCGTATACCAAGACTTGGACGATTATGAAGACCATTGCCTAACTCTGAAAAATACACCGTGTGGATTTCTTTCATACACCGTATATTAAACTTTGATCAATCAGAAGATCTGATTTGTTTTACTCCAGATACGCCGTATGACATCAACAACATACGCCGTATCTACTCTCAAGACTTCACCATAATTCCAAGATAAGAAGACAGCATATGTCGTATGAAGATTTGTGATACGCCATATCACTATAGAGGTGTACCAATATTCTAGGATATAATAATCTTGGACCCTACGCGAAGTTACCTTGATACTCCGTATCAGATAAACCGATACGCAGTATCGAACCTGTTTCCAGAAAGTATAAATAGAAGACCTCAGACGACTTTTAGGGAGACACAAGAGGAGGTAACCATCAAGTACAAAAACAAAGACATAAAGAAGACTAAGAAGATCCTGCTAGTGCATATTTACATAGGGGAATTCACTTAATTCATTTTAGCATTGTATAATCGTTCGGCTAGCGTATTTTTCTCTTTTGATTTATACTTGAATCTTTCAAAACATGTTATCGTGTATTATGACTGAGATTATGGGATAATACCCATAGCTATTAGCCATGTTTAATGATTATCTGATGTTTTGATTTCTTACTAATTTGATAGGCAGCTTAAGCTTGTGTTTTGATTATATTTATTACTTCATTAATACTGTTTTGCATGTTAATGTAAGCCCTAGAAGGGATAAATAATAAACTTGATAATCATTAAGGCGGAATTTATGCGGAGTCAGACTAATCGTGTAGGATTAGATCTGCTGAAAAATGATTAATATGAGAATTTAGATCCTAGTGACGAGCTAGTTTATGAACAAGATACGCCAAGTTGTGAGTATCGTCTCTACAAGTTTTACACATATCAAACATCTTACATGCACTACTACAAAACCAGGCTAATGCAACGAAAATTTACAACGGTAGATTTCCGTTGCAAATTTGCAACCGTAATGCAACGAATTACCAACCGAATAGCATCGACAAAAAAGCGGTTGCAAATCGGTTGCAAAATAAAAACATATTTCTTTACTTTTATTTTTATTTTTCCGTTGCAAATGCGTCAGAATTATATAAATTTCCTACGGAAAAGCAACGAGACAAAAATAAATCCAAACGAAATTAAAATTTCTTTTCCGTTTAAATTTCGATGCAATTTTTCATAATTTCCAACGAATAGCAACCGAAAACAAAATTTAAATCTAAAAGAAATTGTCATTTGTTTTCCGTTGCAATTCGGTTGCAAATTTTCAATATTTGCAACGAATAGCAATGGAAGACTTCTAAAATAAATTACCTACTAATTTTCTTGCAAAACCTAAATTTGAAAGAAACGGCAACGAAATACATAATTTAAATATAAAAGAAATTATCATTTTTTTTCGTTGTAATTTTGTTGCAAACTGAAAAAATGCATTATTTTGCAACAAAAGATTACAATAAAATGTAATAAAATTATTTTCGATAGTCATTGCAAATCCTTTGCCTTTATCTTTTCGCGTTATTCCACTAGAGAACTCGTTAAAAGATCAATGATCCTAGTAGCAGGGGTAATGACAAGATAGACTAAATAAGTGTGTGTATATAGTGTGTAAAATGATGAAGACGACTCTTCGTTCTTATGAACAAGCATATCTAGTCATGATGAGGGCATTATTGTTTTGGATAAAACCTTAAACGGTGATATGATGGTTTAGTTGCACCAACCGTGATCTTCCATCAGAAAAACATTATTGTGGCATTATTCGGTCTAGCACACTAATGAGAAATCCTTGTGATGTACTTTGTCGTGCACACTCTTTGTTCATTGAGTTCATGTGTACACCGACTACAATGTGACGCTTCCGGAGATTCTATAACGGTCATAATTATAAATGTCTTTAGAAATCCTCGATACCTTCATTATATATGGATGAGCTTGACCGGGTTGTTTATGTCTTGTTACGGTATAAAGTTTTCATAAGTAGAACTGAGTTGATATTTGTCATAATTGGTTGTGATGTGTTTAATTGGTTGTAATGGTTTAGTAGGTGTATTCATTTCTAATCGCCTTAAAATGAGGTTTAGCTTGTGATGGAGCCAAGCTTGCAACGAGAAGAGCTCGAGTAACTTTTGAAGACTGACCTATCTTAAACCCTTAGGTTATATTGAGAACATAAGTTAGTAATAACTCATACAAGTAATATATCCTAATAATTACCATGGTCAAAAGTTATTCTGTCATATTAGTGTCGAATCCGTACTACAAGACATATGGGAGATATGATATTTCAAGCTTGATTCGATATCACGAGCATGATACGTAGACAAAAACAAGCTATAGTAGGGGTGTCAAATGGGTCGACCCGACCCGACCCGAACCCGAACCCGATAAGGCCATATAGAGTTGGTTTTATTCGTGTCCAACTTAGTTTATCGGGTTTATTGGGTTAACCCGATAAACCCGATAGCCTAATAAGGTCGGGTTAGGGTCTTAAATCCATTTTGTCATAGTTTATCGGTTTATTGCCGTTTTCCTTTGTCTATCGGTTCCTGCCAAATCTCTCCATCTTCCAACGAAAACTTAGCAACATTCGCCTTCGGTCTATATTCTCCCATCCGTATGGTGCACAACATTCTTTCCATCTCTTGCACATCTTTAACATCCAGTAAGGATACGAAACCGAACCGATTACCTCCTTTGTCTCGTTTCCTGGCAATGTACAAATCATGAATCGCCCCGTGTGGACGTAAGAACTCTGCCAAATCATTCCCACTACATTTATCCGGCAAGTTTGTCACAAAGAACTTCGTCACTCTCCCCTGTAACTTCTCCGGCCCGTCGACTTCCCATGGGAGCTTTTTTATTATTTGGGTAAATTAGAAATTATACCTATAACTAATTTATTTTTTGTCATCTTTTTATTTATAAAAAGAGTTATATTAACAAATTTATTTCCCTCCCATCCCAATTTTTATTTCCCTCCCATCCCAATTTTCATTTCCCGCTCGTTCCAAAAGTTCCATTTTTCATTTCCCGGGCGTCCCAAAAGTTCCCTTTAAGGTTTCCCCCAAACTTTTTTTTGCCCTACTTTACCACCTAACACACACTAACATCATCAAACACACCAGATCTGGATCTGTAAACCAACACCGGCCACCGTATCTAAAAGCAATTCTCTTTCACTTTCACCCATCACTTGTCTATCTTTTATCAACACCCACACACTACCGTTTATCATCTCTCGTTTACCAATCTTCAAACCGAGCCTAATAGGTAACATTTTATTCTTCTAGTAACTCTTGTTTCAAGTTTAAAGTTATATATATAATGATGTTATATATGTGTATATAACATGTAAGTGTATGCCATCATTTGAGATATTTAATTGGATTTAATGTGTTTTGATTCAAAGTTCATAATAAAGGAATATTGGGTGTTATTTTAAGTTTGTGTTCCTGATTTTGACTTTTGGGGTCTAGTTCGGACTTTTTGTTAATGATTTCTACTTTAAAGCTTGATTTTGACTACTTTATCTTATAATTTTTTGTTCAAACTTCTAATTTATATGTATAAATATTGTACATTGGTATGTTAATATGTTGTCATTTTAAGTTATTTTGTTGAATTTAAAGTGTCTCAATTTAAGGTTTATAAATATCAGATTATTGGGTAATACATTAAGCCTTTAAGCCTCTGGTGCTGACTATTAGGTGTTATAATGAGTGTTTGGTGCTGATTATTGACTGTGACAATATACGAGTGATTCTTAGTTGTTATAGTACTATTGTTATTTAATTGCGATTATATTGAGTGATTATACTCGATGAAGACGAGTCTCGCTACTAGTTAGTAGTTTGTATCAGTTATTAATTGATATTTTGGTATTTATTTATGAGTTAGCTAATAATGTTGTATCAGATTGTTTCCTTTGTGTTGAAAGTTCTATGGGTGTTTTGGATTGCTATTAATAAATGACAATGTGATTATCACTTTGTAGTGTTTTAAAAGTGGCAACTTAATTATTTGATTAACTATCTTAGTTCTTGATATTGTTCGGAATTCTCATTGTTATTTCTATTGTAATAGATATGTCAAGTAGACTCATACCTTGTAGTCCCAGGCCTTCACATGGGGGTACCAATAGTAGACAAATGTGGTTGGAGGATCATCACACTGATGATGGTATAGATGGAAGTGAATCAGGTGATGAAGTATCACACACAGTGTGAGGGTCTAATATCCGAAATCCACTGCCTGCACTGGGTGATCTTCAAGAGATTGACTTATACACAGACTAGTAATTGGATTTTTTTGAATAAAATGTGTGTTTATATTATGGAAACATAAATTGATACTAATGTTATCGTGTTTAATTTGTCCCCATTGTGTAGGTTTGATGACCAGCATGTCATCGGGGAAGGAGGGTCGGCCTCAAGAGGGGCAGATGTGATTGAGCCGGTATGTGTTAATGAGAGGTCACAAGAACATATTGTAAGTGTCCTTACCTTGTTTTTGTGTAGAAACAAGTTAAAAAAAATTGTTTGCTTGCTTTACTAATGTTGTGCTACTGTTGTATGATATTTTTTTTGAGTTTTTGGTCCAAGTACATAGGTATAAATTTCATTCTAGCTTATGTGATGTGCCTTGTTTGAAAACAAGGCATGAAATGTCATAACCGAGTCAAGAAGCCACTCCTTTGTATTTGACCATTTCCACTTGTTTCGTAAGGGATGTTTGGATTTTCATTTTAAAGCTTGATTACTTAATTCAATTTTCCTATAAACAGATTTAGAAATTAGATATATTGGTCATTTTAACTTGTTGTCAATCTGCTAGCATGCTGCTCATCCCAATGATGGTTATCTTTGACTTGTTGTCTACATTTTAAGATTAACCGAATACCTGACTAAAACCCATATTAGTGATTATATTATTTTCATTAACTTTTATTATTAAAAATTGTTAGATTACTAATTTATTAACTCATGGAATGATTTCTATCATAGGAGAAATATCAGGCATGTATGATTGAGAGTCATGGGGAGGATGTTGAATCACACCCCCATAATCAGGAAACATGGAATAGTAACTTCTGCGAACAGGGCAATACACATGGGCTGTTATTATTTTTGAATAGGTTGTATAGGGCATTTATACGTTAAAATGAGTTATAATGGTTTAGATATGGTGTTCTGTAGGTTGAATTATTGCACAAGTCTTTCGAAGAGCTGAAGCAAGCGAGAGCATGTGATAAAGAGCTTTTGGAGCAAGCTAAAGAAGATAACAGAAAGCAATATGAAGAAAAATTCAAGTCTCATGCGTTGAAAATGAAGGAACAAATGGTGAAAGAAGCGAATGCAAAGATTCTCGAGATGTTTGCACAATATACACCAACCTCCCATTTCTCGTCCCTAGTAAACAATATGTTCCATTTGGTACAACTTTTGATACTCTCAAACTTTATAACTTGTAACAATGAGTTGGATAGAACACGTTTGATGACGTTTATGGTATTTTGAGTATTTGGATAACTATTTTTTGATTTGCATATTTAGAGATATTTGGTTTTAAATTGTGGTATATAACAGGATAAATCTGGACTAATATGTCCAGGAAAATATGTGCAAGTTTTGCAATGAAATTGCAACTGAATTATCAAAGTTCAGAAATCAATTTTGTATCAAAAGAATTCTGTTGCAAAATATCACTGCTGCAAAAACAGTTGCAAAATGTTGTGGTTGCAAAATTTAACGTTGCAAAACCGTAGCAAAATTTAACTGATGCAAATTATGTCCTGTTGCAAATAAATTTGGTGTAATTGCAACGAATTATCTTACGTTGCAAAACAGTGGCAAAGTTTACTGCTCGTTGCAATTCTGTTGCAAACAAAATTTGCATGGAGCCTTTTGCAATAGTCGATTCTGTTGCAACGTTGCAAATAGCCTTTGCAACCGATTTGCAACAAATTTTGATTGTTGCATTAGGCCTGTTTTGTTGTAGTGATGACTAAACAATGGTTAATATGTTTTTCTTACTATGAGCTTGACCCTTTCTTTATTATCTGTGTCTCTGCTTATGTGTGTTATCTGCCTCATTGCCTTTACGGTTTTATTAAATCAAAATCTTGTGTCAGTCTCTCAGGTTGAAAACCCCTTTGCTGCGTTAGAATTAGATTTAATTGGACTAACTTATATAATTAAAATACTGATAAATTTAAGTGTTAACGTTCCACTCTTAGTATTCCACACCCTACTTACCAGCTAGCTTACCATCGATTGGATAACGTCCGTAAGTGTTTGTTATAAGTATAGTCGGCTAAATATAAATTTAAAACTTGAATACAATAATTACCTACACGACAAAAGACACATCAAACTTACAACGAGCCTATGTTCCAATCGAGACTCATAAGTTCACTTGCAAACTTAGTATTTTGAGTTTGCTTTATCATTTAATTAAGTGTTTTTCGCATAACACATTGTAATTCTTTGATTTATATCAGTAAATGGTGATACGTTAAAAATTAGTATTGTGTGTTGTACTTAAAACTGTTTGAAATTTGTTTTATAAAAGTAATATTATTTTAATAAAGACACATGTAACCATTCACACCCACTAATTTCAGCATGCATGTTGTATTAATAATGTAGTAATGGAATAAGGATTAAGAATTCAGGATTTTTGGTAGTGGAGGAGAATTGGAGAATACAAAGTAGAAAGATTATTAAGAGCATTTATACTGCATCGTTTTTTTTAAAGCTTTTCACTATTTGGTAAAGTATTTGAAAGACTTTTTTGCATTGCATATATGAGCTTTTTCAAAAACTTTTTCCAAAGACTTCTAATTCTTATAGTCTTTGAAGTTTTGCATTATACCATTATTTAAATCAAGGTATACACTTAGCTACTCTTGCATTTTCATTTTAGAAATATATTGTTAGATTTTACCATTGGAGTTACGGGTTTTTTCAAAAGTTTTTTACACCAAGAATTTAATTGTTTTAAATTCATCAAGTTTTTTTATGACTTAATGCATTAAATTACTCATGCTCTTAGGTGAAGTTAGAATAAAAACAACAGATAAGTCGTAAAGCTAATGTAAATGAGATCATAAAAACAAAGTAAATAAGCTAATAAGAATATGTAACAATTGATTTAGTTTAGAGGCAGCTTGGGTTATTGATTCTTTTCCGGAAGGCATTATTTGTTGCCCCATTTTAAGAATATAAAATAAGTATCTATGCTTACTTAAGCTTAGAATAAAAAGCAACAAATAAGTCATAAAGCTAATGTAAATGAGATCATAAAAACAAAGTAAATAAGCTAATAAGAATCTGTAGCAATTGATTTAGTTTAGAGGCCGCTTGTGTTATTGGTTCTTTCGAGAAGGCATTATTTGTTGCCCCATTTTAAGACTATAAAATAAGTATCTATGCTTAGTTAAGTTCTACTATATATAGCCTAACACTTCCAAACCCAGAGTTGCTATATTTACTAGAGTTATACAAGACATTTTTGTTTAAATTTGTTTACCATTTCACACAGAACATTCTGACCCATTTCCCTCAATATATATCCCTAGTTTTTACTTTCAAAATCACAATTCTTCTGTTAATCGACCAATTGATTTTATCAGAATTTCATATGTTTAAGTGATCTATGATAGATCATCTATCACCCGTGCACATCCATTATCTTCCATCCGGTGAGTTCTATATGTCCATAGATTAGTTTGAGTACTCATTTAGTCATTTACTAAAAAATAGATATTGAGTATTTGTTATAATTTGTGTTTTTTGATTCACACATATAATTGTTTAATCATTTAAAATCTATCTGCAGTATGTATGTATATGCTTCTTTATTTGTTTGATAAGAGTTTTGCTAGTTAGAGTCTTTAACAGCAAACTATAAATTTTTTACATAAATATTCAAACAATTCAATAGATTGGTATGAATTTTGTAAGAATGCAGTTTTTCCAGGTTTTATAGACTTTTTGGAATATTTATAGCATTTTTTTTTATACAAACAGGCTTATTCATCTTTTCAAAATTTCGACATTGTTATGGATTAAATTATAAAAAAAAATTAAATGAAAAATATGTTTAAGAGAATGATTTTCATTAAATATCAATCTATGATTGGATGACACACTACTACAAAAAAAGACCTTTTAGACCGGTTGAAAACGGCTTTTAGACCGGTTACAAGGGGGTCTAAATGGGGGAGGTCTAAAAGGTTTTTAATATATAGACCGGTTCACGCACTACGTCAAAACGGTTTTTATCCGTTTTTATCTGTTTTTAACCGGACATATTAAAATGAAAACGGATAAAAATGGACGATTTACAAAAACGGATAAAAACGGACAGAAAATAACCGAATAAAATGAACACGGTTATGTATTATGACAATAAGTGAATAGATAGAGGATAATGAGTTTTTTGTAAAGTACATTATGAATTTATAGCTTTTTCCTTTCTTCCCCCTCCCTTTTGAGAAAGGAATCTTTTGGTTCCAGAATGAACAGACAACATGTCTTCTTTTGGTTCCAGAATGAACTGATATGAAGTTTTAGCTTCTGAGACAACATTTCTTTCACATACAGGGCTATAAATGTCTCATGTGGAAGCTTTGCCAGAGCATTTGGTTCATGCTGGAACTGTAAGTGAGATTACATCAGAACCTCATTCTACGAGGCCACCTGCTGAAGATAGTCCTTGCATTGCTGCTAATGTACTGCATGCTGACGTCGTTGCTGGAAATGAGGTTTGTGTCTTTAATATCCTTTAGATTTTAAAATTTTCAAAATTTCTGAATAATTTTCAACATATAATATATTCGCACTAAGTCAATTTTTGCTCCTATTTTTCATCAGTTAAGACAGAAAATTGAATCTGACGCAACTATGATAGCGACGCGATTTCTTATAATATTATTCCTATTGATCTTCCTGCTACAACTAACATCATAACTTCGTTCCCGGAGGTGAGTGCTTTCATTTTATATCATGGTGTTTTGATTCTTATTTGTTGTTATATATATTATTATCTAGGGCGCTATGAATGTATGTTCAGGTATGCTGCGATGTCATCATTGAAATTCTTAACAGATCTCCCAAAGCTACCTGATGATATGATTGCTACTGATGTTCTTGAATTTTGCAATATGTTTTTGGATTTCAGGTAATTGGTAGTTGATGATAAAATTTTATCGTTACATTTACATATCAAGGTTACAACTTCTGTTTTTTTAACATATTCACGTGTTGGCGTAATCGTCTTTAGAGGTTCATAATGATCTATATTATTAAAGACGGGTTGCCATGCCTTTATTTTTCTATTTGAACCATTTGAAGTGGTGTGGTTTGCGTTGCTTTCACCCCAAGTATTTTAATATTTTCTGTTTGTTCGACAGAAAGCTAGTGTTTCAAATCAAAGAGAGAATATAGTCATTCTTCTTTCGGATGAACAAAGTCGACTGTCTCCTCTTGACAGGGAAAATCCGGTAACTCTTGATTTTAAAAAGGTTATACATTTATTTATAAACGGAATGTGCACTAAGGTGGACTAATATGTTTCAGATACTGAATGAGGCGGCTGTGAAAAAAGTGTTTGATAAAACATTTGATAACTACACTAAGTGGTGCACTTACGTAAAGGAAGAACGAATATGGAAAGAGTATGCGATTTCATAATGGCAAAACAAAACTCTTTTTGACAATGCGGTTCATGTTAATATATATTATTCTCGTTGTCTATTTTTTTTTATTGGCCTTGCAGAAAAGAGGTTACCATGAATAATCAAATACTTTATATCTCATTGTACTATTTGATATGGGGTGAAGCTGCCAATGTTCGATTCCTTCCAGAATGCTTATGCTACATATTCCATCATGTAAGTATCATCGTTCTTTAAATTCAATCACTTAAATAAATTAAGATGCTTTAACTGCCTATGAACAGATGGGAAAAGAATTGGATGACATATTATTAAAGGGCAGCAGAAACTTGCAAAGCGAGCTGAGAGTTGCATTAGTGGTGATGGTGCTTCGTATCTCAAACAAGTCATTTGCCCTCTTTATGATGTTATCGCTTGCACGCCTTTAAATTTTTAGTAAAACCTGCTTTGATAGTATGGATGGTACATCAAAATAAACTAGGTGTGTGCCCGTGCATAACAACGGACTTTATAGCGGCAAATAGCTATCAATGAGATATTGTGGTTAAATGTTTCGGGTAATGTTCAACAATTGACGTTGGCAAGTCTTTATCATCATTCGAGATGATAGCCACATTACACCGGTTCCATTTAACAAATTGGGATTGAAATATGGCTCAAGATTGAGACAGTATTGTGATGAATTTGTAAAAAGAAAAAATGTAAAGATTGGGTGAAAACTATTTTAAGACAACTATTTTAAAATCTATTTTTAAAAAACGTTGTTATGTGAGAAAGTAAAATATATATATATAATTTAAGTTTTAAAGAGGTATTTTAACGATTAAAGATTACTCATTTTTAAGTGTTAATAAGTTAAGGAAGAACATTTTTGCATTATATGTATTAGTGATAAGCAAACATAGAGACGTTCTTTTCATTACTTAGTTTAACTGGATGGATGCTTTTTAGTTTTATGATCAGATATTACGGTCATTTTATGTATTTAAGGGGTGTTCCTTAGTAAGGTTTTACAATGGGAAACACCAACTAAGGTTTTACAGGGATGTTCCCTAAAGAAGTATTTTAACGATTAAAGATTACTCATTTTAAAGTTTTAAAAAGTTAAGGAAGAACATTTTACATTATATGTAATAGTAATTAGTGATTAGCAAACATAAAGACATGCTTCTAATTATTTAGTTTAAGTGGATGGATATTGCTTTTGAGATTTATGATTAGGTATTATTTACAGGTTGTGTGCCAACGTTCTTTTGCTTCAGTAATTGTTTCATGATTGGTTTTGACTGCGTATTGGGATGTTTGGATGTAACAGTAAAAAACGGGTAATAAATGTAATAATACTAAGATACTTTGCTTTGTAGATGATAACGTTGTTGTGATTTCCACAGTTGGAAATTCACAATATATATACAATGAAACGGCACCAAGGGTTTTTCTCCAAACGTTGTGATGTTTAGAGATAACCGTTTTCTAATAACTGCATTTGTAATGGGCTGTTTGGGTTACATAGTTTCGACCCATAGCGGTCATGTTTTTCGACCCATTCACAAATACGAATATACATACCTATTACATCATTATAAAACTAATAGTCTTAAACATAATAACTTAAACTAACATTTGATCTAACAACATTAAGGGCTAACAATTCCCCTAATGTTTTAGAATCAAACTTCGAGTTCACGCTTGTTGTAACTTCAAGTAATGATGTCGAAATCATTACCTCATCCAATCGCTATCATCTTGATCTTAATCATTGTCTTCAAGCTCGACACCGAAATGGTCTCGATCGGACTCTATTGCTCCATCCTTCACCCTCTTGTCCTTCCGGTCTTGCGGGTCCATGGCCAAGCCAACTTTGCTTGCTTCTCCTACATCTTTTGACGCTTCACCCCAAGGCACACTAGCGGTTTCATGGTAGACTACAACTAGATCCAAATACTTCTTGTAGCAATTTCGATTGCTTCTCCATCTTCAATGTCCGGCCTTGTAATCGGGCTATGGTTCCCCATTTATCACCCATGGTGACGGAAAATAGCCACCAAACTTTCAACAGCTTTTCAACAAACACAAAGAGTTCACTTGGACATCTTTGACAACGGTGGAATTGCATCGAGTGCATCATAATTTAAATGCACTAAGTAAAACCATTTTATCACATCTACAAATCTCTTGTTGGGACTTCCCAATTTTGTATAATAAACTATCCTTTTCAACAAGTTCATGAATGAAAGAAACCTTGGGAATGAATTGACTTTGAGGGCGATAATGTTTCGTTGAAACGAGGAAGTCGTTGTCTATGTAATCTTGAGTTACATCTTTATTCCAATCCAAATCCTCTATACCTCTAACTAATGAACACTGTCGCTTGGATCAATTGCTTTGAAATAATTTTGCAAGTACCGTTATGTTCACTCACTACTTCTCGCCCAACCCTTTCTTTCTCATCATCAAACGGCCTCTAAACTTGTTTCCTCATCATAATACATATGATATATATAGCATCTAGTATCCTTAATTTTCACGAAAAACCTTGCTTTCTAACAACTCTAGGCTAAGAATATTGTGAGAAATTTCGGGAGTATATTGTATTTGTCTCACAACTAATTCACCCAACTCTGTTTTGATAGTGGTAGTGCCAATTCCATACGAAAATATGAATTTGCACTCATGTTCATCTTTGCCTATTAACTTAAACTTATAATTGACATCATCAAACATGACTCTCCTAGGGCACATATGAAACTTGTAATGTTTACTACGTACCATATATCATTCCGACCATCTTCATCCGTTCCTTGCCTTTGATAGTCGCCAGATATGTACACTTTTTCGGGTACATCCTCTCTTGATCAATTATCGATTCGTTAAGTTCACTTCTTGTTCTAGTTCGACCGCCAATTTCTTCTTCCTTTCACACGCCCAAAAGGGTGTCCCTCTCTCGACATATGTAACATTTCGAGTTCTTGGCTTTTTCTTTGCGACGGGCTTCTTCCTTCTTTCTTTCACATGCTCGCTTTTTCTTTTGTGTTAAACGCTTCGCTTTCCAAAGACGGTTTGAACCAAGAATGTTTTCCTTTTGGCGATATAGTCTTCTTCTTCCTTGTGTTCCATTGATACATACGTTTGGGGGTTTCCCTTAAAAGGTAACGCCCACTTTGGAATCCTGAAGTGTGCTTGAACGTCGGCGTTTCCCATGGACTAGAGCCTACGCTCTGATACCAATTATTTACAGGTTGTGTGCCAACGTTCTTTTGCTTCAGTAATTGTTTCATGATTGGTTTTGACTGCGTATTGGGGTGTTTGGATGTAACAAGAAAAACGGGTAATAAATGTAATAATACTAAGATACTTTGCTTTGTAGATGATAACGTTGTTGTGATTTCCACATGTTGGAAATTCACAATATATATACAATGAAACGGCGCCAAGGGTTTTTCTCCAAACGTTGTGATGTTTAGAGATGACCGTTTCTAATAATCATTATTTGTAATGGGCCTGTTTGGGTTACAGGTTTCGACCCATAATACTCATGTTTTTCGACCCATTCACAAATATAGAATATACATACCTATTACATAATTATAAAACTAATAGTCTTAAACATAATAACTTTAATACTAACATTTGATCTAACAACATTAAGGGCTAACAGGTATTGCGGTCATTTTACGTATTTAAGAGATTTTCCTTAGGAAGGTTTTACGGTGGAAAACAACCCCCCCCCCCAACCACCCCACTAAATTCCGCTCACAGTCTCATGCATGCTAGTTCTTCTCAAGTCACACTTTCTTCTTAACTCTTGCACTTAATTTTTATTATGTTTTTTTTGGGTAAAAGGGTTACTCCCGGTAAAATATTATTACTCCAAAAAAACAGTTGAGTATAAAAGATGAGGGTGAGTATAAACAGTTGAGTACAAAATGACATGCCATTTTATGCAGCCAAGAAAGAAAAATAACCTATCATAGCCGAATATCATGAACACCAGCAGCCTTCAGTTGAGCAGCAGAAAGGCTAAAGTCTTTAAGGACATTATCATCGTAAGGATTATAATCATAGGTATCTTCTTTCCAATTCTTCAAAGAAGTCTTCATGTTCTCTCCACCACAACTCGTAGAACTACCATAAGACATAAAGCGGGTAGTCTCATTGGGATCCTCAAGAACCTCATCATCATCACTGCCCTCGCTATCCGAAACAACCACAGTCCCAACCTTCGAAAATGGGTTACCAGCCTTACCAACCGTATTAGAGACCGATTCAAGACCTGAGGAGGAGGGGCTTGGACGGACTGGGAATTATCAAAACTATCCACAGGACTAGCAAGAACCATATTAACAGTGGAGTCTCATTAGGAAAGAGTAGAACCACAAGGCTTAATCGGAAGATTATCGCCTTTCTAAGTCATTTAGCACATCAAAATAATTAGATGTACTCACCATCGTTGCATCCTTACTTGGTTGAGTAGCGTGGACACCTCCTTCGAATGATCCTTAGAAAAGAAGTCTTGGTATTCTTGGGAGCAACTACCTATATTCAAATTTGTTCATTTGAATAGCATTAAACTTCAAGTATTCCCACCTTTACGCTTTACAACCGTGAAACCATCAATAGAGAGCTTCTTAGATAGACCCACATTAACATCCTTCTTCACTGCTCCATTAACCACACGTTTGGGCCGCTTTTGGACAATCTTCAATAGAATGACCATATAACAAGCACCGAGGAGGTTCCCACTCATATTCAATACGAATATTTTCCATAGTAAACCTACTCCCATCAAGTTTTGGGACACCAACACAATTGTCTCTAAACACATTAGAAGCATTAATTTCAATTATCGCCTCGCATAGCTACTACTGACCCCATGACTCCAAACACATAGTATTAGTATACGAATCAAGCATTAAAGGAGTACCAATCTCAGAGGCAATCAAACTCAATCCATCCGATGTGTATGCCACTAACGGAACATCATGGAATTTAACCCAACCGGTACACAAGATGTGTTTTCTTTACAAAGACTAACCTAGGGATTCCATTTATTCGAGAAGATAGGGATTCCACGATCATCCAAGGTCCATCCCAAGAATGTACTCACGCCTTGTGAAGATGAGAACTTAAAAGAAAAAACCATTTGCATTCATTGTAGCTCTCAATCCCATACTTTTTCCAATTGTTTCGCACAAACGGTCAACAACGGGAAAAGCAAGCCTTTTCCGATAAAATAACCATAAATCGAATTCATTAACCTATCATTTACCTCATAGACCAAGCAATAAGTAACTCAACATCATATTCAAGAACTTTAGGTGTATTCTTAATGATTTTCGAGTTGGCTTTTCGTAGTAGATGGAGGACTGATTTTGGAAGCATAAGTCAGGTTTCCATCTACATTGGACTTCATTGATGTTGTAGCCGATGGTATGGTCTTACTTTTAGCTCCACATGTTGTGTCTCCATTAGCTTCGCCATTATTCTCATCACCTACAACTGTTTCATGCAACGTAACGTTACCATCACCATCGGTAGCATCCCGCGTTAGAGAACCATTTGGAGCAGATTTATCAATATTAGCAGTTGCACAAGATGTATCAACCATAGTCATGTCTGTAGTGAAGTTCTGTGACTTCAAGGCAACATCAAAACTGGTTTCACTATTGGCATACTCGTGACCAGAAGCTACACCACTAAGGTTAGGCTCTATACTCGCATTTGTAGGGTTTAATGGTAGCCCATCATCCCCCGGAAATACAAGTTTGCCCTCTAGCATTTGCTTTTCAATGTCACGAATTTTTCCGGCCAACGTAGCATGATTAGGACTACCATACGCATCAGACAAAGATGGAAAGGGTTCATTACAAGTAGCATTTACTCTGGCAGTAACCGTGCATTCCTTAGCAGTAACAGCACTCGAACTATCCTCTTTATTCTTTTTCTTCATACCTCCTTCTCCTCCCGAATCCAAAAACCCAGATTTCATGGCCCACACAATCACATACACGCAATAACAAGAAGTACAATTGGCGTATTAACTTCAGTCACGCAGTTAAACCCTAAAAAGTTAGGGTTTATAAACGAAACAAATCCGAATCGTCACATGATACCGCACAACGAAAAGAATTATGATATTCAAATAAAGCCCAAGAAACAATGAACAACGATCAAGTAATAGAGACCAGAAGTGCAAATCTTGAATTAATTGTGAATAAGTTAAACTAATAGCAAGAGCATGCACAAAAGACAAAAGAGCGATTGAAGATAGAACCCAACAATCAAAAAGAAATAAGTTATGTAACTCACCGACCCATGATAGATATTTAAAATAATGAATTAATCTAAAGAAATTAATGGAGAACGAGAAACAAAAACTTTTGATTCGATTGTTAGGTATCGTTTTCGCCAGAGGATAGTTTAATTTTTATTATGTTGTGTATGTGATAAAATGCTTTTTAAATATGTGACCCAGTTAACTATTGGAGGGTCATTATGGTTATGATATATCCCCAAAAAAAAGCCTAAAATGAAATAAAGTCAAAATGGTGTGTAGCTTTAGTGATAATATCTTTTTTGTGTGTGTGTGGTTTGGGGGAGGGAGGGTTTCTGCTTATGATATATCTGAAAAAGCCTAAAATAAAATAAAATCAAAAAGCCGTGTAGTTTTAGCTAGTGATAATATATTCTGTGTATCTTTAATACAATAAGTAAAGACTAAAACTTTAAAATGAATACTTAAAGAGAATCAAATTGGTCCGATAAAGGAGCTCAAGTTTCATAATAAAGTTTTCTAACTTGTCAACGAAAGTCAAAATTAAAGGTGATTTGATCAGCATTAATACAAATTTGTATTACTCTTTAGTTTTAGGAGAAAATAACTAGGTCAAAATTTACAAAATAAACTTCATAAAGAGTGGGTAATTTATAAACTTTAGGGTTGAATTTAAAATAATATTATATTTCTAAATTTAAACTAAAATCTATCAGAGAATTTGATCCCAAATTTAATCTTATGGACTTAAGTGTAGATTTCTCCGTTTCTATAATTTTTAAAATTTATAAAGTTAACAAGCACCTCCTATAATTTATTTTTCTTTTAAATGACAAAATTTATTATTGTAATTGTTATTTATTTATTATTATCATTATTATTATTACTTTTATTATATTAAATTGATTGTAATACTCAAAATCTGTATGTAAGTTTAGATTTTAAATATTAAAGTATGTGAAAATTGTCAAAAGACTAAACAATTAGAAATTTTATACTCATAATCTGTGTTTTTAGAATCAACTTTCATAATCAGAATATAATGTCTAAGCTCTTTTTATACTTTATTCGCGAACCAACTTGTGCAATGTCCGTTAGGCTCCTCCAGCTTTACTTAAATGTGTTTTGACTTGTTACCCACTTTCCTTATTTTGTCACCCCTAGCTTTTATATTGGTTGAGATTCTAACCAGGCCGGTACACTGAATTTTACAGGAGGCTGATATCAACAAATATGGAAATGCTCCGTACTCCACATGGAGAAATTACGATGATTTTAATGAGTACTTCTGGTAATTAAGCTTTATGTTTCTAAATGCCTTCTTTAATTTCTTATGCTTTAAATTTTTTCTTGTATGTAAGCTATCATTCTTATTTTTATGTTCCAGGTCCCGTGATTGTTTTGAACAACTTGGTTGGCCTTTAGACAGAAATTCATCATTCTTTTTGAAGCCATCAGCAAGGTCAACGGTATTCATCTTATAATCTTTTTTCTACACACATTTTTTTTTCTTTTGTAAAGGGCCTTCCACCCAGTAAAATATAAATATATATGAGATAAAATTTCTTTCATTGAGAGTCGAACTCAAGACCCTCCCGCTTACTAAACGGGTGCTCTAACCAACTGAGCTATGAAAGCAAGTTATACAAATAGCAAAATGTCAACTACAGGACTCGAACGTAGGTTGGCCGGGAAATAACTGGGCGTTCTACCCGGCGGGCCAAGAGCCCTTGATCATTTTTTTTTTACACACATATATATAGTTGAAAACACATGTGGCTTTTCCATGTAACTATCTTTGACCACCTTTTGACTGGTTCGTTTCAGGTACATGGAAAACCTTATTTATTGAGCGCCGGACGTTTCTTCATATTTACCATAGTTTCCACCGGTTGTGGATATTCCTTGTCATGATGTTTCAGGTTGGCCACATCGTCACAATTTCTTTGACATGTTACATTTCTGGATACTAAAAAGCTTCCTCCTCACAGGGACTGGTAATAATAGCATGGAATGATGGAAAACTCAACTTCAAAACACTGCGCGGTGTTCTTAGTTTAGGCCCAACATTTTTTTTTATGAAGCTGTTTCAATGTAACTGTCAACTTTTACATTTTTATTAAAAAAAGAATGTGATTTTAAAACTTTTTATTTTTACTTATACGTTTTTTATATTGTTACTTTTTCAGGTGTTTTGGACCTTGTGATAATGTATGGTGCCCATTCTACAACAAGAATAATTAAACGTTTCATATGGTTTATGTGGGCTACCCTTTCCATATGCTTCCTTTACGTGTATGTGTATTTTCCAAGTTGGTTTTCCTATATCTGTACCTGTGCAAATACATCAAGTATCAACTCGGTTATGACACCTAATGCTCTAAGCAGAGACGGACCTAGATGTAACAATGTAGGCGCGTACCTACTACCAAATTTAAAAGTTGATATTTTAGTGTAATTTTATTTAATTTGACCTTTTTTCGAAAGTGACCCCACCAAAACTCAAATTGCCCCCACTCACATACTAAAATCAACGTTAACTCTTTAAAGCCTTATAAATCTTCCATGTCTAAGTAAAATACTCGATTTATCATTACGTTTCTAGTTTTTTCTTTCGATTTTATTACTATCGTAAAAGAAATTGCCTCAACATTCTATTTTCCTAGGTCCACACTGGCTCTAAGCAAATCTTTAGATTTTTCTCTTAGCAAAAGTAGTGCTTGCATTATTATTACAGGTTTTAATTGTGTCACTTCTAGCTTGAGATGATTTTGAAAAGCTAACAATGATTATTATGGAAGAAAATCAAAGCATCAGTAAATCATTTTCCGATACTATTGTTTTGGATGTGTTGACTATATTTGCTAATCGAGTCCACATAGAAATTTTATATTCACAATTTTCTAATTCATGTGTTGACTCTGCTAGATAATGTCTAATACTCGTGCAACGCAACGACAACAAGTGGCTTATTGCACTTTTTTTTTTTTTTTTTTTTTTTTTTTTTTTTCCTGTTTTTGGGCGTAGAATGATTTTATGTGATTGTGATAGAAAAGAGGCGAAAAGTGGCAGAGTGAGGAAGGACGGAGAATGTTTAGGTATTGAATGGAAATAACTATTTAATTAGACTAGGCAGAAGACCGCGTAGCGGCAGTGATGTATAGTCTTCGACAAATTCGGTTAGATCAATTATTTTGCGTGTTCTTTAAACCTTGTTTCGAGGCTTAGAGATAACGGTTTTGTGTAGCCAATTTTAGATAGAACGATATTTTGCGTGTTCTTTTCATTGTAAGACTCAAATAACAATTGTGGTAAAGTAAAGCTCGCGTCTAGTAGCGACGACAAAAATACTCTATTACAGCGATGTAAGCGGTAGTAATTTGTATTCGTGAACAAATTTTGCGAGATGCTTTTATTTTGTGAGCGAACAATTTTGTTGATGTGCTTTTAATTGTCGCGTTTCTTGAAATAACGTGAGACCTTTATTGTGCACATGTACTAATTTGTGTCGGATCACGTGAATCCAGGCCAATCTACTCATATGAGGATGCCCTTCATTTGAGAATTTTGATAGTAATATGAAAAATAAGACTAATCTTCATTTTCTTTTAAATGACGTGAGGTTAAAAGTCATTTTTTTATTGCCTTAATATACAAATATGTGAAAGATGAAACTATGAAAGGCAATAGAAACAAAATAACTGAATATAACGTGCCGTGATATCTTTTGGATTAGTATAAGATGGTTTAGTAGTAGGTATTGGAGTAAATTACAAAAATCGTCCTTATGGTTTGGCCAAATTGCACGTTTCGTCCTTGTGGTTCATTAAGTGCAAAAATCATCCGTATTTTGCACTGTTACGTCCACTTTTGGTCCTTTATTTTAACCCGCATTAAGTGAGTTTCGTTAGCAGTTACACATTAGCCCTTTTACCTAATGATCGTTGCAGCGCCCATCCTTTACACTAACGGCCGTTTATAATTTAATTTTTTTTCGATTTTTTGACATTTTTTCGTCACGGGCATTTTTTTTTTTTTTTTTTTTGGGAAACTTTTTTGAAAACTTTTTTTGTCACATGTAAAAATGTTTATCGAAAATGTTTGTTTTGAAAAAAATTTTTTGCACGTGTGCAAATTTTATTTGAAAAAAAAAATAGAAAAACAATTCTTGATTTTTTTTTTCTGAAAATCATTTTTCACATGTGACGAAAGAAAATCAGATTTTTTTCACATGTTTCGAAAAATAACTTACTAAATAAAATGTTTTTGAAAAAAATGTATAAAAATGAACGAAAGCGTATAAAAACATATAAAAACGATAAAACATATAAAAGCGTATGAATACATATAAACGATAAAACGGATGAAAATGTATGAAAATATATAAAAACGTATATGCAATTTTATACGCTTTTATATCCTTTCATACCCTAAATACGATATATCGTTTTCGTCCGTTTTTATACCCTAAAAATGTAGTATAAAAACGGATATAAATTTTTAGGGTATAAAAGCGGATATAAAATGAACAAACGATAAAACGGATATACATTTTATTAGTTTTCATACGCTTTTATACGCCTCGTCCGCTTTTATTACGTTTAGAAAGTTATTTTTCGTCATGTGAAGAAAAATTTCGAATTTTTCTTCGTCACATGTGGCAAATGATTTTCAGAAAAAAAAAATTGAGAATTGTTTTTCTTTTTTTTGCTTCAAATAAAATTTGAACATGTGCCAAAAAAGTATTTCTTCAAAAACAAATTTTTTTCGATAAATTTTTTTTACATGTGACAAAAGGAATAAATGAAATTACAAATACAAAAAAAAAAGAAAAAAAAATAGCTCATACCCTATTCAATTTTTTTGTTAGGTTAAGAGAGAAAGAGGATTGATTTAAAGATAGAGAGAAGAGATAAATGAAATTACAACAGCTAGGTTATATGTTTTATTTACAGAACTATGTATTCGGTTTAAAAAAAAAAAAAAAAAAAAAAAACCTCAAACTCTATTCAATATGTCTTTTTCCTTTAATGACTATTAAGTTTGTATAATAAGCTTCAATATTTCCATTTTCAAAAAGTTAGCACTATAATGGCCATTAAGTTTCACCATTTATTTTTAACATTTCTTTAATTGTTTTAACTTTCAACATTCTATTTTTCTCACATTTGACAATTGTTGAAAAATTCAACATTCAACTTTGACCTTTTTTCCATTTTATATAGTTAAGATAAATAATGGATTTCATTGCCTATGAATAAGGGTATTTAGGTAAATTGATTTTTTCTTTTATCTATACTACTTATAAATAATGTATTTCTTTTCTTGAAACTTGAATCTGAAAATTTAAATCTTGTAACTTTAATTAATGTAGTTCGCCTAAATTATCTTAAGTACCTCTTAGACTTGGCAACTTTTCAAAAACATGGCAACTTAAATTATGTCTTTTCTTAATTGATTAGTTATAAACTTGGCTACTTTTTTCGAAAACAAACATTATAATAATTAAAATACACGCTTTGCATCGGGTCTAACGAATCACGATTTAACAAGTACAATTATTTTCACTATACAATCGTATACGTTTAGTAATTTATAAGCTATGTAGGTAGAAACCCGATAGTTTAGGAACATATAGAGGTCGATTTAAAACAAAAATAAGATTAAGACTATCATTGTAGAATGGTTTGAAAGTCACCAAATAATTTATATAATCTCTCAAATCATGTAATTTAAAGATTAGACTACTCCAGCGATCACACTATTTCATCTTTCACCTCAGCATCACATCAGTTTTTTTCTCTCTCCTCACTTACTCTAACTTTTCACTCCCAATAGTTCAAACCACCTCTTCTTTCGACCTATTTTATTTATTTTTTAAAATATTCACTTGTATGCGAACATACCCCACTAAATACCTCTCACTCACTCAGAAACTAAATAACAAATAATAGAAACATTGGGGGACCCACAATTGCACGTTTCTATATAAGGTGAATGTCTCACCGTTAGTTGCGTTGGTTTTTGCCCTCACGCGGCACCTCACTCGCTCCCAGCAAGCTTGTCGCCATGACTCGTCTATCATGATTGTTTGCCGCTTATTGCTGGCAGCAGTCTTAACACTATCTTTGTAAGGAATGTTCTTCATAAATATTACGGGTCACGGCAAAATGTTTTACTTCAACATGAACCTGTCAAAGCAGGGTTGAAGGACAAAAATGTCAGAATATTATAGTCGGTCAAACTATGGGCATGCGTGAACTTCTTTTTGTATTTTGCAGACGAGTGGAAAAACTTTCTTGCTCGAATGGACCTTGATGAATCTACATCCGTGTCAGATTTTCTTAAAATTGCTGATGATAAACTTATTCTTGAACTTCGGTTTTGGGCATCATATCGTGGACAAACATTAGCAAGAACTGGTATGTTTTTTTTTTTCTTTATTTATGAAAGATTATTGTACCTAGTTGGGTATATTTTAGAATCTTAATTTACGTTCTGTTTAACCATTACCAGTGCGAGGAATAATGTACAACCGAAAAGCTCTAATATTTCAGTCTTATATGGAAAGTGTGGCTGTTCAAGGTTCCGGTTTTCAGAATATGTGTAGTTTTGCTCTTTCTATTAAACAAGATATCTTATTATTTTTACAACTGTTATTGTAATTATGAATGCAGAAGATTCAGAAACTAAAACTGAAAATTTTCAGTTTCAATGTGAAGCAAGAGCTTATGCTGACCTAAAATTTACGTATGTCATCACTTGCCAATTATACTCGAGACAGAAAAAGAACAACAACACCTGGCTGCTGATATTGCACTATTATTGCAGAGGTCAAATACGCATATGTTTATATTGATGACATATATGATGTGATTTTATGTTAATAAATAATAATCTGCAATTATTATAATTTTTATTATGGGTTTCTTTGCTTCCTTTGTATTTAATAGAAATGAAGCACTTGAGTTGCTTTCATTGATGAGGTGGATATGGGTAATGGCCAAACAAAGTTCTTCTCTAAGCTTGTAAAGGGTGATAATAATGGGAACGAAAAGGTTGGAATTTTTTTCTTCGTTATCTGTGGGCTTTGTTATTTACTCAATTCTCAAAAGTGATTCAATATTATCCAGGTAGTTTATTCTATAGAATTGCCTGGACAATTCAAACTCGGTGAGGGAAAACCTGAAAATCAAAATCAAGCTATTGTCTTTACTCGTGGAAATGCTGTCCAAACCATTGACATGAATCAGGTATTACCCGAATCAACCCACTCATAAGTAGATGGATCAGAATTGCCGCTTTCACGATCACTGATTGTGGAGATCATCACATAAATCTTTATCGCATAAATGATATAACCTCCTAAATCTGTTTATTCAAAAGATTCAATTATTTTTGAAATAGCTTTTATCTGTAATCATATCTGAAACATTTATAAACTATTTATAATTAAAACAAGTTAACACAGATTTTTGAAATGTACAAATTATGCCATATCTATTATCTTGGGAACTGGTGGTTTTCCAAGATTCAGACTATAAAGCACTTAAGTCTTGAATACCTTAATTTGTGCTTAAGTAATTTCAGCTTCTATCCGCTTATTCTTCAGGACAATTATTTTGAGGAAACTTTAAAGATGAGAAACTTTCTTGAAGAATTCCACAGTGATGACCATGGTATCCGTCCGCTACCATTCTTGGTTTAAGGGCACACATATACAGAACGGTACTAACTGATATAGTCTCTTCTATTCTTCTACTAGCAATATACACATTGTACGGCTAGCCAAATCACTTTTTGAGCCATTTTGTAGTGCCTCTACTGTAGCATGCCTCATGTCCCAGCAAGAAACCAGCCAGAACTATTACACAACGTGTCCTCGCTAATCCACTAAAGTAAGTTTGAAATTCTTTAAGGAGATTCTTGAATGTAAACATCTGTATGTGATTAATTTCATCATGGTGTGACTTGAAATATGATTAGAGTCCGCATGCATTATGGGCACCAGATGTGTTTGATATAGTGTTTCATATAACACGCGGTGGCATTAGCAAAGCATCTCGTGGGATTAACATTAGTGAAGATATTTACGCAGGTATGTTTTTTCACTTTTTTGTAAAGGATTTTCGGTAAATATATAACCCCAAAACAAATTAAGTACAACGAACGTGGGTGAATCTCACATCTCAACCCAAAACTAGGCGAAACAAAGACACCAATTGTGTTTCAAACCTAAACTATCATAAAATGACATGCCACACATATGAGACCTACTACAAATGTTTTCTAAGTTGACCACGAAGACTAATATCAAAGCATTAGCAAACTTCATTTGAGTATTAGTCAAACCAGATCAACACAATCAATATCATCGCACGGCCTTCATCATAAGTTTCCTTTCATTGTTCATACAAGCTTTTATTTCCACTCCACCGCCACTTTAAGAAGCTTTATTGACCTTGGAGCTCGAGAAACCATAAAATTGGTAGTTTCGTTGTATACCGACCACTTCACTATCACTATCCCGATTAACCAAATTATCAACCTTTTGGAAGCCACGTAGAAGAACTAGGAAGCATTGATTTACAAGGTTTTAGTGGCTTCCTATCATCACTCACTAGCACAAGCTTCTCATCAAGCATTTGACTTTCCAGTTCATTAATCTTTGCAACCAAAAGGGAAGTACTCGGACTACCAGATGTCGTACCAGCCACATCTTGGACAACTATCGTACCTAAAGTTGATGACCCACCATTTGATCCAACCTCATCATCTTTGTGAATCAAATTAAGTGCATCAAAAGGATTAGTGAGCTCGTCTCTATCAATTCTTTTCGTGCCACTTGAACTAGCACCATTCTTATTAAAGACGACTTGGTAAACTTGTTTCTTAGGTTTAAACCGAAACTTAAATCCTAGATTAGTATCACGAGAAGTCTGTCTAAGAGACTGTTGAAACCATCATTCTTTGGTTTTCAACAACCCGCTTTGTAGCTATGAATATGAAAAGGATTACATTGTTGTAATTTACCCCAATTTGACTAGTTTACTTTTAAGCATGTGTAATTATCTCTAGTTTTCATTTCAAAAAATAATAATTATATAAGAATAAGAGGAAATATGACCTGTTACATAAAACAAACATAAGTGTACATCAAAATGCCACCATTGCTAAATACTATCTAAATCATTATCCACGTGGTTGGTGTCACTTTTGTTTGTGATCATCTTGCTCACAAACCCTTATTCATTCAATGTCTTGCACTACTTTTTGAAATTTAAATGCAGGTTTTAATTCAAGTTTGCGGAAAGGAAATATCACTCATCATGAATACATACAGGTATTATAATTTATTTATTATTGAACTGCTACGTACATGTATTATAATTATTGAATACTCCTAAACCTTCCAAAAGAGTTTTTTTTTTTTTTTTTTTTTTTTTTACCATTGTGATTTCAAAATAAGTTAACAAAATGAGTAGAATGAAAATATTTAAAATAATATATCATATTCGAAATTTTCATTTAAACTCATGTCTTTTGAAGCCACGTTCTCCATTTTGCACCAACTTCATGGATAAACTACCTGGTGTTGTACCCAATTTCAAACCAACCTATAAATTTGACCATGAGACGCAAATTAACCTATTGCCCCAATATAACCAAAGCCTTATATTAATTTTTTAACATACTTTTTCCGAGAACACTGATTCAAACCATGCATGATGTGCTTACTTATTTTTCTTGCCAAAAACAAAGCTGTTGCAGATAAAATCCATGCTGCAGCAGAGATAATATGCCCATAAATCTAAAGTAAATAAAAACATCAGCAACAAATAAATTGATAAGAAAATCAAATATTCATTACAAAACAACTTCCAATAGACATAACCAAATTAGTAAACCTTGGTATAACTCTCACCAATGTACGTTAACTAGAACAATCCATGATCAGTAAACATGTAGTGTCAAATGAAAAGGGGAAAAAAAACGACATTGAGGAATAACTTGCTGGTTCTTTCTTTCGGTATCTCACGAGTCAATGAAGCATCATTCTCTATTAAACTTGATATTTGAGTTCTGCAGATAGTGTAACAAATACATTTTAAGTAATCAAAACAATTGAAAACTGTAATTAAAACTAAAAGATAAAATAAGTAACAAAGAATGTACATCTGTGATATCCTCATGTGGTTGTTAAAATCCTCATTAACGACATTAGTAGGATAATACTCCTTGGTCATTTCTTTTGATTTCTTGCTAGGCAATGAAGCATCCTTCTCTATCAAACTTGTGTGGAAACGTGTACACTTTTTATTAAAATAATAAATCGATTAGAATTATAAAATAACGATAAATAAACGCAGACGAGAATGGGGTAGAAGCGTAAGACATACTCTATAATAATAAGTAAACGAAAGCATAATGCACGAGGCTCGTATTGAATACGATTCCTTAAAACAGATTCGTTCGTCTGTTTCCTGTGGTATAACGACGCAGTACCGTTGCTGTACCGGACCGACTCACTTGCCTGAAAATTCACCGAAGCTCTGAGTGTTTCTGATCGAAGAGAAGGTTGATAATTCAGTAATGGAGTTACGTTTTTTTTCTGAATGCTCAGAACGAATGAGACATATGGCTGTATTTATATTGAAGACTCAACTTGTCCTCCAAGAAAATATTTCAGCCATATAAACGAAAATCTGTTATCTCTAAAACAGATTCGCAAATCTTTTAATACATAAAACAGATTTGCATATCTTTTAAAAACATAAACTGATTTACGTAAACTTACTTGATAAGTTTCAATCTATTCCTAAAATAGATTTACGAAAACGGAAAAATGAAAGGGTGAAAATTTAAAGGCACGTAACGCACTTTTCGTAATTACACATCTAGCTAATATATTTGTTGAAAGGTCAAAGCTAGCTAACATACTTTCAAATTTCACTCGATCTAGCTAATATGACCTGTTGGTAGTAGGTTACCGGTCACCTTGGCGAAAAATTTGCGCATTAGTCCTCTAGGACTAACGACCGTTAGTTAGATGATAACGACCGTTAAAAAAAAAAAAAAAAAAAAAAAAAAAAAAAAAAAAAAACTTAAATTTTTTTTTAAAAAAAACGTAAACTTTATTAAAAAAAACATAAAAATATAAAAATATAATTTTTTTAAAAATTTTTAAAAATGTAATTTAAAAAAAAAAAAAAAAAAACGAAAAAAAAAAATAATAAAAAAAACGAAAAATTTAAAAAAAAAAAACGTAAAATTTTTAAAAAAAAAAGCGTAAAATTTTAAAATTTTTTTAAATTAAAAAAAAAATTTTAAAACGTAAGATTTATTTTATAAAAAAACGTAAAATTTTTAATTTAATTTTTTTAAATTTAAAAAACGTAAAATTTTTGAAATTTTTTAAAAAAAGTAAATTTTTTAAAAGTTTTTTTTTTTTTTTTTTTTTTAACGGTCGTTATCATCTAGTTAACGGTCGTTAGTCCTAGAGGACTAATGCATAAAATTTCGCCAAGGTGACACGGTAACCTACTACCACGTGTCATATTAGCTAGATCGAGTGAAATTTGAAAGTATGTTAGCTAGCTTTGACCTTAACAAAATATATTAGCTAGATGTGTAATTGAAAGTACGTCATGCACTTTAGCTTTCACCGCAAAGAAAAGATACATGACGTATGCGAGGCTTGAGCTGCATTCGGTGTCCGCAGGTCGCTGGCTCGCATGAGTTCGTAAGCTTCAATAGCTAAAACTACATTTCCTTATAAACAAGCATCCACTTTGTTTTGGGCGATGGGATTCTCCCATTTTTCCAAGTTTTATGTTTCAGTGACTCACTTTGAGACACGGTATCTCATTCATTTCAACTCCATTTTGGACATACTTTAGCTCGTTCTGCTCTCGTTGAGAAGAACGCAAAGCTACTAAGAAACATAAATATATATAACGATACATATATTAAATAGTGTCCAAAATTTGCAAAACTCATTTTGCAAAACTCATTTTCCAACAACTTGATGGTCGAGTTCGCAAGGAGTATGATAAACAATATCCATATAAGCTAAACAATTCGAAATTTAACTTGGGACTAAAAATATAAGTAAGAAAGATATACGCATTGTGCTTTTCTTGGTTTAAGGAGCACACATATACGTAACGGTACTAACCGATATAGTCTCTTCTATTCTTCTACTAGCAATATACACATTGTACGGCTAGCCAAATCACTTTTTGAGCCATTTTGTAGTGCCTCTCGTAGCATGCCTCATGTCCCAAGAAGAAACCAACAGAACTATTACACAACGTGTCTCGCTAATCCACTAAAGTAAGTTTGAAATTCTTTAAGGAGATTCTTGAATGTAAACATCTCAGATGTGATTAATTTCATCATGGTGTGACTTGAAATATGATTAGAGTCCGCATGCATTATGGGCACCCGGATGTGTTTGATAGAGTGTTTCATATAACACGGTGGCATTAGCAAAGCATCTCGTGGGATTAACATTAGTGAAGATATTTACTTGGTATGTTTTTTTCACTTTTTTGTAAAGGATTTTCCGTAAATATATAACCCCAAAACAAATTAAGTACAACGAACGTGGGTGAATCTCATCTCAACCCAAAACTAGGCGAAAACAAAGACACCAATTGTGTTTCAAACCTAAACTATCATAAAATGACATGCCACACATATGAGACCTACTACAAATGTTTTCTAAGTTGACCACGAAGACTAATATCAAAGCATTAGCAAACTTCATTTGAGTATTAGTCAAACCAGGATCAACACAATCAATATCATCGTACGGCCTTCATCATAAGTTTCCTTTCATTGTTCATACAAGCTTTTATTTCCCACTCCACTGCCACTTTAAGAAGCTTTATTGACCTTGGAGCTCGTAGAAACCATAAAATTGGTAGTTTCGTTGTATACCTCGACCACTTCACTATCACTATCCTGATTAACCAAATTATCAACCTTTTTGGAAGCCACAATAGAAGAACTAGGAAGCATTGATTTACAAGGTTTTAGTGGCTTCCTATCATCACTCACTAGCACAAGCTTCTCATCAAGCATTTGACTTTCCAGTTCATTAATCTTTGCAACCAAAAGGAAGTACTTTGACTACCGGATGTCGTACCACCACATCTTGGACAACTATCGTACCTAAAGTTGATGACCCACCATTTGATCCAACCTCATCATCTTGTTGAATCAAATTAAGTGCATCAAAAGGATTAGCTGAGCTCGTCTCTACTTCTGAATTCTTTTCGTGCCACTTGAACTAGCACCATTCTTATTAAAGACGACTTGGTAAACTTGTTTCTTAGGTTTAAACCGAAACTTAAATCCTAGATTAGTATCACGAAGTCTGTCTAAGAGACCATTGGAAACCATCATTCTTTGGTTTTCAACAACCCGCTTTGTAGCTATGAATATGAAAAGGATTACATTGTTGTAATTTACCCCAATTTGACTAGTTTACTTTTAAGCATGTGTAATTATCTCTAGTTTTCATTTCAAAAAAATAATAATTATATAAGAATAAGAGGAAATATGACCTGTTACATAAAACAAACATAAGTGTACATCAAAATGCCACCATTGCTAAATACTATCTAAATCATTATCCACGTGCAGTGGTTGGTTGTCACTTTTGTTTGTGATCATCTTGCTCACAAACCCTTATTCATTTAATGTCTTGCACTACTTTTTGAAATTTAAATGCAGGTTTTAATTCAAGTTTATGGAAAGGAAATATCACTCATCATGAATACATACAGGTATTATAATTTATTTATTATTGAACTGCTACGTACATGTATTATAATTATTGAATACTCCTAAACCTTCCAAAAGAGTTTTTTTTTTTTTTTTTTTTTTTTTTTTTACCATTGTGATTTCAAAAATAAGTTAACAAAATGAGTAGAATGAAAAATATTTAAAATAATATATCATATTCGAAATTTTCATTTAAACTCATGTCTTTTTGAAGCCACGTTCTCCATTTTGCACCAACTTCATAGATAAACTACCTGGTGTTGTACCCAATTTCAAACCAACCTATAAATTTGACCATGAGACGCAAATTAACCTATTGCCCCAATATAACCAAAGCCTTATATTAATTTTTTAACATACTTTTCCGAGAACACTGATTCAAACCATGCATGATGTGCTTACTTATTTTTCTTGCCAAAACAAAGCTGTTGCAGATAAAATCCATGCTGCAGCAGAGATAATATGCCCATAAATCTAAAGTAAATAAAACATCAGCAACAAATAAATTGATAAGAAAATCAAATATTCATTACAAAACAACTTCCAATAGACATAACCAAATTAGTAAACCTTGGTATAACTCTCACCAATGTCGTTAACTAGAACAATCCATGATCAGTAAACATGTAGTGTCAAATGAAAAGGGGAAAAAACGACATTGAGGAATAACTTGTTGGTACTTTCTTTCGATATCTCACAAGGCAATGAAGCATCATTCTCTATTAAACTTGATATTTGAGTTATGCAAATAGTGTAAGAAATACATTGTATGTAATCAGAACAGTTGAAAATTGTACTTATGACTAAAAGATAAAATAAGTAACAAAGAATGTACATCTGTGATATCCTCATGTGGTTGTTAAAATCCTCATTAACGACATTAGTAGGATAATACTCCTTGGTCATTTCTTTTGATTTCTTGCTAGGCAATGAAGCATCCTTCTCTATCAAACTTGTGTGGAAACGGTGTACACTTTTATTAAAATAATAATCGATTAGAATTATAAAATAACAAGAATAAACGCAGATGAATGGGGTAGAAGCGTAAGACGACTCTATAATAATAAGTAAAACGAAAGCAAGAATGCACGAGGCTCGTATTGAATACGATTCCCTTAAAAGCATTCGCCGTCTGCTTCCTGTGGTACAACGTGACGCAACCGCTGCACACCCGGACCGACTCACTTGCACGAAAATTCACCAAGCTCGAGTGTTTCGATCGAAGAAGGTTGATAATTCAAGAATGGAGTTACGTTTTTTTCGAATGCTCGAGCGAATGAGACATATGGTCGTATTTATATTGAAGACTCAACTTGTCCTCCAAGAAAATATTTCACCATATAAACGAAAATCATTATCTCTAAAGCAGTTCGCAAATCTTTAATACATAAAACAGATTTGCATATCTTTTAAAAACATAAACCGATTTACGTAAACTTACTTGATAAGTTTCAATCTATTCCTAAAATAGATTTACTGAAAACGGAAAAATGAACCGCATGACAAAAGATACGACGATGCGAGGCTTGAGCTGCATTCGTGTCCGCAGGTCGCGCGGGCTCGCATGAGTTCGAAGCTTGAATAGCTAAAACTACAATTTCCTTATAAACAAGCATCCACTTTGTTTTGGGCGATGTGGGATTCTCCCATTTTTCCAAGTTTTTATGTTTCAAGTGCCTCACTTTGAGACACGATATCTCATTCATTTCAACTCCATTTTGGACATACTTTAGCTCGTTGCGAAGCTCTCGTCGAGAAGAACGCAAAGCTACTAAGAAACATAAATATATATAACGTATACATATATTAAATAGTGTCCAAAATTTGCAAAAACTCATTTTGCAAAACTCATTTTCCAACAACTTGATGGCTGAGTTCTGCAAGGAGTATGATAAACAATATCCATATAAGCTAAACAATTCGAAATTTAACTTGGGACTAAAAAATATAAGTAAGAAAGATATACGTACCCGTGTGCTTTCTTCTTGTGGTGTTGTGTTTCAACCTCTAAGTACATATGAATGTTACTTAGTTCTTGATATAGATCAAGTTTATGAAACATTATCTCGATATCATCTTTGTCCATCTGTGATTGGGAGTGGAACATATTTCATCATTTTTCCAAAACCGAAGGATATCAACAAGACTACAAACAACTTTGATGCGTTTTTCGTTCATCGATAGATGCCATAAAATGGATTGTTGATCCTTTGAATTTGGTTGTATTTTCGGTGTGTTTAAAGGAAAATACGTAAACAAGATATGCTATATATTCGTAAGTATAGAAACGATATATGAATTGTATTGATGTGTTAATAACTGTTTACAGAACTTGACATATATATACTGATTGAATCGGTGTCTTTGACATAGTTAAGAGACATACCGATTCATGTAATCGACACAACTAATCTAAATGTTACAACCCTATTCCAAACGGTTTATACCATTATCCTAATGACCCAACCCAATGTAATGGGTCGGATTCTACAAAACACATAACATAAATACACTAAACTACCCTATTCTTTTCTTCTATAACATTAAGGCCCAACATTCACCCCCCTAATGTTATAGACGCAAATCGAGTCTTCATAACTTGTCTTTACAAAGAATGTTAGTTCATCGTCTACATCCCGCATCAGGTTTGCCTCCTCCTTTTCTCTCGATTTTGGACATTCGTTCCTGTAATGCCCAAGTTCATGACACTTATGACACCGTGATGTGACTCTTGTCCGTTGCACTCCACTATTGTGATGACCTTTCTGGACCCCGATCTCTTCCCCGGCCTCGTCCAAAGTCTCCATGATTTGAGTTTCCACACCACAATGCTCACATCTCCGGTGTTTATCCTTCTCTTTTGTCTGCGCTCGTGAATAGAAGTCTACTAGACATATCTTCCTCCTTAGTCCGCTTGGTGCATTCCTCTAAAGCCTTCAATCTCCCAACGGCTTCTTGAAATGGCATCAGATAAGATCGGCAAATTGTTCGATTCACAGCAACAATTTGAATAAAATTTTCTGCATCGAGCCCAAAAGTTTATGAACCAATCTTTTATCGTCAAAAGTATGTCCGAGATCGCTGGCGATCTTTCCGCATAGACATCGAGTGAATCATTAGCATCCATCTTTAAAGATTCAAAACCCGACTCAAGTGTCTCAGAATCGCGCTTCTTTAACCCTATCAACTCCTATGTGCCGAACGCTCAACGCATCCCGATATCCTTTGCAAGTAAGATTAGCAATGTGCAATATCATGTTTTCGGAAGTGCTTGGTATAACATTGCAACCGCCGTGTTGTTCTTCTTTGATCCACTTCGCCTCAGCAGAGGTTCCACGCTTCCCAAATTCCATGGACGTTAAAATTGCCTTAATCCTTAATGCCCAAATAGTATAATTTGTAGAGTTGAGGATTGGGCAATCGGAAGTTTAATGATAATCCTCCTTCCTTTGCTACATTTTCATTCTTCTTTGAAGAATCCCGGTCATGTTTCTTTTCTTCTTTCTACCAATCTTTAATTAAATTTTCCTTCTTTCACAAATACTAATCGATTATGCTCTTATTTATGCCTCCAAACCGATAATAAGAGTAAAAAATATCGATTATATTTGTAAAGATTCTAAGAAAAACAAGCTGGTTTCTTTGATTTACGGGTGTTTGATCAAACCCCTTGCATTGTTGATCTCGATCAATTCCGTCATTGCTGATAATCAATCCGCCTTTTGGCTAATGATAATCAAGCCCGCCTTCCGCTAATGATCTCAAACCCCGACCAAACTTCTTTTCCTCTCGTTAAAGATGATGCCTTTCTAATCGAATTTTCTACTTCCCGAATCGAAAAACCGCTCGATGCCACTGTTGATCCTTTGAATTTGGTTGTATTTTACGGTGTGTTTTAAATAAAATACGAAACAAGATATGCTATATATTCGTAAGTATAGAAACGATATATGAATTGTATTGATGTGTTAATAACTGTTTACAGAACTTGACATATATATACTGATTGAATCGGTGTCTTTGACATAGTTAAGAGACATACCGATTCATGTAATCGACACAACTAATCTAAATGTTACAACCCTATTCCAAACGTTTTATACCATTATCCTAATGACCCAGCCCAATGTAATGGGTCGGATTCTATAGAACACATAACATAAATACACTAAACTACCCTATTCTTTTCTTCTATAACATTAAGGCCCAACATGGATTTGGTTGATGTTCATTGAATTTTAATTCTCGGTGAACCTTGATTGCCTTACTCGGTCGCTTATCATACGATACACCTTCTGGTCCATCACATATATTACCACCCCAATGACATAATAGTATAAAACACCTTGATGCCATTGTCACAAAAATTAATTTACCTGTTATGAATAACAAGCAGAAGGCTTACCAACTAAACCGATGAAAACTTGTTTAAACAAGTTACATAGATAGGTTGATCATAAAAAACAAAAAAGGTATTTAAAAGCGAACCGGAGAATGGGTGATATTTCTTGATTAGAAGTATGGTGCGATCGTACCAGATAAAGTAGAAGAAGCACATCGGTGGTAACGATCTCAGGTATAAGTCACGGTTAGGAGTTGATGAGTAGATGTCGATCATGTTGAGGAGTGTAGCCAATATTACAGTCATGCATGAAGAGGAAGACATTAGGGTTTATCTATTTCCGTTTTTAATTTGTTTATTTATGAAAAAGAAAAGAAAAAGTATTACAAATTTAATATTTTTTGAAGTACTCATTATGTAAATTTAGTTTTTAAAGTACCGTAGTTAAAAAAAAATTAAAAAATAAATAAATAAATAAATCTCCCTTCCAAAGTATAAAGACATGCACACGCTTTTTATTCTGCTAAAAAATAAGTCATCAGTAAGCAACTTATTCTATATCTGGTTGTATTTATTGAAGGTGGGCAAAGGGCGAGATGTTGGGTTCCATCAAATTGCCATTTTTGAAAGAAAAGTGGCAGGAGGAAACGGTGAGCTGGTTCTTAGTAGAGATGTATACAGACTTGGTCAACGATTTGATTTCTTCAGGATGCTTTCATTTTACTATACAAGCGTTGGATGCTACTTTTATAACTGGGTATGCTCAATTATTGTTAGCTTATGATATTATACAAAAATCGCTTATGCGGACATCTAACATCTCATGTGATTTGTGTGTAGCTAATGGTGATTACGTTGTACATATTACTATATGGCCAACTGATTGTAAGTTATAGATTCTATTTTTAAAGCTTTTGATTAGAGTTGTATAGCATCATCTTTTATTTTATTTTATTTTTATTTTTATTTTTTTGTTAAAGGATTTTCCGGTAAAATAATATATCATCATCTTTTGTGATCATTATATGTGTTTTCAGGCACCGCCTGAAACCGTGTTGACTACATGTCTATCTCTCCAGCTCGCTTTTTTATATCCGCTATATCCATAATTTTGGGTTCTCTCTTAGAGCAGGATTTTAAAGTGGTACATTTATGTAAATGTTTTGTAAAAACTTATATCATTTATAATGCAAAGCTGCTTAATGATAAATATGTCATTTTAATTATTTCATGTGATAAACATTTTTTCCTTTTGTTAATTTTTCAGGCTGGTATAAGTTTTTTCGCCATGCTGAAAAGTGGTTCTTTCGCTTTCTTCGCATTTTCTTTGGGCACAAGAATGCATTGGTTTGGCAGAACCATGCTGCATGGTGGTTCAGGGGTTTGTTCTTTACTTTTTCTTTCTTGCTCTTTCGTAGAGGTGGCAAAATGAGCTAGTTACTTGACCGACTAAAATGGTGGAATTGAATGAGCCACATGGGTTGGGCACAAGAATTCATTGGTAATGATTCTGCCAAACCAATGAATTCTTATGCCCAAGTGTTGTACATATGTAATATGTTGCATTTTATATTTAAAAAAGGCACGTAGAACATATATTGATATAAAGCATTAGTAGTACATTGATTTGTCTTGACTTTAACATATGATATAACCAAATTATGGGATAATATGATTCGGATGTTTTATGCATTAGAAATACATTTCTGTTAGAGATAAATCATAGGCCGTATCAAGAGTGCCACCTCTTCACTTTTCTATGTCTTGTGTCTAACATAACTTATATTCTAAAACAGTATCAAGCAACTGGTCGAGGCTTCAGTCTGGCTCGCACAAAATTTTTGGAGAATTATAGGCATTATTCACGAAGTCATTATGTCAAAGCTCTCTCTCTCTCTCTCTCTCTTTGTGTGCGTGTGTGTGTGAATTTTATAGAATTGACCTGTAATGTTCTAAAACCCAGGTAGACTCGGCCAATTTCAACCGGTTGAACCACGAACCGGTTAGGATTTTTGCTTATTTGCGGACCGGATTGAACCGACGGTTTTTCATTGACCTGGGTCGACCCGGTTTGATAAATCCGGCTGGGTCATGACTTTTATTCTTTTTGTTTTTCTTTATTGTAAACAACAAAACCTTTTCCTTCTTTTAAAACTAACAAAACCCTTTTGTCATTTAATTTTTGCTAAACTCAAAATTTGTGTTAGGCTATGTTCTATATTTGTATGGACAAACAGATTATGATTTGAAAATTTTATAGTTAAATTGAAAAGTTAAAGTGATGGTGAATGATGTGATTAAGTTTTGATGAAACAACAAACTAGAATTATCAACTAATGTTTGTATTATATTTGTTTGATTTTAAAAGATCCTTAATAAACGAGGATCTCGTTAAACCATAAAGTTATCTCATTGTGTAGAACTATAATTACATTGTAAACGAGAACTATAAATTGATTATTTTTGCATTTTTTTAATTGTATATAAAGAAATTAAAGACTAAACCCCAATATAGTCATCTTATTTTTATCGGTTCAATTGAATATAATATCAAAATTGGACAAATACCTACAGTTCCAAAGATGTTATGAAAAGTATATATGTATAGAATCGGTTCGATTCGGTTGAACCGTGACTGAATGGGTCAATTAAAAACCAGGTTTTAAAAATTGCTTGTGATTTATGGTCTAAAAGTTAGTTTTTAGATAAATTCACAACAAATCTGTTGTGAATTAATAAATGTCTGCACGAAAAGATATATATGCACCATTATCCAAAGTCTATATATACATATCTAATACTTAATATATCTTAAAACAGAACTGAAATGATTCTATTGTGTATGTGGTCGTTAAAAGAAGCTCCAGAATTTCTAGGCCGTATTGTTACATTTATTGGGTTTATCCTGGCATTTATATGGATGTATGCACCGTTTTTCTTCGATCGATCCGATTATACGCTTCATAAGTAAGTTTTGTTGATTGAAATCTATTGTTTCATTTCTCCTGCTGCATTTTCTAACTTCTCCTTTAATTCTTCAGCCTCATAGAGGACTACAGAGAGTGGAAACATTGGCTCTACTGTAGTGGTGATGAAAGCTGGGAAGCATGGTGGGAAAAAGAATTTGTAAGATCACATCCTCGTAAATTTGTTTTTTGTTACGATCTTTCACTACATTTATGTGTCTAGTGAAATTTATAAGTGGTTGTGGTTCCATTTGCTACCAACAACTTGAAAGAAGATGGGACCCACAAAATGGAAAACTTAAAATGAGAGTGTTCAGTGTTTGGTTTGATACCGAACAAACTGAAAAGTAAGCCAAGCCGAAACTGAATAAAACTGAATCAAAATTTTTAATTGGTGTATGGTTTGGATTGAAACTAACCGAAGTATTTAATTGGTGTCTGGCTTTATTTATCGTTTGACAAATATATAACTAAACCGAACCGAAAAAATCGAATATCTCTATCTACATAAAATATAATAATATAAATATACATACTTTCTATCTTATGATCCTAAATAACAATCTTGAATCCTGATATTCAACTAGGTTTGGATGCTTGAAGATGAAATATTAAAGCTAATAAGACTTTTGAAGACTTGTGTTTAAGAATATTTTTATCTTGATTCGCTTTCATTTACTTCCTTTAATTTAAGTTGTGAAACCATTTGGTTTCTTAAACCCGTGTTTTGCTGATTTACTTGATTGATTTGTTAATTTTATCTAAACTTTTTAGGTTTTTATTTATGATTTTTAAATTATATTTTTAATTTATGTTTAATTGATTTGGTTTTAACCTAAACCAAACCGAATTTTAATTTGGTTTATGGTTTGATTTTATCCGTATAATTGATTTGGTTTGGTTTTGGTTTTGATTTTAACTATTTTCAAACTGATAAACCCGAACAATACAACTCACAACCCAAAACCGAACCGATGAACACCACTATTAATGGTATCTAAAAATGCATTTCCATTTCATTTTAATATTTTCTTCCGCGTAGTAACATCGCCAGACTGACAAATATACAATGCAACTTTCAGTTCCATATTCAAACATTTGAAGGAAAAGCTATCGAGACTATTCTGAGTCTACGGTTTTTCATTTTCCCATATGTTGTCTATCAGAAAGTGGATCTTCTTGGTGCAAAAACGTATTTTATGGTAAGAACTCTTTTTCTAATTTATGCATGCATGCAAGTTCTTCATTGGAGAATTGACTTTCCGTTTTTACGTATCTAGCTTTAGACTAGTGTGCTAATGCTAATAGTATAAACTTGTGCAGGAATATGGATTTTGGTGGCTTGTGACTGTGGGGCTTTTAGTCTTTTTTGAGGTGGATAAATTTACTTGTGAAACTTATAAGATGCATTCGAAAAATAAATCTTATAATGATGTTTTTTGCTTACAGATTCGCAAAACCAGGCTAATTTCATCAGTGAATGTCCAGCCGTTATCAAAATTTATACTGAACATGCAGTTCATATTAATCACATTTTCTCTTTTTCTAGCTTCTACCCTATATAATTTCATTGAAATAATGACTTTCATATTCGCATTCATTGCCACGGGTTGGGGTATACTTTCAGTATGTTTCTATTCTTTTGAAATTTTTATTTATAAGTCATACAGTATTTACATTGTTCAAGATAACTAATAGGCAAAAATGCTGATTTTTTTTTTTTTTTTTTCTTTCCTTTTTATGATTTTGCTTCAGATTTGCGTGGTTTTGAAACCAGTGATGAAAATGATCGGCTTATGGAACAATGTAATTCTCTTGCTCGGTTATATGATTCTGCATTAGGAAGTATGGTTTATGCTATGATGCTTTTGGTAAAAGTATTCCCGTGGCACTGAATATAGCAGGTATGTTAAGTTGGCTCTCTTTGTCTTTTAATCTATAAACTACTGCTTGTTGTGTATAGACCAACAACCCAAGAAATTTGAATGCGAAACTTTCATATTCGCATTCATTCCCACAAATAAAGATGCTCCCAGTCAACTTGTTTTATTGAATAAAAAAAATTACTAATTTGGTACAATTCCTACCCCCCAATATTATCATAGAGAATTGTGGGGGGGGGAGGCGGAAGACCTATCCCAATAAGAATGGGAGACCTTTAAAAGAAGGAGAAAACCCAAGAGGAAACCAACTTGCCGTTGGATTAAAAATTGGCCAAACACTCCTTCAATTCATGGTTGGCTAAGACTTGCCTTGCAAGTGAAGCAACCACCAAAACATATTCCTGTAATTCCAGTCGAATAATACTAATCTAGACAAACACATTAAACACATGATTGAGATATTTTCAAATTTTACATGGTACCACTAGAAAAAGCTTATCCTCTATTCATCGGCTACTCACCGTTGATATAAAGGGATCCTAATCTATCTTTTCGCTTTTTTTCTTTTTTTTTTTTTTTTTTTTTTTTTTTTTTTTTTCCTTTTTTAAATTAGTGTTCTATGTTTTATCCATTTCTGAAACTTCAATCTATAAAACACAACCCGTCATAACACTCTCAGAGTATGTTGACGCCAATGTAACAATCAATCAACTAAATTTATCGCGACCCACCACCACCACCAACACACAACAACAATTATCATCAGGTTCACGCATCCATTCAACCAACACACCAGCCGTAGCTGTACATCGTTACGCTTTTTGTCTTATATCACAACGCTTCCAACATCTCCTAGACAAGTCAACGCCCTTTCTTACTGTACCCATGAACCAGGCCATCTTTTAAACAAGAGGCACCGCGATGGTTACGAGAAAGTTGATGAGAGAAAATATGTGACTACAAAATCCTTGGGCTCACAAGAATGAATCTGTGTGTACCATGTACACATTTATTTGTCTCGATATTCATCTAAGATCTGGAACAAATAGTTGTATTAGCTGACATCATGTTTTAGATATTTGGCGGAAATTTAATAATATATAACGAAACAGATGAATAAGATAAGGAAATAGAAATGACCAAATTATTCTTGTTGACCAGTGAAACAGCTTGCTATCAGTTTTCGTAGTTAATAATGAGATTTTATTGAGTTGGTTGTTTAAAATGAATCATAACAATAAGTACCTAGCTAGAGCATCTTTTAATATTAGCATATCTTCAGAATGAGAATATAGTTCAATATCGTAGGTTCTGTACCGAAAGAAAACGTTGTGCCTGCTACAGGGGATGCCAATGAAAACTATGCAAATGAGGATGAGTCAAACCCGTCAATTTTTGCAATGGAAGAAAAAGAAGAAGAAATGCAGGGTGCTGCGCGAAAGAATGATGACGAGGAATCCTCTTATCAGCTAAAACCGGGGAAGCAAGATGAGAGTTTGTCTATTGATAGTCCATGGGAGAATGGTCGGAGGGTGATAGCAGATCCTGAAAAGGCTAAGAAGTTGGAAGAGTTAATCAGTAGAATTGCGAAAGAGGAACATGAATCTTCAATTGGGCAGGGGGAGGAGTTGGAACAGAAAGTTGAGGACCCGTTGACTTCCGGGCAAGGTGAAGGCAAAACACCTCAGGCACGTGCAAGGAACGAATAGTCAGAAATTGATGTACCTGAAGTCCTGGTTATGTTACTTCTGGAGACCCTTTGATGATCACCTTTTGTGTGCTTTTAGTATTTGTATTCAATACATTATCCCTTGGATGTGATTTTTAAGTATAATATTTTGCCCGATATTTGCTTATGATCCTTTAGAGAAGCAAGTTTATCTTGCGCTACAAGCCTTTTTGCAACAATAACTTAAACGTATCTCTTGTTGAGTCTAAGATATATGATATACATATAATATAATAACATATAGACATCACAGAGTACATAGCGGAAGACTTAAAACATAATAGTAATTAACTAACTGAAATAAATGCGTAACGTACCTCTTGCAAATGGTTAGATCTCTTGAACAAATAAGATGAAGTGGTTTAAAGAGTTGTCTCTTACCGTTTTACAACTCAAACCAATTGGTGTAAGAATAATGTCTTACTACCACAGTTTTGTACACACGAATTAACCATGAATCAAAGTGATTGCTAGATCTAACACAAGCCTTTATTTTATGAAAAAACAAAACCAAAACACCCTAAGGGAGGGGTTCGGCCATTTAATGCAAGAGAGAGGAGAGGGAGAAATCTAGGGTTAATTCAATGCACAAAAGTTTTTAACCATAAACCTTAACCCTAGACCTGTATATATAGTGGTAGAATATCTTGTAGGAAAAGTTAGGGTTTGGGCTTGGAATAACCCCCCTTGGCCGTCCACTTAGAGGAAGAAAAAGGGGAACCCGAATCTTTTCCATTTTTAAGTTATTCACCATATATTCTCTCCTTTTTACATTCAACGGTCGTTAGTCATTTCCGTTAAATACTTAATGATCATTAGACGGACTTTTGTGTAATAATTAATCGTAATCATTGACACTAATTATTAACTTTAATTCTCATTCGCTAATGTGTGCAATCCTGTGGTCACGAGTCCGGACATTCAAGGTTTTATAAATATATACATTTCTAACAGCTCTCACTTGGATATGTTTACAAAACATGTAATGACATTGGTTAGTGTCTAGCAACACGTCAATGCCCCCGGTACAACTCGTGTATGGTTTTCTGGAGAAAAACCACTTTGATGATTCATCATCATATTCATCCTTTTGTTTCTAATACCATGTTAATAAGAATATGGATCTCACTCATTTCTTAATTAACTATTCTGTTTCCCGCTTTATATGATTGATTAAGATTACCAATTCTTCTGAACATATTCCAGAAGACCTTGGGAATAGCCATGCAAACATCTTGACAACCATACGAGAGGTCCAACAGTATTATATTTCAAAATAATTTTGAAAGAAATAAATCACGTTTTGACTACGAGCAGAATTCATAAATTTCGCAACACTTCTGAAAACAACTCTTATAACTACCAGTTACGTATAGTGTTAGATTGCTTCACAGAAATGCACTACATCCATGACATTTCTCTGGTATCTCAAGTCAGAGGATAAAAATTCATGATGTACTTAATGACTAAGATCCATAAAGTACCATAATGTGGGTGGGATAAGTCCTATACTCAATCCATTGAATATCATCTGAAATTAGTCATGCTACACATCAATATACTTTCAAGTATATTCTAACTAATATTCAGATTTGTCTTAATTCAATATCATTCCCATGTTATTGATTGACAACAGACTATTTAGAATAACTTAAGTTATTCAAGGATTTAAACATGAAAATATAGGATAAGATCAAAATAAATGAATGATAAACATAACAAAATACTTTATTTTATTTTAATAATAATGTTTACAATATCCTTTTATCAAAAATACTTAGTCACGAGATGGGCATGAAACTAATAGCTGTTTAAGTCCAAACTTATCGGACAAATGATTAAGTTTTTCACCGTAAGGCCTTCGTCAAAGGATCCGCTAGGTTATCATCGTGTGAACTTTGAGCAACTCAATTTCACTATCTCGACTTGCTCTCGAACATAGTGATATTGTCTAGGATAATGTCCGGTGCCCTTCATGACTCTGGGATCATGGGCAAAAGTAATTGCTGAGAATTGTCACAATATACATTAATAGGATTTTCAATCGACGACAACACCAAGCCCCGAAATAAACTTCCTTATCCAAACAGCTTCCATGGCACCTCAGACGTTGCTATGTACTCACTTTCTGTAGCGTACATCGCAAGAGTGGTCTGCTTGCTCTTCCAATCCATAGCACCTCCATTGATGACAAATATGTAACCCGTCGAGACTTCAGTATCATCTTCGTCACACTTCCGTGATGCATCGCAAGAACTGTAATGACATTTCTACTCGATTTCCCATACACTATGAACATATATCTTGTAGCCCTAAGGTACTGAGAATATGTTTAACAAAGATCGAGTTGAATTTCACCGATTCTGTTGATATCGATTGGTCGGTTTTGAGCAAAAGCCACATCGGGCCTTGTGCATCGCACCGCATACATGATAGATACTATAGCCGAAGCATAAGGAACTTTCTTCATTTGTGCCACCTCTGCAGGTGTTGAAGCACAACCTTCGCTAATCAAACCATGATTTACTTGCATCGGCAAAAATCCCTTTTTGGAATTTTGCATATTGAATCTCGTCAATATTTTGTCAATGTAAGTACTTTGGCTTAAACCAATTAGCCGCCTTGATCTATCCCTATAGATCTTGATTCTGAGTATGTATGTTGCTTCCCCTAAGTCCTTCATCGAGAAACATTTACCAAGATAGGATTTCACCTCATTTAGACTTGGTATATGATTTCCCATGATTAATATGTCATCGACATACAGAACAAGGAAAGTAACATGACTCCCACTAGCTTTGTGATATATACAAGGCTCATCAAGATTCTGAGTAAATCCAAAACTTTTGATTTCTCCATCAAATCTTTTATTCCATTGCCTTGATGCTTGCTTTAGTCCATAAATGGACCTTTTAAGCTTGCATACGGTTAGAAATAGTGGATTCACAAACCCTCAGTCAGTGCCATATAGATGTCTTCATCTGAGCGACCATTCTGAAAGGCGGTTTTGACATCCATCCGCCAAATCTCATAGTCATAGTGTGCAGCTATAGCTATGAGAATCCTAATAGCTCTTATGTCCGCTACAGGAGAGAATGTCTCCTCGTAATCAATGCCATAGGTTTGAGTAAAACCTTTAGCTACCAGACGAGTCTTGTAGGTATGTACATTGCCATCCATGTCAGTTTTCTTCTTGAAGATCCACTTACTTCTACGACTTTAGCATTGGGATGAAGGTCAACTTCAATCCGACATCATTATCCTTCATGGATTGCATTTCCCATTTACAAAGAATCGCCATTTATCCTTTTCAGATCGCCCATGGCAAACCTTATAGTTGGCGTGTTCATTAAGATCCCCAACCATATTTTCCTCGACTCTACATTAAGACATAGACGGTCGGTGCACGATAGTCATTTCGGACCTCTGAATGGGAACAACTTGGAGGCGCCTAAGCTTTCGTGCTCTTCTTGAAGTTGGCTAGTATTATCGAGAAGGTGTTGTATCTTTTGATCATATTCCGGATCATATACTCTCCCAATGAGTTCTTGAGATATGAGATTCTTTTCAAGGAAGTCTTCATACCTAGCCACTATGACATTGTTCTCACTTGGTAGTAGAAGTAGTAACCCATAGTTTCCTTAGGGTATCCTACAAAGATACATAAGATCTGGGTTGGAGCTTATCGGTGAGTCACGTTTAACAAACGCCTCACATCCCCGCACCTTTAAGTAAGAAAACTTGGGAGTTTTTCCATCCATATTTCATATGGAGTCTTAACAACCTTCTTCATTGGAACCATATTCAAAATGCGAATATAGTTTCAAGGGCATAATCCCAAAAGTTAAAGGAAGAGTCGTAGATTAAACATTGATCGTACCATGTCATGTAAAGTACGATTTCTCCTTTCACCACACCATTTTGTTGTGGAGTATAAGGAGATGTGAGTCTTTGGATAATTCCACACTCGCCTAAGTAATCTTTGAACTCTTGGCTTATATATTCACCACATATATCGGATCAAGAGCTTTAATCTTCTTACCGAGTTGTAATTTACTTCACTTTTAAAACCTTAAATGTTTCAAAGACTTCATGTTTATGTTTAAGTAAATAAACATAACCATAACGAATGAAATCATCCGTAAAGGTTAAGAAGTAGGTAGCACCACGTTTTGACACATGTCTAAGTGGACCACACACATCAGTGTGTATCAATCCAAGTAGATCTGAAGCCCTTTCCACTTGCTGTGAAAAAGGTTTCCTTGTCATCTTCCCATCTATGCAAGACTCGCATTTGTCAAATCGACACTTTGTAAAAGCCTTTCATGTTGCAGCTTTTCCATGCATTTCTTGCCTATATGAGCAAGGCGAAAATGCCAAAGATAAAAAGAGTCCCAGTTAGACTTGCTCTTTGTGGAGTCCCAAACCTTGGATCTAGAACACTTAGCTTGCAAACGTGTTGATTGCTTTGGATAGTTCCAAAACAACAATGAGAAAGTTTGTTGTAGATGCACACAAGTATGTGGAATCTACTTGAATGCACTTTGAAGATTAATGCAAAACAATGTAACACCAACAGCTTCAATATTATTAAACAATAATACGAGTACTCTCCTAGTGCTAGGGTTTACAACCTTGAAGCTCTTCTTAGGACGGCTAGAATATGAGATGTGTGTTTAACCTAGCTAGGATCTCCTTTTATACACTAAGGAGATCCCTTACAGAGATAACTATGGACTAAGTATATCATATCTTCTATTGGAATAGAAGATATGTTGTTACAACTTTTACACGACATTCCTTACTTACATCAGTACAAACTTAAAGCTATCAGTACTAACTTTTTCACTATCAGTACTAACTAGTTAATACTTATCATAAGACACTATCAATACTAACTTTATTGAAATAAGTATTAACTCCAATGAGCATAATTCCCAACAATCCTCCCCTAAACTTGTGATTGGGTTTCAGAATCACAAGTTTTCTTTAGTCTTTGAGGATTCTTCCAAACAACACTTTCTGCTAGGTCTTCCTGCCTGGTCATAGATCTTCAACAGCAACTCCTTAGCCATTTCAACCTGCATTGCCCATCTTCACCCTGCGTAAGCATTTTCAGTGTTCCTAAGGCAAGTGGGTAAGTTCTTTCAACCAAGATGTATATATCTGTCCCATTGCGTGTAGTGACCAAGTGTAGTCCACACAAATCAAGTAATGTCCAAGACTGTTCTTCCTCTCCAGGTTGATACTTCCATTGTTCTCCAGCTGGATCAGGTTAAAATATATTATGCAACTCAAAAAGTAATTTCAGATCCTTGTCATTATCTGGATCTCTATTCTTTAACCTGTTCTTGACCAACTCCCATAGCTTGAGCAAATCATCCCTGTCAATAGATGCAAATAGATCCACCAGATATAAATAGGCAGTTGTCCTTCCACCTGCTCTGTGAATCTGCCAATGTCTCTATCCATCTTCAGTGTAGATATCCCAGCCAAGAATTGGATACCTAGTGTTGATGGGCTCTGAATATAATGCATCTTCTGGGGATTCAATCAACATCATCTGATTCAGTTCCTCTTCAGTGAGTCCACCTTCATCTTCAGATGCTTTTAGTATTTTGGGTGCAGATGAGGAACCTCCTTCTTCAGATGGTCTTTTGAAACTTGCAATGGGATCAATGGATTGTGAGCTTCTAATGAAATCATCATCTGACATAGATCTGAAGTTGAGTATGGTTCTTTGAGTTTTGTCAGCAAGCTTTTGAAGAGTTTCCCATGCCAGTTGGTTGAGCTGCTTCAAGGTTCTCCTATCTTCACCTTGATACTTGATGTATTTGCACAGGTACATCTTTTGTTGACTTTTTTTGGGAGGTTTTGAGGCCTTTTCAACTTCCCTTTGCTGTCTGAATTGGCACTGTCTTCTAGCCAATATTTCACTAAACATTTGAGCTGCTTCATTAACACTTTTTCCCTGATCTTGTTGCAGCTTCTGTCTTACCTCCTGAATAGCTTCAACCTTGGCTCTCATGTCATCCCATGTTTGCCAATCCTCTTCAATTTTAGCCATTTTCTTCTTCTCTTTCTCATCAGCCTCTTTCTGCAATTCTTGCTCATCCCACTCTGCTGCAATCCTTCTTGCTGCTTCTTCATTCAATCTCTCAATCTCCTTCTTTTTCTTAGGTACTTCCACTAGAATGCCTTTGCCTTTGTCTTTGGGATCTATCTTTGGAACTGAGGAAGTTGGGGATTTTGGAACACCTCCTTCTCTGATAGAGACTCCTTTTTCTTTGGGCTTGGTTGCTGCTGATTTGGTTTTCTTTCTCAAATACAAAACAGGTGGCTTTTTGTAGGTTGGAGAGACAGGGACTGACTTCTTTAAGCTTTGAAGTCCCATAACTGCATGTGTTTCCCTATTCTCTTCATCACTGTCTTCTTGAGGAGTGGTAGTAATGATGGTAGCCTCTGTTGTTATAATTTTTTGTAGTTTAGTAGCTACTTGAAGGATTGGAGATAGTACTGATTGAAGAGCACCAGGAGTACTAACTCTAGTGCTATCAGTACTAACTACAACACTATAAGTACTAACTGAGATAGTACTGATAGTGCATGTAGGAGAACTGAGCACTTCTTCTGCATGTGTGGTTGTCTGAACATCTTCATCATCATCAAGGAAAGGGCTTTGAAAATCATGAACACCTTGACCACCTTGCCATTGACCAAATTCCCTTCTACTCAGAATGTCAGAACTCCTCCCCTGTTTGGAAGAATTCTCTATTGAAGTGCTAGAAATGGTGAACTTGGCCTTCCTTTTGATTGAAGTGGTGGCTCGAGATGTTGTTGCAGGTGGCTTGGAGAGAAGTTGAACCTGATGTGCTAGTCTTTTCATCTTTAAGAGCATCCTGGTATGAACCTTTGCAGCAGCTTTCTTGTGTTCATCCAAAGGCAATCTCCAATTGTGTTAACCTTCTGCATAAGAACACATACAAACCGTCATTTCATGTAGTGTCAAACCGCTTTACCACTTCCAATGTGTTGCTGCTCACGAGAGAGGTGGGTCATCGGGCATTTGAGATGCACTCCTGTGCCTAGCTCGAGCGTATACACCCTCCCTTTTTAGCCTTTGCCTAGGACCACCCTGTGATTGCTCACTAGGTGTTGACATGGATTGGTCTTACTTATGTTACCACTTACCTCACCGACTTCTAAGCTCGGTTGAGTAGTGGCGACCCTCACCATTCTATCCTCCATCACAGGATAGGGTCATCTGGTACAATGTTAGGAGAAGAATGGGGTTGAGCTATCCCACTCTCCTGTTTGGTGTGCCTACTGGTTGATGAAGTTTGTTGATGTGGTGAGTGTTCAGAACCTGTGGGTGTGTGTTGGGAGCCACCTGTGCTTGATGGTCCGTCACCCTCTGCAATGAGCATAGTTGGAAATAATGGCACTACAACCCCACTGTATCCTACCACAGCCCTTAACATATTAGAAAACACTTTGGCTATGAGGACTTTTGATGGATAAATATTTTTGTGAGGTTGCAAGTTTTGTCTCTGAAGATCCAAAAACATTTGTATAAACACAGGATACATCGAAACTTGGTTTTGCTAACCGCATTTTTAAGCATACCTCAAATATATAATTTGAAAATTGAACACCCTACTTGTTGCAAGGCAGATCAAGGTTGTGGCTATGCTTGTGGGAAAAGCATCCCAGCCAGTCCTTTTGTGACTTAAGCAGTGTAAGAGGGTATGAATTAGAAACCTCCATTTTGGGGAAAACTGACTTTTGTGAAAGTTTATAGTATTGTCATGTCTATACCCCATCAATGTGAGTTGTTCAATGATTTCAGTGACTGGCAAAGTGGTAATACCTTCAGCATCTCTAAGATGAAGATGTTTTCTTAAATATGCTTCAGTAATAACAATGCTAGTGCCATCCACTGTACCAATTAACTATTGTACCCCTTCCTCAGTTGTTAGGGCAATAGAAGTTTGCCAAAACTTCCTGACATAGGTACATAAGATTGTAGGGTTTAAAAGTAAAGCAAACCTGATGCTGCTTCGGTTTAGAAAAGCTACAATCTCTTCAAATTCATCATGACCTTCTGGCAATTCCAAGCATGCCACCATGTTGTGTTTTTCGACAAAATCAAGAGGAGCCATGAATGAATAAAGTTAGGGTTAGAAAAGTGGGATTAAGTCGCAAAAGCCTTTATTGTTCTATAGTGAAAGCAATTAGAAAGTTATGCAATTTATAGAGATTTGGAGAATATTGGTTGAACCGCCTTATAAACATTTATGGTAATAAGTGAAGAGAAACCAATTAGGTAACCCTTTTATAAGGAAACAGGCGGTTAACAAATCTACTTGCAAAAGTAATCATGGCATAACAGACTTTTGGAATAAGTACCAACGGCTAGTTCATCAGTACTAACTATGCTTATCAAGACTAACTTATAACCATCAAGATTAATCTTTACCCATCGGTATTATCTTAGATTTTGGAAATTATAATCTCGAAACCCCAATTTTGAAGTGATTAAATGTGGTGACAGACACTTAATCAAGGTCACCTCATATGGCCTATGGTTTGGTGAAAACTAATGGTTTCGATGCATAGCATCGCTGTGATAGATAGTCCCATTAAAAGGGCCTTCTGACGGGGTTTCCACTCGTGGCGGTGTTGCCTCCAACACAAGTGTTGGATTCACGGTTGCTCATTTGTTCTCTAAGCCATATGCTCTTAGGTTAGTCACACTATCCGTAAACGAGATAGAATGGCAAAGAGTGGGTTAGTGCAGAATGATCTGACCAACTAAAACCATCAATTCATGTTCATTATAAGCACAGGATGGCACATAATGCGTTGGCATCACACATTCCATTGTGACAGCAAGTTCCATAATGTGGTAGCTGTAGAATGAGCATAAGAGAGGGAACCACATGTGGTTCTATAATTATAAACCCTAAAGGCTTTACTATTCAATGAGTATCCAACCAGATATCCACTATCAGATTTTCCATCAAACTTACCTAAGTGGTCAATGGTATTGAGAATAGAGACATGACACCCAAAAGGTTTAAGACAGTCTAGTGTGGGCTTTCTACCTAAAAACAAATTCATAGGAGTCTTGCCATGAGGCTTTACAATCAAGACCTGTTTCGAACCTAACAAGCGATATGTGCCTCATTAAAATGTTGTGGGTAGCTTGGAATGCTAACATGGTCCTATGACCTCAACCAATGTCCTATTTCTCCTTTCAAGAACCCCATTTCTTTGAGGAGTTCTAGCTACATCGTATTCTCTTTTAATACCCTTAAGTTGATGTAAATCATTCATCACTTGGTTTTTAAATTCGTCCCATTATCACACCTAATGATTTTAAGTTTCTTATCAGCTAGGTTTTCTCTATGACTATGTAAGACTTAAGGATTTCACTGGTCTCATCCTTAGTATTCAAAAAGAAAACCCAAGTAAATCTGCTAAAATCATCAGTCACAACCAAACAATACTTCTTAAAATTTAGGCTGCTAACATTAGTGGGGCCAAATAAGTCCATGTGCAACATATGAAGTGGATGGGTGATATAGTTAAAAACCTTGGGCTTACAAGAGGCTCTGTGCTGCTTCTCTTTGAGGCAAGCACTACAGGTCTGTTTATTTTCAAATCTTTTTGAAGGTAAACCTCTTACAAGGTTGTTTTAAGCTAAAAGATTGATTACCTTAAAGTTCACATGACCTAGCCTTCTATGCCATAACATAGATTCATCCAAAGAAGCTATAGCAACTAAACATGTAAGATTGTCTTTGGGCACTATGTTCTTCATATTGACACTGTAAAGATTTCTTTTCCTAGGAAACTTAAGTAGGACCTGATCATCACTGGACAAGTTAAAGTTAGGAGATAAAACCAAGCAATCAGTATCTATGAATAGAACAAAATTCCTCTTGTCACACATTTGTGACACACTGAACAGATTGTATTTGAGTTCCTTCACATAGTACACATCTTCAAAGTCCAAATTACCAGTCTTGATTGTGCCTTTACCAATAATTCTTCCACCAATTCCTCCTCCAAAAGAAACATATCCTCCATTTAAATTAGTGAAGTCTGAAAGATAGGATAGATTTCCAGTCATGTGCCTGGAACACCCACTATCTGAATAGCCAAGATCATCATTATTGTTGGAACATAAAATATGGAAATTAGTTCCTTTTGGGGACCCAAGCCATTACTGACTTGGATATGCCTCGTGCATCAATGTAATCATATTTCTTGAGAGTAACTGATGTACTGTTGGGTTGAGTGGTCTTTCTTACCCAACAAGCTAAGGGCTTAATAGCATTGCCCTTGTTTCCCTTTGTAGCATTCACTTTAGAGCCAGTATGTTTCATTTTAGGATTGAAAGTATTAACTTTTGGCCTATCAGTATTAAGTCTTGGCTCATAAGTATTAACCTTTTTTCTTGTAAAACTTGATTTGTTCATCATAAGAGTTAAAGGTTTTTGCTGATTTAAAGGACCCGTGAAGTAGATGATGATTTTGAAAAGTTTCTTTAGGTCTTTCATCAAATACTGGTTGTGGTCTAGCAAGATTAATCGGCCTTGCATTATTCAAAGGTTTTATGCCGCCGTAAGAACTGCCTGGGGTCATGATGGGTTAGTGGTCTCATAGGGTGTCTCGCAATGAGCTTGCATATGAGAGAAACTACCACACACAAAGCAAGATTTATTATACATGACAAATTCATCTCCTAGTTGTTCAAATTTTAAGCGGTTCCGCTTTCTTGTTACCTCTAGGACTAGATGACTGTTTCTATACATCTCAAGATATTTTCTTGGATTTCTACTGTGTTTGTCAAATGATCTTCTTGGTTTAGTGGCTGTTCTTGCTTTGGTTCACTAAACTCTACACTAGCCTTCTTATTTTTAGATTAAGACACCTTAGGTAAGGAGGTGTCACTTGCACTTTCAAACACATCATCAGTCTTTTCAGGGAAAGAACTTTTAATTGTAGGGCCTCTGAAAAATGTGGGTTCCGGAAACTCTTTTAGGCCGGTGTGGGCAAGGTTTATACCAGGAGGTGATGGGATGCCTCTGAATGATGGTGGGGTGGTCTTATATCCCATACCGGATTTGGCTTTGCCAACAAGTGCTTTTTCCAGGAATTTATTCACTCTCTCAGAGTTATAATGTTGTGAATCTGCAAGTTGCTCAACACTTAACTCTATATTATCTTTGATAGTAGTGACTTTCTCTAGTTCTTCTTTTAATACAAGAATAGTGATGTCTTTAAGAGATTTCCTATTAAGCACAACAATTGTTTCAAAGAACTTTGATTCATTTTCTTTATAGTGCACAATTTGTTTTTCTAAACCGCTAAGCCTCTTTTATGATTTGCTAAGTTATACTCGAGTTTTGACAGTTCTTCGTACACAATATCAAACACGGTTTTTAGCTCTAAATATTTGCTTAATGAAATACATGTATCTGAGCAATTTGTTTCAGTAAGTACCTCAGATACCAAAGCCATGTTGATTGGGGTCTCCTCTTCATCTTCCATAAAGCTCCAATCATATCCATCACCATCAACAGCCACCATTGCTTTTGAAGAGGAGTTGTCACCATCAATATGTCTTCCCTTGCTCTTGTGGCTTCGCATTCCGGCAAATGCCCAAGCTTGCCTGATTGTAGCATTCAACTTTTCCTTGTCAAACCAAGCAACATCTCCATCATTGATCTTAATCGCCTTCAAGTTTTCTTCATGAATCTTTTTGCCTCATACTCGATCGGGGCAATATTCCATTGATGTCCATCTCTTCCATGTCATCTTCATGGATCCGTCTCGCATCATCATGAGTGATCCGAGATCCTTGATTCGCTCGACTATGAAAGCATAGATTGTGCCTTCATTGATGCTTTGCTGCAATGGTACAGAGCTATCAAGATAACATTAGTACTAGAGTACTAACATCAAAACTATCCACATCATTGTTGGTGACGGGGTGAGCCACAAACGCTATGTTTTGTGACCCAGAACTGGAAGATGCAGCTGCTTTTCTCTTCATGTCATGTTCAATCACCTTAAAGCTATTGAACAAATTGTCCAACTTCATGGTTTCAAAATATGGCTTGTTCTTCCATATAATGACATGAGTGTCCCATTTTGGTGATGGAAGACTTCTAACAAACCTGAGGTTGACATCTTCCTTGGAAAGCTCCACATCCATTACTGCCAGTTGACTAACAAGTTTTTGAAGTCTATTATAAACTGAGTCAATGGATTCAGTTGTACCAGCAGTGAAGTTTTCAAACTCTTGCTTCAAAAGAGTCTTTTAAGTTTTCTTGGTGACAGAATCTCTACCAAATCTGGTTTCAATGGCTTTCAACAAACTCTGAGCATCTTTGTGTTTGTTGAAGGTGAGTTGATGATCATCAGGTATTGCCATGAGTAAGAGACTTCTGACCATGAGATCATTGCCTCTTAGATCCATTTCTTCATTGGTGATAGGATCACCTTTTTCTTTCACAACTGTCTTACCATTAACTTCTTCAGTAACAGTGGTTTTGTAGGAGTTTCCATAGAGCTCAATGTTCCATAGCTTGAAATCAAGTACCAAGAAGTACTGCTCTATGCGCATTCTCCGTAGTTCATATTCATTTGGTCGCAACTTAGGAACTCATTATGAAGATTGGATTTGTCAAAGTCCATTTCTTGAGACTTGTCAAACAGATCTTCTAAAACAAAGCTTGGGACACAAGCTCTGATACCACTTGTGGAGTCCCAAACCTTGGATCTAGAACACTTAGCTTGCAAACGTGTTGATTGATTTGGATAGTTCCAAAACAACAATGAGAAACTTTGTTGTAGATGCACACGTACTTGAATGCACTTAGAAGATTAATGCAAAACAATGTAACACCAACAACTTCAATATTATTAAACAATAATACGAGTACTCTCCTAGTACTAGGGTTTACAACCTTGAAGCTCTTCTTAGGACGGCTAGAATATGAGATGTGTGTTTAACCTAGCTAGGATCTTCTTTTATACACTAAGGAGATCCCTTACAGAGATAACTATGGACTAGTATATCATATCTTCTATTGGAATAGAAGATATGTCATTACAACTTTACACGACATTCCTTACTTACAAAGAAGACAAACTTAAAGCTATCAAGATTAACTTTTCACTATCGATTAACTAGTTAATACTTAGCATAAGACACTATCAAGACTAACTTTACTGAAATAAGTATTAACTCCAATGAGCATAGTTCCCAACACTCTTCTTATTGCTAATGCTATACAACGAATTATTTCCATTGGATACACAACCATCCATATCAATTTCAAACACACCATTCATAGGAATTGCATTAAAATTAAAAAAACATTATTAAAAGAAATTGAAATTCCATAACTGGTAAAAGTGTGCATAAAACCAATATATTTTAACAAAAAAAACTGAAATAACACCCCTAACAATGGAGGGTGCATAATGACAATTATTTAGTTCAAGAATTAAGCCCGAAGGCAACACTAAATCAAAAGTCCCTATGGCTTCAACTACTGCACGCTTTCCATTGCCAACGTACAAGTATCTTTCTCCATAGGTTAGCTTCTTCGCCCCTCTAAGTCCTTGCGATAAGAGTATCACATCCTGTATCATAAATCCAGAATTTTGCTTATGAGGAAAAGAAAATAATTCAAACATAAAAATACCGATGAGCTAGGCACCATCTTATTTTTATTCAAGACACTCATTCGTAAACACCGGACAGCCCGCTTCTAATGACCGGTGAGTTACAGCAGGTGTGGCGAATCCTTCTTAGGATTCTTCTTTTTCTTCTGAGGTTCTTCTTAGGAGATGGTGGGATCACAACTTGTTTCCCCTTTCCCTTTCTTTTCCCTTTATTATCTGCTTGCGACTTTGGCTTATTCACCCTACCACCTTGTATTTATAGTACGGCAGGTGTAGGTGCCTTCTTAGGTAATCTTTTCTCGAAGTCTACAAGCATTGCATGTAACTCATTCACTGTCTTCCTCGTGCAATGCATGTTATACTGGCGCACAAAATCACCAAATCGTTCCTGATTGATGAGGCCAACACACACATCTTGGGAGTAACCACAGCCGAGCTTCTCCAATTGGTCCAAGTGATGTTTCATCTCAAGAACGTGGTAGGAGACAGATTTACCAACCTCCTTCTTGCAGCCATGAACCTTTTCAATTAGTTCATACAATTCAGCTGCTGGTGGCTTCTCAAACATACGTTTGATTTCATCTAGCATGCTCATAGGCGGATAGTGCTCAAATTGTTTTTGCAATTGAGCAGACATCCCCGAAAGCATAAGACACGCCACATCATTGTGTTTCTCATATTCAACACAATACTCCTCTTTTTCAAGAGCAGTAGTTGTATCAATAGGAGCATCAGGCAAAGGTGTAGTCAAAATCTCAAGTCTTTTGGCAACATGAAGGATGATCCTAAGTGCACGATGCCAATCATTAAAATTTGGGCCAGTCAGCTTATCTCTTCCAATCATATCTTTGAAAGCAAGACTCATTAAGCTCATAGTGTTATCAAAGTTGATGAGCCATCTATAGAAAAAGTTCAAAACCATAATTAGTATTTTGATAATTTTCCTTTTCAATAAAATTAAATACCCAAGGTTCATATTCATATAACCAATTAATTATTATTCAAAACTAGGATCCAAATTTTCGTAATCTCATGACGTCAGTTGATCTACTAGTAATGAATTTATACAAAATGGTAGAGCACTTGCTCAATTGCCAATTTCAATTGCAATTCCTAGATTTATGGGATTTACATTTAGCCAATTTCAATTGCCATGTAAACATGTTTTATCCCCATCTTATGCTTGAGTTGCCACTTCTCACCGCCTAACTCAATTAAGTTGTCCAACTTAAGAAACTGCAAAATCATCCATGCCCCTTCTCACGTCACGTGGACATTTTACCCTTTGAATACGATCTAAATCACGTTATCACGCAAATAAAAGGTAATCTCAGGTGTCTCCATTTCTTTGGATGGCATACAACTTAAATTAAGGGTAATAATTTTGATGTTAAATCAAATATGTACAAATATGTCATGCATTCATCTTCGTAGTATAAGTCTTTATTAAAACATTTATATCCTTGTTTTAATGTTTAAGCTTTTCATCATCAAACTTTAATCGATGTATTGGTTAACCAATTAAAGAATTACTTTTAATTACCACTATATCCTACTGCTGCATGAGTCATAAGACCCAAGTTATTCGGATAATTACCACAAAAGTGGCGCGTAGAATTTAAGCCAATTCACCCTTAAGATTTTATGCACATTCATAGGAATACTTGGTAGCTCCATTAAGACGCACAAACAAGCGGAGAATTAGGTCAGCGCGAAGCATATTACATACCCTCATCTTTAAGGTCACAATTTAATGCGTACCAACCTTGTACCCATCACACAGTTTGTCATTAATGGGTGAGTCATTCTAACTATTTTGTGCATAAAATCAATCAATTAAACGATTACGATTACTATGCTTAAAAAACACATGTTTCACCATTGTTTAGGTCAGTTTATTTTTCTTATAAAAATACCTTTGTTACACATAACAAACAAGCAAGTATTTAAAAAATAAACATATAAACAATGAATACATAACTTAACAATTAGTCATGCATATCAAATAGCCACATGCAAACCTTTTGATAAATCCTATTAATAATCAATTCTAGATCTGTCAATATGTATATGTCTAATTAAGACTTTCACCCGTTTTCAGCAATGTGCAAGGTGAGCCACATGCATCGATTCATCGATTGCGTAAGTCAAAATTAAAACATATATCACATAGCATATAATTGATTTAATAATAATAATTGAGGTCTTCCCTAATTTTATATCTATCAAAAATTTAGTGTACATCACTTAACCAAGTAAAACATACAATAAAAGCAGATCCATGACAAAACATGCACGTATTTATCATGGATATAATACACTTAACAATTAATGCAATTAAACAAGAGTTACGCAATTTAATACACATAAAATTGCATGCAACCTAGGGTTTTCTAATCCAATTAAAAACAAAAGTTTACAAAAACCTAATTAGGGCACATAAAATACGCCCCCCCCCCCCCCAAAAAAAAATTAGGGTTTAGGTTTTGCAAACCATAGATCTATACATACAATTAATAACACAATACAGTTATTTGTTTTATGTGTTTCAGTAATTAATTACTTATCATACAAGGCTCGTGATGCCATTGTTGAGTTTAAGATATATGATATACAAATAATAACATATAGACATCACAGAGTACACAACAGAATACTTAGAACATAATAGTAATTAACAAACTGAAATAAATGCGTAACGTACCTCTTGCAAATGGTCAGATCTCTTGAACAAAGAAGATGAAGTGGTTTAAAGAGTTGTCCCTTATCGTTTTACAACTCAAACCAATTGGTGTAAGAATAATGTCTTACTACCACAGTTTTGTACACACGAATTAACCACGAATCATAGTGATTGCTAGATCTAACACAAGCCTTTGTTTTATGAAAAAACAAAACCAAAACACCCTATGGGAGGGGTTCGGCCGATTAATGCAAGAGAGAGGAGAGGGAGAGATCTAGGGTTAATTCAACGCACAAAAGTTTTTAACCATAAACCTTAACCCTAGACCTGTATATATAGTGGTAGAATATCTTGTAGGAAAAGGGGAACCCGAATCTTTTCCATTTTAAGTTATTCACCATATATTCTCTCTTTTTTACATTTAACGGTCGTTAGTCATTTCCGTTAAATATCAAATGATCGTTAGACGGCCTTTTGTGTAATAATTAATCGTAATCATTAACATTAATTATTAACTTTAATTCTCATTCGCTAATGTGTGCAATCCCGTGGTCACGAGTTCAAATCCGGACATTCACGGTTTTATAAATATATACATTTCCAACATGTCTAATGTTCATAAGTACTTGTTGATTTTATTTTATTTACCTAAAGATCGACAACCAATCTTTTGCATGTATCTGGATTACTCGTTGCTCCCAAAAGAAGTCCAAATTAACGAATAGTTTAGGAGCCGTTTGGTAGGGTCCTATGGGAATAAAGGTATGGCTTTGAGAATGATATATTATGTTTGTTTTATATAAATTGGTTTGAGGAAACCCACCAACAAAGGTTTACTCATATCTCATTAATATAGGTGGTTTTATGATACCATTCCAAATTGTCTCGAATTTGATGAAACTTTTGGCTTTTTTCATAAATAATTACATAAAACTTTTTATATTAGAGCCCTTTTATATTATTATATTATATTTGATAATGATATCCATTTTCTTAATATTGGACCAAACAACACTTTTAGATTAATCAAATCCATTTCTATTTCAACTTATACCTATATCTATACCCATTATGATTCATGGCAACAATCCAAACTCCTCCTTAGTTTTTTTAAAAAAATATGTGTTGTATAAATCTTTATATAATAAGGGGTCATCGTTTTTATGAAATTGGGGGTTTCAGTGTTGCAATTGAAGCTTTGTATTGGTCAATTGGCCTAAAATATCAGATTTTTCAATTTTTCTGTTATTTTTAATAGAACGCCCTTAAACATTGATGTGTCTAATTAGAAGAAAAAAATCTTAAAGTGATGGTTGCTTGCACGAGGGGATTGATTTTTTAATGACATTTTCTCGAGCTAAATTTGAAGAGCTTAACATGAGCTTGTTTGGTAAGTGCATCAAGACTCTAGAAGAATGTGTAAATGATTCAAAGATGGAAAAATCATGGGCGGAAGAGATTATACTTGTTGGTGGCTCAAGTGGGATACCAAAAGTCCAATATATGCTTCAGAAATTTTTCAATGGCAAAGAGTTATGCAAGAGTGTGAGGCCCTGATGAGGCTATTGCATATGGTGCAGCCGTTATGGCCTCAAATTTATGTGGTAACATCAATAAGATTGTTAATGAATTGCGTTTATTTGACGTCACTCCTTTTTCATTTGATTTACACACGAAAGGAGAAATATTTAGTATTGTGATCCCGCGCAACACTCCAATACCTATGAAGAAATACGAATATTTTTCAACAACGGTAGACAACCAATCTTCCACATGTTTTAGAGTGTATCAAGGTGATCGAGCGAGATCGGTATATAACCATTTTTTGGGGGACTTTATAATTTCTGAAATTCCACCTACTCCCAGACGAGCTTCAAAATTTATGATTACCTTTTTATTTATTCTTTATTTTTTATTTTTTATTTTAATTTTTTTTTGGTAAAAGGTTTACCTTCGATAAAATATTATTACTCTAAAAAAAACAAGGCATAATTTCATATATATCCTTCCCTGGATGAATAATTACATGTATATCCTTTGTACCAGTTTTTTATGCATAAAATACAATGCTTTTAATGCATCAAAAGGATATATATGTAAAAGCTCCAAAAAACAATTAAGTTTAATGGATGTGGGTGAATCCCACACCTCAGCTAAAGAAGGCAAACCAAAAGCGCCTACAGTGCTTAACACCTAAACAAGCATAAGAAATGACATGTCATTCTTATGCAAATGTTTAAAACCCGAAAATCTAAAACATAGATAAAGACTAAAATACCCCTTGGAATCGAAAACCCTTGAAATAAAATACGTAAAGACATTTATAATCATTAAACGAAATTAAAACTAAACTTACGAGTAATTAAAACTTAACTAATACGTGTACGTGATCGATTTTGTACGACGAAGATTTAAACGTCTCGCTAAAGTGTTGGGCCGATTAGTTGGGTCTTGTCATTCGTTATTTGGGAAACCACTTGGGCTCGTTTCTTCTGCCAGCCGAGAGCCAAGAGAGCCCAAGGTGGGCGTTTGTTTTGTTTCGGTTGGACCCAAGAGGCCGAAGCCCATACACACCACTCAAAGCCCTAACCGAAAATGTTACTAGCTATATATACAATACATTTACACAAAATTGAAACCCTAGTTTTGTTTGCCTCTCTCTTTTCTTTTTCTTCCTATTCGGCCGAACCAATCCTTTGGTGTCGAGAGCTTTGTTTCCAACAAGCTAAGGTATAAACGTTTTTACTCGCCTTCTTTGCTACACCTTACGTTAATATATGTTGTATATGTTTTGTTTAGTCGATCTTGTGTTTTTCTTTTGTGGCGAACCATATGAAACCAAACAACATAATGACTTGAACCTTATAAACAATTGAGAACATGTATTGAATATGTTTTGTGAATCGGATCATAGGCATGTCGAAGCTATATATACACCGAACCATATGTAAATGAATCGGACCTTATATAACATGTGAACTTGAATATGTAAAGTACGTAGAGAGTTAAGGTATTGCGTAAAACATGGAGGCCGAACCCTATAAGATAAACCGAACCATATAAGAGTTTTGAACGTGTATTAAACGAGTAAGGGATCATGTAAACCTAAACCCTAGTTTGAAGTGTGAACCTAACCATGCATGCCGAACCCTAAATGGTTTGTGAACCATGCACGCGTTATTATTAGTCAAGTGAGCTTGTCGATATGTAAACGTAGTACGTGGTCATATCTATTCAAAACTATTGTGCATGTGTGTGTAAATGTGTAACTAATCTGAGTAATAAGTAACTTGTGTGTCACATGAAATCATAAACATGCATGGGTATAAAAGTTGACGTATAACATATATATAAGTAACGTATGGTTAAGACATGAATGTGTTGAGTAAATAACAAGAGTAATGAGTCATTAAATGACGTAACATATAAAGTAATTGCGCATTAATGTGATATTAAAGAATGAGAAAACCCTAGAACATAATTGAGAGTCGATTAGGGTTTGAAGCTAAGTATAATAATTCATTATTTCATGTGTGAGTTATGACGTTTAAACTATTTTCACATTTAACCCTACACTTTAATAAATGACATAATGAACCCTAATCTACGATATTAATTATAAAACACTTAAGTCTCAATTATCATAAAACCCTAAAGCATGAAGATCACCGGAATACACTAAGTATAAACACCAAACATTAAAGGATCATTTCGACAATTATGGAATCATAAATAACATGTACGACCGTTAATGTGTATAGGTTACGTGAAGAAGGAGTAATCCTTTGCTTTCCGTATTACGATTGCCGATCATTTGCTTTGGAATAAGGTACAGATATTCTGACCTTTTCAGTAAAGGTTCCTTATAACGTTTTCTTTTCGTTAGCTTTTATATTAGGGTTTCCTAAGCCTTTGCTATGAACCCATTTTGTTTGTTTGAGCTGTTGCTTATTTGAACTTTGATTTCTGAATTTTGAAACATCTGATTTTGAACTATATGATATGAAAACTTTGATTTTGAAAATATGATTAATCTTCTGATAAAGTATGATCTGTGTCAGTTTTGACATTCTAATTTGACCTAAGATAGTTTGACACCCGAGCCAAATATTAACTAGTCATGGGGGTTCCATGTCCGTGTCAGTAATGCACTTCGACATGACTCTAGGGCGAGAGTGAAGTTTCGCCACGTCCCTTATCTCGTTATCCGTTATGAGCTCAAATTATATTATATGACCAATATATGTTTGTGGGCGATGGATGCATCCTAGATCCGTTATCTGTTATTTGTTATATGTTATATGTTATCGATGATTGATGTTGCGTGCATGCACGCCCTTCATAACTCGTAGGTCTCCCTACAAATGTTGCCTTGTGTGAATATGAATATGATTATGATCGATATTTGTTTCGGGCTCGAGGTAGTTAACTATAAAACTTATTCGATAATTCGATTTATACTTTGATAATGATTATGATTTTGCTATCTTCGCTCACTATATTCCGTATTCGTTTCGTTTCTTTTCGCTTTGCTTGTATATCTGCTCTTTGGGCTTTTGAAGCTCACCGCATTTCTTTTCTTCCATGGCGGTATCTAAGCATTGGAGCTGGGTTTTGCTTTGGGATGAGTCTTGAGTGGACTTACCTTAGAGATATTTAGCTTTGATTTTATGATGCCATTTAAGACTTTACTATTTGGATATTTTTATTGGAGTTTATTTTTCCATTGGGACCTATGTATTGAAGTCATTTTGACTTGAATTATTTCAAGATTTATGCTAAGACTTCTTTTGGATATTTGTGTTTGCTTTGATATGACACCATTATTTGTGATTCCTTTACCCTTGTCTGGTCGGGCGTTACAATTTATGGCATCGAGCCTGTGTTTACGACTTGTAGTCGGGACTGTGACATATGGAGCCTAGGTTTTGAGACCCTTAGAGTTTAGGCTATGACCGTGAGGATTTGGGTAGACTTTAGGATTCCTTCTGCGTACTTCCATTTCGTATCTCACCTTTGTTCATTTTGCTAATCGTTTGAATATCGCTCGATGGTTCGAACTCGTACTACTGGTAGCGCGGATGGAGACGATGATGCTACTAACATTGATGTCTGCGATTGCTAATGCCCTCAACACTCTTTTCCCCGGTCTTACTACACCGAGATGATGGAACAGTGATCAACAACATTCGTGAATCGACCGGTGCTTCGGGTAGTGGTGGAGGAAATCAACCCACGTGCATTCACACTTGGCTCGAGCGTTTGTAAGCTCAAGCCTCTTTCGCTTAGCACCGCCGCTACTCCCACCGAGGCCGAGGACCGGATCACTCATATTGAGAAGTCGTTTGAAGTATTGGGTTGTGGAGACGAGTTTAAGACTCGTTTGGTCGCATTTAAGTTGGAAGGTGATGCTTTGAATTGGTGGAAGGCACTCAAACAAGCAAGAGGAGGAGATGCTTTTGTTGTTACTTGTACTGGACCGAGTTTCGGACGATCTTCTATAACCGTTACTTCCTCGATGTCGAGCAAAGAAAGGTATGAGAGGATTATCGTGCAATCTACCACTTGATCATGAGAATTCCAATGAGTACATGAGTAGGTTTATGAGGTGGTAAGTTTTGTGGGAACGATTGTCGGAGATGGTAGGCGCCAAGCTAAGCACTTCAAGTGGGGACCGAAGAAGTGGGTGTTGGACCGACCGCTTAATATTGAGTATGAGAATGTGTCGGCCGCAATGACGCACTCGTAACATTGAGATCTTTCATGAGGTTTCGGGTTCCAACAAGCGTAACCGCTGATGGTGATCGGATTCAAGGTAGGACTCAAAGTAATGATTATAAGGAAATTCGGTAGGAGTTATGATTCGAGGGTCAAGTGGATAGGAGTTATGATCACGGGTCGATCAGAAGGAATGTTGACTCTAGGCGCCCGAGGCGAGGAGTCAAGATAATAGAAATGCCGGTAGGAATGGAAATGATCGTCGTAACCAAGGTAACAATAACCGCGTTACAACAAGGATCGGCCACCGAGGATCAAATCGTGGTCGTGCTTCAGGATCTTCCGTCAAGAAGGACGATCAAGTTTTGCCTCCCCACCTATCTCTGTACTACTTGTGGAAAGGCTCATCCGGACCGTGTTTCAAGGCCACTGGTGGATGTTTCTCTTGTGGTTCTACCGCTCACAAGATCAAGGATTGCCCTAAGAAGAACCCGGTGATTCCCGGAAACTACATCAAGCCGCCAACTACTACCGGACGTGTTTATGCTACTACTCGGAATCAAAGTGAGCGCACTTCGTGTACCATTACGGCACTCTTTTCATTGATGATTATTCATCTTCGCTTTATTTGATACGGTGCCACACACTCCATTATATCATCACATTTGCTAAGAAACTTAATATGAAGCCCAAACCATTAACAAATCACTTATCGATTTCTACGCCTATGAAAACCACATGACCATTGATCATAAATACGTTAAGTGTCCTCTTCGTTTTGATGATCGTATTCGCCCGCAAATCTGTATCCTCTCGATATGGTCGACTTTGATATCATTCTAGGCATGGATTGGTTGGCTTATCATAGAGCTTCAATCGATCGCCATGCTAGAACTGTGATCTTTGGAGACATAAAACATCCCGAATTTGTTTATTTTGGTTCTCAACCTCTCAAATCTGTTAAGCTCATTTTCGCTATGAAGGCACGGACCATGATTTCTCATGGGTGCCAAGGTTTTCGGCATCCGTTAAGGACACATCTTTAGAGAATCCTAACATTGAAAATCTTTCGTTGTTTGTGAATTCACCGACGCTTTTCCCGATGAACTCCCCGGTCTTCCCCGCCTAGAGAAGTTGAGTTTAGCATTGAGTTAATTCACGTGTCGAACCGATTTGAAGGCTCCGTATCGTATGGCACCCAGAGAATCGAAGGAGTTGAAGGAACAGTGCAAGAGATGATAGAAAATGGATTTATTCGACCCAATGTTTCTCCATGGGGTGCATCTGTTTTGTTTGTGAAGAAGAAGGATGGAAGCATGCGTCTATGTATCGACTACCGTGAACTCAATCGTATTACCATTCGTAACCGTTATCCTCTGCCACGTATTGATGATTTGTTTGATCAACTGCAAGGAGCTAAATTCTTTTCTAAGATTGATCTGAGATCTGGTTATCACCAGCTACGTGTGAAGGAGCAAGACGTTCCTAAGACCGCGTTTCGTACCAGATATGGTCACTACGAATTCCTCGTTATGCCTTTTGGTTTGACAAATGCGCCTGCGGTGTTTATGGACCTAATGAATCGTGTTTTCCATGAGTTCCTCGATAAGTTCGTTATCGTGTTCATCGACGACATTTTAGTTTACTCCAAGTCTGAAGAAGAGCATGAACAACATCTCCGGATAGTTTTGGAGATTCTGAGGAAGAAGAAGTTGTACGCCAAATTTTCGAAGTGCGAGTTTTGGTTAAGACAAGTCGCTTTCCTTGGTCATATTGTATCTGCTGATGGTATCACCATGGATCCGTCTAAGGTTGAGGCTATCACTAAATGGCCAAGACCTACGACGATGATCGAGGTTAGGAGTTTTCTAGGACTTCTTTGGTTATTACCGACGTTTTGTTGAAGGTTTCTCTCGCTTAGCTTTGCCCCTAACCCAATTGATGAGAAAAGGTGAAAAATTCGTATGGACGGATGAACGAGAAAAGAGTTTTGAAGAGTTGAAACGGAGATTGGTGTCCGCTCCTATTTTGACTCTTCCATCTGGTTCTGGAGGATTTCAAATTTATAGTGATGCATCTAAGAAAGGATTAGGTTGTGTTTTGATGCAACATGGAAAGGTAATAGCTTATGCTTCAAGGCAACTAAAACCTTATGAGGAGAATTACCCAACTCATGACCTTGAGTTAGCTGCAGTGGTGTTCGCGTTGAAGATCTGGAGACATTACTTGTATGGAGAGGCGTGTGATATATTCACTGATCATAAGAGTCTCAAGTATATTTTCACCGAAGGAACTTAACATGAGACAAAGAAGATGGTTAGAACTTCTTAAGGATTATGACACCAACATTCGGTACCATCCGTAAGGCTAATGTAGTTCTTTGACGACTTAATGGAAATCGTGCATTCTTGCAAGTATTGAGATTGAACCTAGGATTTTTCGTGACTTAGAGCGTTTGGATGTTGAGCTATGCGCACGAGGTTTTGATGGATACTTGGGCTAGTATGAAGGTGGAGTCGAACCTTATCTCGCAAATTAAAGAAGCTCGAAAGATGATGGTGAGTGTGGGCCGTGGCGCAAAATGTTGAAGAAGGTAAGCGACGGAGTTTAAGGTTGATGATGACGGAATTGTATGGTATGAAGATAGGCTTTGTGTTCCCAATGATCCGGTGTATTTGTGAGAAAGTTATGACCAAGCTCATAGTTCTCCTTTCACTATCCATCCCGGTTCTACCAAGATGTATAGGGATTTGAAACAATATTTCGGTGGAATGGCATGAAGCAAGATGTGGCGACGTTTGTGTCGAAGTGTATGGTTTGTCGTGAGTTAAGATTGAACATCAAAGGGCTAGTGGATTGTTACTGACCATTGGATATTCCAACATGGAAGTGGGATAAGATATCTATGGATTTTGTGATGGACTACCTCTTACTCGGAAGAAACATGATGCGATTTGGGTAGTTGTTGATCGACTAACCAAATCGCTCATTTCTTACCAATCGAAAGGATTATGGTATTGGTAGATTGGCGGAAATTTTTCAAAGAAGAGATCGTTAGACTTCATGGTACTCCGGCATCTATTGTGTCCGATAGAGATCCGTTTTACTTCTCGTTTCGGAAAGGTTTGCAAAAAGCTTGGGGTACTCGACTTAATTTTAGTATAGCATTTCATCCTCAAACGGATGGTCGGTCGAGAGGACTATTCGGACCTTAGAGGACATGCTAAGGGCTTGTGCTTTGGAATGGATGGCGGTTGGGATGAATATTTGTGTTTAGTAGAGTTTGCATACAACAACAGTTGGCATGCTAGCATTAAGGCAAAGACCGTTTGAACTTCTTTATGGAAGGAAATGTAGAGCACCTACTTGTTGGGATGAAGTAGGTGAACGCTTGATTGAAGGTCCGGAAATGATTGAGATCACTAATGAGAAAGTAGGCATTGCTAGAGAAAAGTTGAAGGAAGCTAGGTCTCGCGGAAAAGTTATGCCGACAAGCATCGTCGTGATTTAGAATTTCGGGTTGGAGATCGTGTATTTTGAAAGTCTCGCCGTTTAGAGGTGTGAAACGTTTTGGAATCAAGGGCAAGCTCGGTCCTCGATTCATCGGTCCGCTTGAAATTCGGAACGATAGGAGAAGTTTCGTATCGATTAGCACTTCCGCCTCGGTTATCGCATGTTCATGACGTTTTCCATGTATCACCCTAAGGGATACAACTATCATCCGTTACACGTTGCTTCTTATCCGCTTGATCAAATTCAATCCGATATGTCTTTATCTCAAGAACCGGAAGCTATTTTAGAAAGGCAAGAAAGAGTCATGAGAAATAAAGTCATTCCGTTCGTTAAGATTCTTTGGAAAATCACCCGAGCGTGAGGCTACTTGGGAAACCGAGGAGTCGATGCGAGCTAGTTATCCTCATTTCTTTGAATAGTTTGGTATGTTCTCATTTCGTTTTCGTTTCGTTTCATTTCAATTTTCGAGGACGAAAATTCTTCTTTTAGAGGGGAAGAGTTGTAAAACCTGAAAATCTAAAACATAGATAAAGACTAAAATACCCTTGGAATCGAAAATTATAAAATACGTAAAAGACATTTATAATCATTAAACGAAATTAAAACTAAACTTACGAGTAATTAAAACTTAACTAATACGTGTACGTGATCGATTTTGTACGACGAAGATTTAAACGTCTCGCTAAAGTGTTGGGCCGATTAGTTGGGTCTTGTCATTCGTTATTTGGGAAACCACTTGGGCTCGTTTCTTCTGCCAGCCGAGAGCCAAGAGAGCCCAAGGTGGGCGTTTGTTTTGTTTCGGTTGGACCCAAGAGGTCGAAGCCCATACACACCACTCAAAGCCCTAACCGAAAATGTTACTAGCTATATATACAATACATTTACACAAAATTGAAACCCTAGTTTTGTTTGCCTCTCTCTTTTCTTTTTCTTCCTATTCGGCCGAACCAATCCTTTGGTGTCGAGAGCTTTGTTTCCAACAAGCTAAGGTATAAACGTTTTCTACTCGTCTTCTTTGCTACACCTTACGTTAATATATGTTGTATATGTTTTGTTTAGTCGATCTTGTGTTTTTCTTTTGTGGCGAACCATATGAAACCAAACAACATAATGACTTGAACCTTATAAACAATTGAGAACATGTATTGAATATGTTTTGTGAATCGGATCATAGGCATGTCGAAGCTATATATACACCGAACCATATGTAAATGAATCGGACCTTATATAACATGTGAACTTGAATATGTAAAGTACGTAGAGAGTTAAGGTATTGCGTAAAACATGGAGGCCGAACCCTATAAGATAAACCGAACCATATAAGAGTTTTGAACGTGTATTAAACGAGTAAGGGATCATGTAAACCTAAACCCTAGTTTGAAGTGTGAACCTAACCATGCATGCCGAACCCTAAATGGTTTGTGAACCATGCGTGCGTTATTATTAGTCAAGTGAGCTTGTCGATATGTAAACGTAGTACGTGGTCATATCTATTCAAAACTATTGTGCATGTGTGTGTAAATGTGTAACTAATCTGAGTAATAAGTAACTTGTGTGTCACATGAAATCATAAACATGCATGGGTATAAAAGTTGACGTATAACATATATATAAGTAACGTATGGTTAAGACATGAATGTGTTGAGTAAATAACAAGAGTAATGAGTCATTAAATGACGTAACATATAAAGTAATTGCGCATTAATGTGATATTAAAGAATGAGAAAACCCTAGAACATAATTGAGAGTCGATTAGGGTTTGAAGCTAAGTATAATAATTCATTATTTCATGTGTGAGTTATGACGTTTAAACTATTTCCACATTTAACCCTACACTTTAATAAATGACATAATGAACCCTAATCTACGATATTAATTATAAAACACTTAAGTCTCAATTATCATAAAACTCTAAATCATGAAGACCACCGAATACACTAAGTATAAACACCAAACATTAAAGGATCATTTCGACAATTATGGAATCATAAATAACATGTACGACCGTTAATGTGTATAGGTTCGTGAAGAAGGAGTAATCCTTTGCTTTCCGTAGATTGCCGATCATTTGCTTTGGAATAAGGTACAGATATTCGACCTTTTCAAGAAAGGTTCCTTATAACGCTTTTCGTTAGCTTTTATATTAGGGTTTCCTAAGCCTTTGCTATGAACCCATTTTGTTTGTTTGAGTTGTTGCTTATTTGAACTTTGATTTACGAATTTTGAAACATCGATTTTGAACTATATGATATGAAAACTTTGATTTTGAAAATATGATTAATCTTCGATAAAGTATGATCGTGTCGGTTTGACATTCTAATTTGACCTAAGATAGTTTGACACCCGAGCCAAATATTAACTAGTCATGGGGTTCCATGTCCGTGTCGAGAATGCACTTCGACATGACTCTAGGCGATAGAGTGAAGTTCGCCACGTCCCTTATCTCGTTATCTCGTTATGAGCTCAAATTATATTATATGACCAATATATGTTTGTGGGGCGTATGGATGCATCCTAGATCATTATCTCGTTATTTGTTATATGTTATATGTTATGTTATCGATGATTGATGTTGCGTGCATGCACGCCCTTCATAACTCGGTAGGTCTCCCTACAAATGTTGCCTTGTGTGAATATGAATATGATTATGATCGATATTTGTTTCGGGCTCGAGGTAGTTAACTATAAAACTTATTCGATAATTTCGATTTATACTTTGATAATGATTATGATTTTGCTATCTTTCGCTCACTATATTCCGTATTCGTTTCGTTTCTTTTCGCTTTGCTTGTATATCTGCTCACTTTGGGCTTTTGAAGCTCACCGCATTTCTTTTCTTCATGGCGGTATCTAAGCATTGAGCTGACTTACCTTAGGTTTTGCTTTGGGATGAGTCTTGAGTGGACTTACCTTAGAGATATTTAGCTTTGATTTTATGATGCCATTTAAGACTTTACTATTTCGGATATTTTTATTGGAGTTTATTTTTCCCATATTTTGGGACCTATGTATTGAAGTCATTTTGACTTGAATTATTTCAAGATTTATGCTAAGACTTCTTTTGGATATTTGTGTTTGCTTTGATATGACACCATTATTTGTGATTCCTTTACCCTTGTCCAATATGGTCGGGCGTTACAAATAGAGAGGAACATGAAAAACTTGAGAATGAATAGACGTTTAACTAGTTTTTGGACGCTTATTCGGGCATGATTCATGAAGAAGTAAAAGGGAACATTAAGAAATAGTAATATGGTGTTGGATAACTTCATATCTCAAATTGCTTGTTTTTTAGGTTAACTGATCATTTTCTGCTTTTGATGCTTGTTTATGTTGCTCATGTTGCTTGATTTCGGTATGAGATAAATTTCAACAACTATGTAACTATATTGTTTATTCACATTTTTTAATGTGTCAAAATAGATGGATTGTGCCTATTGAGTATCGGTTCAATATAGTAGAGTTTGCCAAATGTTCTATGGGTCAAAATGGTATTAGTGTCAACCAATTGTCAACTTTTATGCATAATTTGTATATGGTATATTAATACAGGGTATTGATTGGTACACTCTCATTTGTTATTTGTACACTCAAATATACAAACCGGTAAAGCTGCATATGATAAATGTACAACTGCTTAATACACAGATTTGAGTGTACAATTAAGAAATTGGAATGTACAAATCATTAGCCTTAATTTAAAGGTAGCTGCAAAACCAAGGAACCAACTATGAAATTGGTGTATGAAGCAATGAAAGTGCTAACATTTTGAACAGAGATTATTTTGAAAGCCAGATGGGGAAGCACTACTACTCTACTAGTTAAGTCAAAAATTTATAAACTTCAGTATCATTTTTATTAGGTAAAAACTGTTGATTGAATAAATCGCCCTACCAGGCCTTACGATAGTGATCGAAGGATATCGGGGTGTGTGGTGACTGTGAAGCTAATCGTAACTTGAAATAAGACAACCTAAAACACTACGTTAAGTGAAGCGCGGGGGTTGGACCTTGCAAATCACCTCCCACGTGAGAATAAATATGTGACAATGAAATTCGTGTGGAATCGGAAAAATAGGATGTGGAGGCAAAAAAAAATTTACTTATAGCAAAAATGCGAAAGAAAAACTAGAAATGCAATGATAAATCGAGTATTTTACTTAGATATGAAAGATTTATAAGGCTTTAAAGAGTTAAATATTGGATTTTAGTATCTGAGTGGGGGGCAATTTGAGTTTTTAATAGGGGTCACTTTCGAAAAAAGATCAAAATTAAGTAAAAATTACACTAAAATATCAACTTTTTCGGCTAGCCATAGGGGGCGCGTGCCCCCCACTCTTACATGCTAGGTCCGTCCCTGACAATGATTGTTTTGAGTGCTAAAATATGGAACAAGAGTGTTGAGAACTTGATCAAAAGACCTGTCATGCTATTTAGAGTGGGTGGAAATAGGTTCTATAAGGCTCATGCACTTAAACCGGAGATCATAGGGGTGTCCTACGATTTTAGATAACCGTTGGGTATTGTGTCCCATGTCTCCTAACTTGGTGGGGAAACCTTGACTAGCTATAGAATGAAGGCACACCTCAGAGTGTTAGGCTTTAATTGACGACTTCCTAAAGTGGTAATCATTGCTTGCGAATGATTTTACACCAAAGGATATTTTAGGAGGTTTTTCAATTATTTCGGAATGTAGTATCTGAATTAAGTTCGGATGAGAGGAATTCGAACTGCTCGTAGGGTACATCATCAACTATATTTTAAATTCATTTCAAGTTCTCTAGAAAATTATTCATATGACAAGCTTGAATATTGAGTTTTGTTTAGATAACAACATACCTATATTTTACAAACGAAATACTAACGGTACAATGCTAAAGCAGTATGTAAAAACACCGTCACAACATAGCACAAATACCCTACTAGTTACCAATTAACCATTTAAACATATTATAGCTTATTTAAAGAGAGAGATTATTTGAATACAATAAGATGTTACGAACTCATACGATAACAAATTAACAACTAGTGGTGGTCGAGTAAGAGACTGAGAGAATTGGTTGTGTATAAACGTGAAAACTGGTTGATGTAAGTGACCAGGAGAATGATGATTCTCAATGATTATCAAGTGTTTCGGTGTTTGATATAAGAGACTGGGCGAATTTTTTGTGCAAGAAATGTAAAAATTGCGATCTTTCACATATTTTGAGAGAAGTGGTGGGTATTTCATTTGTATCGAAAGGTGTGTATACGATAAGGGAGTCAATAATCCAATGAATGTTACCACTACATGTAGCATTATGATTAAGTTGGTGAATTTATATGTAATTCGATGATCGTGATTATAAATTTGACCCACGTTAGTGTAAAGGTTACAAAATTGAATACGCTATCAATATTAAGATAGATGTTACAAGTTTACGTATTTTCAACAATATTAAGATCATGTCATATGTGACAAGTGTGTACACCTAATTTTTTTAAAGATTATTATAAAAAAATGTTACAAATGCTTATAGTAGTTAAGATAATATTTAAGATTAGAATAACATTTAAGATTAAAATAAGATTTAAGATAAGCTTTCACAAGCTAGCTGGAAATAAACTTTGTAAAAATGAAGGGATTGTAATTAATCAAATTACTTCAATATCCTTCAAAAGGAAATAAATTTTGTGAAAATGAAGGGATTGTACTTAGTCAAATTACTTCAATACATATGAATCTATTTTATGTTTTTATTTTATTTTTATAATAATTTTTAGCTCCAACAAATTCTTCAATGACCTTTATACAAACTTGACGATTACCCGTGCATAGTGGCGACAATATACGGGGTTTTATAAAATCTAGTTGCGTCAATTTTTGTGTACATATTTAATTATTGTTTTGTGTATTAAAGGTAAAATCATTCTCGTGTGTGCATGCTTTTTTTGTGTGTTTTGTGTATATAAATTAATATGACAATAGTCAAATAGATTATCAATGGTTTCGGTTTGTTTGTCGGTGGTTCACCGTCAATTTGATGTGAGTTCATGTGCAGATATAGGTGCATTTATTATGTGTGTATATCAATTTTCTGTCATGTTTAATTGAATAGTTAATTGGAATCATTACACACTTTTACTAATTAAATTTATATTTTTTTTGCTTAATAAAGGTAGTGTTCGAAGCATTATTTAGTTTTGAGTTGTATCCCCGTGTGATTGAGATAATTTTGAGAAGATATTGACTATCTTTTTTCTAACCGGGTTCACTTTTTTCCTAAGTTCTAACCGGGTTCACTTTACTTATTTGTAAGTTTCCAAGACAAAACAATTATCGCTTTATGTGTAATAGAATACAAATAAAACTTTCAGCTTTCAAAGTACTATATAAGTTTTGGTTAAAGCTAATTTGGCGAAAACTTAGACCGGTTGTAACAGGGGCATATAAGACGCGTCATTGCCTCCCAACAACGCGTCACTTTTATAACACAAGTCTCGATCGATGTATCGTATGTTAATTTTGTCGAGATGTTGGTCTATGCATATTCCGAGTTATGGAAGTTGGTAGGGTCTATGAGTTGTTTAATTGGTTTTTATGGGGTATATTTAGGTTTAAGTAACGTATGTTGGATTGTAAGTTGGGGATTTGCACATTGTTGGTGAAAATGTTGATAACAAAGTAAAAGAGTGATGTGATGAGTTGATGGTGGTGATGCTGGTCACGAGTGTCCCTATACCCCACCCACCTGGTCTTAGTTTATATGACTCAATCAGGTTGACTAGTTAAAAAAACATATACTCCCTCCATTCTAAAATAATTTTCCATCGACAAAAACACAGTGTTTTTCAAACATCATCATTAAAACTTTCTCTTTCTTAGACTAGTTTTAATGGTCACATATGTCCTCACCCCCACGTCAGTGTCACATCACCATTCAACACATCACCATTATCATTACCTTTTAGCTTTAATGGTCCTCACCTTTACCACCACTAAACCCAATTTTTTTTTTAACAAATTTGATTATTAACTAAATTAAACTTTTATTTATAAATTGAAAACATTACATTGATAATTAAAAACTTAAAGAGTACGAAATTAAAAACGTAAAATAATATGGTAAATTCCACTTCACCTTGACTTATATCTCTTGAACTTTAGCTGTTTCACTTATTCAAATCGGGGAATTTCCACATCCTGCCATTTCGGAGCATCTTTTAAAATTCTTCACGCATGAAGAAGTGTAAAAGGTACTCCATATTCAGCACGATATTCGCCCCTTTCAGTGTATTTCCCATCTCCGGCTCCACTTTGCGGCGCCCTTTGAAGGACATTACCGTACACTCCATAAAATTGAGCCACTTTAGGACGCATATTCTTCCATTTACCATTTAACGAATCATAGGTTTGAACACCGATTACCTTCATTGCTTGCTCAGTGTAACCTAAAACCTTCGTCCAAATCCCTTTTCCTTTCTCATATTACCAACGACGCTATCTTCGGATATACGAACCCAACCTTTACACAATGTGTTAGGATTTAGTAAATACAAGTATTAAAGAGTCGGTCACCTCAAGTATATGTAATCGTTAGTAAGCTCGTAGTCGTAGATTATTATAAGTTAAGTAGTATTTAGTTTAAGTAACACCGTGGAGGACTGACGGTCTTTACCCACCAGATGCCCGATCCATGCCCGATAGGTGGCGTTTTATGTAATGACTATAAATACTCTCCACCTCCCAAGGTAGAGAGTTGGAGCTCATAATAAGATTTTTCTTTCTCTCACTAAAGTTCCCAAACCTCTAACTTTCTCTCTAAAACCTCTTATTCGCCTATTTGATCTTGTGGTTTAGTGTGTTTATGAAACCAATATGTTACAAATGGTATCAAGAGCCATGGTTTGATCATCTCTTACATATTCTTGGATTTCTAGTGGTTTTTATATGGTTTTAGAGTTTGAAAAAGTTTAGTGGTTTTTGCATCATTTGGATCATTTCAAGTGTTAAAGTTTGAATCTTGGATGTATTTTTGTGTTTAGAATCATTGAATGTGCTTGGGTTTTGATTTGGTAAGCTTGAATCATCGTGGTTGGGTTGTTTTTGGATTGAAAAGTGGTGTTTGTGAGATTTTCTAGCTAGCGACTTGAGCCACGGATTCTTTTTCTAGCTAGCGACTTGCTTTGTAAGTTGTTAGCGAGTTGTAGTTGAAGTTCTTAGCGACTTGAGCTTAGCGACTTGCCTATTGAGACAAGCCGACAAACAGTACACTTAGTGGATTCTCCACTACGGGTAGCAACTTGGTGAAATTTAGCGACTTGTACTTAAGTTTGTTAGCGATTTGGTGTTAGCGATTTGGTGCTTAGCGAGTTGCTATTTAGCGACTTGATAACTTAGCGACTTGGTGCTTAGCGAGTTGTTCTTTAGCGACTTGACTGTGTCTTAGCGACTTGGCATTATAGCGACTTGTTATTTAGCAACTTGGTGGTTAGCGACTTGCTTCAAGGTTTCTTAGCGACTTGGTTGATTTTCTTTGTAATACGGTTTCTCTTGATTTAGTAAAACCCGTGAAAGAATCTATTTCCGCTTAATCATTGAGTTATAAAATCCGTGTAACTGTTAACATGTCTACCAACATACCGCAATCATATCCATCGCTGTCGAGGATGTTCAAGCGGCCGGCTCGACACTCGTCCACCCATGCTTGATGTAACCGACTACGACTCTTGGGCACAACGTGTCGATTGTCTTGCCTTGGAAAGGAAAATGGGGTCAATATTCTCAAATCCATTGATGAAGGACCTTATCAGTTGAGACCACTAGAGACTTAATTGATACAAATTGAAGATGGAACAATGATCTATGGAATAGATGCACCAAAGACGTATGATGAGCTCAATGATAAGGAGAAAAGAGATTCGATCGTCGATATCGTGGCTTCCAACATTATACTTCAAGGTCTTCCCAAAGATATCTACAAGCTTATCAATCACAACACCGAAGCCAAGGCAGTGTGGGATAACGTCAAGATGCTTCTCTCTGGTTCCGAGTTAACTGTGGAAGACAGAGAATCACAATTGTATGATGAATTCGAGCACTTCAAGATGAAACCAGATGAGAGTGTCTATGAGTACTATGTGAGATTCCATAAGCTTGTGAATGACATGAGGAACATCAAAATGACTATGCCTAACATTCAGCTGAATTCAAAGTTTGTAAACAACATGAATCCCGAGTGGCACAAATTTGTCACCTCTGTGAAGCTCACTAAAGGATTGAAGAATACAAACTATGAGCAACTGTATGCATTCCTTCTCCGAATAAGAGACATGCTATGTTTGAAAAAGGATTCGAACAGCTCAAAACCAATAAGGGAGAAACAAGTTCATCAAATGACTCAACCGCTTTTACACCAACGTTGGAATCACCACCAAAGCTTCTCAAGTTATACCCATGGGTAATGGTAATCACAAACTCATTCCCGATCCAATGTTCAAACAAGTCGATGCCGATGCACCGTGGAAACTTCATTAATCAACTGGCTCTCATGATTAGTCAAAACATGAACTCTACCACACACCAACAACAACCTCGTAATCGCATCTAATCCACACAATCAAGCCACCGTTAGAGATGAAAAGGTTATGGTGCAACGAGTTCAAGAAAGGCGTTATGATCATAGAAGAGGTGGAGTAGGTGGAGGCTATGGTGGAAATCGAATCGGGAAGGATTGGAAATCAAGGACAAGCAAAGCCTATCAAATGCTACAAGCGTGGCGGTGAGGACACATTGCAAGGAACCGCACATCTCCAAAACGTCCGCAGAATGCCGAGTACTTGTGGATAAGATGTTGCTAGTGCAAGCTCGGGACAATGGAGCGACTTTGGATGAAGAGGAGTTAATGTTTCTTCTTGAAGGAATGCCAAGACTTATGATGTCGATGTTGATGAACAACCAATTCGTGAGATAGGTCATAATCATCGAATGCCTTTCAAGTAGCGATTGTGATGCATTTGACTCGATGTCGATGATGAACCCATGCTCAAACAATCTTCATGGCTAGCATCTCACCCATGGTTTCTCCAAAGGTCTCTCCACCACAACAAATCGGTCCATCCAAAGACAAAATCATCTCGAGGTATTAAAACTATATGATGATGTTGATGAGCGAAAGATGCATAATGAAGTACAATCTCTTGAGACTTATGAATCAGATATTGATGATGTGGATAATAGCAATATTGTCACATATGATCAATATGTGAAGCAAAGTGAAAGTGAGACTGTACCAAGTAATGCATCTTCTGCAGTCAATAATGACTATGTTTTTGATAAATTCACTGCATTTGCCCCTGATGATTCTGTTGTCTCTGAACTGAATGCCTATAAAGAACGTGTTGCTATTTATGAACAACGTGCTAAATTTGAGTTGACCACCCGTGAGCAGGAAATGGATGACCAAATGCGTACAATTATTAGAAAAAATAATTTTAGAGAAGAAGTATTAAAACAAGAGTTAAACTCCTTACAAGAAAAGCTTTCTAAACTCGCTAAGCAAAAACAAGAACTTCAAGAAAATGTGAAAATGCTTAGCAAGAATTCAATGCTAAGGAATCAAAACTTTGAATGATTTTTCTAATCAAAACTTTGAAAACAAGCTTGAAAATAAGTTGTACATACAAGGAACACCATTCAGATCGCTCACATGATCACTAAGCATAGAGTCTTAAGCGATAAGCATAGCATTCCCTTGTTGAGGAACCAAATCCAGAGGTCATTAAAAGGCTAGAAGTGCTCATAAGGTAATTTATGATGGCAATGAAATCCTTAAGCCTAGACAGAAACCTAGTTGCGCAGAGTGCATCGAGGAAGATAAGAAATCGATGAAGTCACTAGGAGAAGATGAACAAGAAACTAGATGATCCAAATGTAAAGAGAGGAAAATAACTATCAAACCCCATGATTACAAAAAGGAAAATTGGATTTCCTTGAACAAGTTTAAGCCTCAAACTTTGTTAACGCCCAACAAGTGTTCGGAAAAGGATTTAGATAAGCAAAAGCAGAGAATATTGTTGTAACAAACCCCTCTTAAGAAAATGCCTTCAAGAACTGTGTATCCTCCTAATACACCAATGCATCTAGTCCCTAGAACTATTGCCACTAAAAGCAAGACCTTAATCATCAATATGTCATCTTTCAATTATTTGTTGATTTTGAGAAAACTTGTAAGAAAAGGATCACACCCACCGGTATAATCAAGGGAAAGTGGTTTTGAGCAAACTAAAGAATGCTATTTAATGTAAGTCATGCCTTTCTTTAAACAACTAAAAGATCAATTTGAAAGTCTTAAAAGGGATGAACTCGGATATTAAAGAAATAGAAAAGGAATTTGATGCAATGATTGTTGAGGTTAGTGACTATGAGCAAGAACTAAAATATAATGAGATTGAGAGGAAGAACTTGCATACACCGAATGAGAATCGATTTACAATGTATTGCTCAAGATGTGTTTTTCATCGCTACAAATTGTTCCATTAATGCTTCTCAATTTCATGAATTATCTGTTGCTATGAAAGTCTCTCATGATCGTGTCATTGAGCTTGAAAAGATTAATTCTAAACTAAATAAGAAAATTTATCTGGATGATCACGATAATTTGGTAAAACACCTTTCTAAACTAGAAGTTGATCATTTTAATTTACAACTAAAATATCAACATCTTAAAGAAAATGTCAAAACCTCAAATATCAAGACATCTTCAGATGCTCCAGAGTTTGATGCAGTTTTTCAGATAAACAAACGAGACGAACAGATTCAAGCTCATTATAACACGATCAGAAAGTTGAAAGCCCAAATTTCTCAATTAAAGGGTGAAAAGAACAATGTGACTGGCTCCCAAATGCCTCCTCCTTTAGATTCTTAGTATTCTCAAACGTTTCATCTTCAAAACCTAGTAATCAGATTACAAAAGGAAAACGAGAGTTTTCTAGAAGAAAATGAAAAGGTTAAACGTCACTTTAGAGAGTTATATGATTCAATAAAAGTCACTCGTGACAAAACAACGAAAAATAACTTCTTTACAAAAAGAAATTGAGAATCTAAGAAGTCGGGAAAAGGAAACCGCCACTTGTGTTTAATGAGAATGTTGCCTCAAAATCATCATCATCGCAAATATTCTGTGATCATAAATACATTCCTCCGCATCTTAGGAATATTGAACTTGTGTTTGAAATACCTGTGCTTACCTTAAGGATAGTCTAGAATGTCTCCGTGAGATTGTGGAAGAGGATTTCATTAATAAGCCTCTTAACAGAGAAATTAGGTTTGCTTGCATTTGTGCCAAACGATCTCGTGAGTCGCTAGAATGTTTAATTGCAACATGTCCTAAATCCTTAGGTGCGAAAGGTAAAGTCAGAATGCCTTGCTCTATGCTTAGTGCCAAGCATACAAATCATTCCATGCCCAGTTTTAAGAAAGTGAACACTAATGTGCCTTCTAGTAGTTCAGATCCTTGCACATCTAGGTCAGGAATGCAAACAATAGATCAACCAACTAATGTTCCCAAGATTCCTATACAGGAGTAATCAGTGACATTAATGCAAGCGGGTCAAAGCCTCCAAGCAATACCAAGCAAGATAGGACCTCGCAAGCTAAGAATGTGCATTGGAAGAGAGTAGAAGACCATCCTAGGAACTTTAAGTTTGAGTTGAATAAAACGAATCGTGTTGATTCTAGTATTAGCCATAGGCGTATTGTAATTAATCCCAATTCTGATACTATTTGCAAACCATGTAATGATGTCTGCTTGAATTGCATTACTAATCATGAATGTGGTGTGAATGCTTTGTCTAATGTCACAAATCCCAAGTTAATATTGTTAATGCAAAAAATCATGCTAAGAAGGCTAAAAGGCAAAGGCGAAAGAAAGTTAGAAAACAGTGGAAACCCAAAAGAAGAACATTTAGTAAGATATGCTATCAATGGCTACCTGTTGGCCATAAAGTTAATCAGACAATGCCCACTAGAATATGGATGCCTACTGGTAGAACTATTCCCTTAAGAAGTAAACATACTTTGAATAGGTCAAATACGGACACTAGCACTGCATCTATTTCTAATGATTCCACCGCTTCTATTTCGATATGGATGTTTCTATTTCGATGTGGGTGTTCCAATCATCGTTATTAACCAAATGGGACCCATTCTTGCATGGGGATCCCAATTATCCAGCTTATCCATTCTTGTCTCGTGTTCAACCGCAGATCGCTCAAATCGCTCGTGGTACCGGACTCAGCTGTTCCAAGCACATGACTAGAGACCGGTCATGCTCATGAACTTCGTGAGTAAATTCATCGGAGACGATTAGATTCGGAACCACCATTTTGGAGCTATTATGGGTTATGGAGATTATGTGGTTGGCAAAAGTGTAATTTCCAAGGTATATTATGTGGAAGGTCTTGGTCATAATTTGTTCTCTGTTGGTCAATTCTATGATTCCGATCTAGAAGTGGCTTTTAGAAAACATACTTGTTTCGTTAGAGAACTTGATGGTGTGGAATTATTAAGAGGTACTCGAGGTTCAAACCTATACACCATCTCTATCGATGACATGATGCGCCTTCTCCAACTGCATCGTCAAAGGCTTCTAAAACAAAGTCTTGGTTATGGCATCGTCGTCTCAATCACTTGAACTTCGGCACCATAAACAATCTTTCTAGAAAGGATCTTGTCGAGGCTTACTCGCATTAAAATATGAAAAGATCATCTTTGTTCAACTTGCCAACCGGAAAAAGCACGAAATATGCCCACAAACCAAAACCCACAAACTCAGAATGGAAGTCCTTCATACCCTTCATATGGATCCGTGGCCCAATGAGAGTGCAAACTATTAATGGGAAGAGATATTTGTTAGTAGTGGTTGATGACTACTCCCGATTCACTTGGGTTAAGTTTTGAGGACAAAGGACGAAACCCGATGTCATCATTAAACTCATTAAACAACTCGGATCCGACTCAACAAAATGGTGCGAATCGTCCGAACCGACAATGGAACCGAGTTTGTTAATAAAGAACTCAATGAATTTTATGAAAATGTTGGAATCGGTCCTCAAAGAAGTGTTCTCGAACTCCTCAATGTAACGGTGTAGTTGAAAGACAAATCGAACTATTGTAGAAGCCGCAAGAACAATGCCGATCTACTCAAAGGTTCCAATGTTTCTATGGGTCAAGCTATTGCCACCGCATGCTACACTCAAAATCGATCTCTAATTCACACTTCTCATGGAAAGACTCCATACGAACTTGTCCACAATCGAAAACCTGATCTATCATACCTCCTTGTGTTTGGTGCTTTATGTTATCCAACTAATGACGGTCAAGATTTAGGTAAACTGAGAGCTAAAGCGGACATTGGAGTATTTGTTGGATATGCACCAAGCAGAAAAGGTTACCGAATCTACAACAAGAGAACCCGAAATATCATGGAAACAATTCACGTTACGTTTGATGAGTCGACCGGTCAAATGGCTCTGGACAATCCAGCCTCGACCAGACTTCAAACAGCCTCATTGGTTCATCCCTTGTACCAAATTCTCTCCATCAACTCCATATGTACCTTTCATCAAGATGATTTGAAGAAATTGTTTGATCCAATGTTTGATGAACATTATGAGCCTAGTGCTAATGATCGTCAATTCCTACAACAGAGGCTTCTAATATCCCCGTGAATGAAATCAATCCTTCGGTCTCAATATCATTAAGTCAAGAAGCACCGTCACGATCACCGGTCTCATCAACAAATCATCAATCTTCTAATGTACATCATGGAACTGCTTCGCATCAATGATGAAGTTAATCCTTTGCTCTCGAAGATGCACCATTTGAAAACATATTTGCTCTCGAATCTTCATCGAACCATCTTATTCAGAGACATCGACTCGCTACCTCGGTCCCTCAACAATGACCACATGAACACCTCGTAAAATGGACTCATGATCATCCATTGGACAACATCATTGGAAATCCTCTCGTCCAAGATTCACACGAAAACAACTTGCAACCGATGCTTTATGGTGCTTCTTCAACTCCGTACTCTAAGATCGAACCAAAAGATATTAAACCGCCATGAATGAAGACAATGGTTCAATGCCATGCAAGAAGAAATTCATGAGTTTGATCGACTTGATGTATGGGAATTGGTACCGCTCCAGATTGTGCTATGATCATTGCTCTAAAATGGATCTTCAAAGTGAAACTTGATGAGCATGGTGATGTCTTAAAGAACAAGGCTCGATTGGTTGCTAAAGGATACCGCCAAGAGGAGGGTATCGACTTTGAAGAATCATTTGCCCTGCTCGTGACGAGGCAATCGTAATCTTCTTGGCTAACGCTGCAAGTAAGAACATGGTAGTCTATTAGATGGATGTAAAGACGGCATTTCTTAACGGAGATCTTAAAAAGTCGCTCACGCCACCAACCTAAAGGCTTTGTGAATCCGGAGCATCCTACTCACGCTTATCGTCAAGAAGGCTCTTTACGGTTTAAAGCAAGCTCCAAGGGCATGGTATGATACACTATCAAAGTTTCTTCTATCTACGGATTCAAGAAAGGAGCAGATTGATCCGACATTGTTCACCAAGAAGTCGCAAACATTTAATTCACGCTCAAATATATGTTGATGATATCATTTTGCCTCGACCGACCCCAATGAGTGTGCCTGTTTTCAAATGAAATGGGTTCTAAATTTCAAATGTCAATGATGGGACAAATGTCATTTTTCTTGGGATTACAAATTTCACAAAGTCCGGAGGCATTTTTATAAATCAATCTAAATATGCTAATGAGATTTTAAAGAAATTTGGATTCGATTCTAGTGACCTGCTGACACTCCCATGATTGAACGTATTAAACTAGATGAGGACCACCTGGGGATCATGGTAGACCAAACGAAATATCGTAGTATGATTGATCCCGATGTACCTCACGCCTAGTAGACCGACATCTTGTTCGTTGTTTGCATGTGTGCTAGATACCGTGCTAAGCCTACTAAAAGCACCTTGAAGCGGTTAAACGGGTCTTTCGGTATCTCCAAGGAACCATCAATATGGGACTTTGGTACCCGAAGGACACCGGTATGTCACTAACGACCTATGCATCTTGATCATGCATGCAGATGTTAAGATACTCGTCAAGCACGTCTGAGGCGCCAGTTTTGGGTGATAAGCTTGTGAGTTGGTCTTCAAAAAGCAAATGAGTACTTCTATTTCCTCTACAGAGGTCGAATACATAGCCATGTCATCTTGTTGTGCTCAAATCCTATGGATGAGATCCCATTATCTCGACTATGGCTTTGAATTCAACAAAATCCTCTATCTTGTGACAATAAAAGTGTTATTGCTCTCTCATGCAACAACGCACAACACTCAAGAGCAAAGCACATCGACATTCGACATCATTTCATCAAGGAACAAGTTAAAACGGTGTGGTGGAACTTTACTTTGTGAGGACCGAATACCGCTAGCGTGACATCTTCACCAAAGCTCTTCCTAGAGAACGTTTGAGTTTATTCTTCCACGACTTGGTCTTAAGAGCCTACAACCGGAAACACTCAAACGCCTTCAAGAGGAAGAAGAGGAGTAAAAGTTTTCTTCATCTATCTCTTGTAAATATTTATTCGAAAACCAAAAAAAAAAAAAAAAAAATCTTTAAAAATATATATATATATATATATATATATATATATATATATATATATATATATATATATATATATATATATATATATATATATATATATATATATATATATATATATATATATATATATATATATATATATATATATATATATCATTTGTCATGTTTTCTCGATTCGATAAATATCTACGGTTTGATGTCGCTCATTCAAAGAATGACACAGACTTTAGATGTTGTTCAATTTTCAAAAAAACAAAAAAAAAAAAAAAATTGGGAGAAAGAGAAAAAATGGTTTATTGTCATTTGAGCAAGAACTCGCTTTTTCAAAGAAAGAACAGAGCCATGCTTTATCTTGATTTTCAAATCTCATGCTCGATTCTTTAAACAAATCCTTACTATCTAATGAAAACTAGTTGCTTTGAAAAATAACTCGGACTCTATTTTTGAAAATTATCTGGACTTAAAGTTTGTCAAAATATCTATCTCTCAATCAACAACTTCTGTCATTGATTGAGGAGGAGAATGATTTCAACTAAATTAAAAAGATTATTTGTCATTCAATTGTTTTCAAAAGATAATCATGCATGTTTATTCAATGGAGTTTAAAGCCTTAAATCCGATCCTTATCAGTTAAAACATTTTTCATAATCAAGTCACAATTCTCCTTAAAAAGCTTTCCAAATCAATTTAAATCTACAGAGATCACAAATCTCAAATGTTTTGAAAATTGTGATCGGGGGAGAATTTGTGATTTAAATTGGACTTAATCTGATAATTCGGTAAATGGTTTTATAAGGATGTACAAGCTCTCCGCCCCACATATGTCAAACGATTTCAAATTTTCCATACACATGTTGAGGGGAAGCATCTATCTTAAACCACAAAGATCAAACGTGATCAATTTACTTCAATGCGCGATCTTTTCCTCTAGTATGTGCAAACTCCTTCAAAACCTCGAGGCATATATTGAGGGGAGCAAAATTTTGAAAAGCTCATCCTTCCCAAAATGCTTTATCTAAATGATTTGATTAGGGAAGTGATGTTGATATCTTTTAGAAAATGGAAATTAAAGAAGTAAATTCTTCCTCTTGCCTCCATGTGCAAAACGATTTCAAATACTTGATGCACATGTTGAGGGGGAGCTCTTGCTCTAAAAATATCAAAAACAATTCAGGTACAAAATGCTTTGATAATATATCATAAGTATCTGGATTGATATTCAAATGGTTTTCAATTGGTTCCAATGGCGGATGAACAATACCAAATAGACCGACCAACTTTACTTTATGTATGGTGATATAAGGATGATAAGGTTAGGTATTTGTTCCATGATCCGCCGAAACGAGGGATCTACCCAGGACATTCCACTAGATAGTGTAGAAGTCCTTAGGTATATTGGAAAAGGAGAAAATGAGATATGGGAAGAGTGCGGATCGAGACCGAGCTAGTCTTGGAATAAACCCAACAAGGTTCTAGCTATGAAGTCTCGTAAGCATGAAGGGTTGAAAATGAAAAGAATTGAATGAGAAAAGGGTGAAAACAAATAGCCCTCCAATTATTCAACCTTAGGCGTATACCAGGGTTCAATTCATATCTACCGGTGGTTACCAAGGTAACATCGGTATTGAAGACAAGACGTCATGGACCCAAAGTGATGCACTGCACTTCAACTTCCCAAACCACTTAAGTTCCTCTTAAAAGGACTTGTTTCATTCTCACGGGGAACCTACACTATCTATCGACTTTCTCTTAGATATTGTTGATATTGAAGAAGGAGACCCTCTCCCTAGTCTCCGATATAGGATCCAAATATGCACAAATTGAGTCTAGAGCCACGAGATCATCAATAAATCTCATTAGGACACTTTCAATGAAGACTCTGCTTCACACAATGTGGAAAGAGAGATTATGTCTTGAGTCCCACGATTATCCTTGTAGTATTGCCGAACATCCGAGTGATATGCAAACATATTTCACAATGAAGATGGAAAGCATTCGAGCCAACATCAAACAAGCTCTCGGTAGGTGGCATGTGAGATCTATTCAATAGATCAACCATGTGACAACCGAATGTAAACAATGGGGCGATTCAATCTTTTGAATCAATCTCGTTCAAAGCTAAGGATTGACGGATACCTTTGAAAACCGGTCTTTGTGCTTAAAACTCTTTTCTTTAGCATGATGCGCGCTAAACAGTCAAGCTAAATCACTCAAGCTCGCCACTTGTGAATGGCGGATCGTAATCGACTTAAACCGCCTAAGCACGAATGCAATGAAGATCCGAGGAGTACGGTGTTTCCCGGTCGTTATGTCCCAAATGAGCTATGCAATGGATTATCAAACGTAAAGTGATCGAGGAATTTGAACTAAAGGAGATTTGATTTATGATTATAACTACGTAAAAGCCAACAAATTACAACGGCTTAAATGCAAATTAAAGAAAGTTAAAAGATAAAAATATTAAATAAACGCTATCACTATTTGTAAAATGATGTTTTGTTTTATGTTTTTATAAACCGAAATTAAAAACTACGCGACGCATAAATAAAAATGTGAAACTTACACTATATTAATCCTAAAAATATGAAAATGATATTTTACAAACCTAATGATAAGAGAAAATATTTAGAAAAAGAAAATTAATTTTATAACTAATTATCTAATTATTATTAATTAAAAACTAATTTTAACTATTAAGTAATTACCTAAAACACAAGAAAATAGGAAATAAAGCTAGAAAAATAAAATTAAGACTTAGAAAAATCTAAAATATCAAAATAGAATTTTCAAAACTATTTTTGTATTTTTCTGATTATTTTTCTATTTTCTAGGAATTAAATACTATTAAAACTAATTAAATTATTTAAAAATACAAATTTAACTAAGAAAAATCTAGAAAATATTTTTCTCTTTTATATTTATCTTAACTTAAGAAAATGAAAAATTATTTTTTGAACCTTTTCTTAATTTTTGTATTTAAAGCTAATTAAAAGTGCTAAAACCAATTTAAATGCGTAAAATAGCAAACCAACTTGGAAAATCTGAAAATTTCAGGAAAACTCTAAAATAATATTAGGAAGCTAAGAAAAATGTAAAAACAGGGGCTTATGTGGAGAAATTTGAAACTGATGTGCAAGTGCTTATTGAAATAAGCACTTAAATAAGCAAATGGAGTCCAAAAGCCACCAACTGAATACAAAAGCTAAAATAAGCTAAGAGAACCTAAATGCAACTAGAATCAACAAGCTAAAACCACAGGATTGCAAGCTAGCACAGATTTGATGAAATGAACTTATGGTGCAAAAACAGTGAGAAGGCTACTACTTCAAGCCTAAGAATAAGCACTTGAATAAGCTGGAAATAGAAAATAAACAAATGGAACTTGAACTAGACCTGGGTGACTATCTAAAATCCAAAGCTCAGACCTAGAAAAGCTCTTATGAGCTAAATGCAAGCTCTGCAAGAGCTGCATAATCCCTGTGTAGGCTCAATGCCCTGCACAGGGTACTTAGTACCATTTTGAACGACTTATTTGGGGCTTATAGAAATTCAACAAAATTATACAAAATGACAAAAGAAACTAGAGCAGTAGAACTTTTAAAAGCCACAAATATCTTTGAAATTTACTCGAAATGAGTCCATGAAAATTCCTTCTTGCCAAAACCGACTTTTTAGCTTTTGACTTTTTAACAAAAGTAAAGTTTGACTAAATTGAGGTTTGATCTGGATTTAAGGACCGAGAATGATATATAATGATGAAATAAAACTGAAGCAAGCTATACTTATGAATTTGAAACACACAACAAGATTTTGATTTACCAAAATCACAACAGTTGAAGGACTAAAGACAATTGAGATGAATTTTGACTTTGTGCCTTAACAGACACAAGTTTAAGACTGAAATGGATCTTAAATGACTAAAGGGATGTAACCCTACTGATCTGAACTACAGCTTACCCCTCTAACACATTTTTGCTACCAAATCCAAACACCCTTATATTTAACTGATATGAACTAAAAAACTGAACAACTGCTAAACCAACATGATTTCATACTCACACTAAGTCTAAACACCTTACTTAACACTAAATAAACAAGTAGGAATTAAAATTAAACACAGATACAATTACAAGCTAACTATGCAAAATAGAACTAAAAATGAAAATAAGAAATCTTACTAACCACTGTGTCCAGCTTATGCAGGCCAAAACCAGACCCAAACCTATGCTAACCTAATCTAATACAACCCAATTCAACCTGCATCAACCCCATTATCCACTTCCATTCCAATTTGAGCCCCAGTTGACTTTTATTGACCAAGTTACAAGATTGCTTAAAATGATTGACCAGCTTATCAAAAGCTACAAGGAGCTTAAATAAGCTTGTATGAGCTTGAAAATAAGCTACTAACACTTATACATAAGAATTTTGAAACTGAGATATTCAACAGTAACTGGAAACTTGAAACTTATAACATAACTTGGAATTACTTATTCAAAACAAATTACACTGAAGGTTTTACTTAAATAGGATACATGGAAACTGAAATTACATAATTTTAACTAAAACTAAAACATTTAATTTAAAAACGACATTAAGGAAAATAAAAATAACTTAACTACTCTCTATCTTCTTTCTCCTCCTTCCTTTTATAGCTCAAAATCTTCTCTCACATCTTCTGAGGTAATCCCACATTCATTTGAGGCCTTTGGATCACTTAAGTGATTTTTGGCCATAGATTGGTTTTTTGGCGGGAATTGTATATTTGGCAGTGGGAGGTTGAGTGATAAGGTTGAGGATGCATTAAATGAGTCCTTGGAGTATAGTTGAGGTGGAGTGAAAGTAGAGGGATAAGGGTGAGCTGGGGGATGGGATTGTTCTGAGTAGCAGGCATGGTGGGTGAGGAAGACAGGAAAAAGAGAAAAAGGCGCGAGTGGGGTGATTTATTTGACTTTGGGATTTGACCAGATATTAGTGAAGGGGGGTCAAATTGGAAGGGTCCAAAAGGGTAGAATGGCAGGGGTCCAATTGGTGTTTTGATAAGGTCCAAATGGCTTGTAAAGGTTTAATACACAAGGACTAGATGTGTAATTTCTGAAAACTCAAGGGCCAAGGCTGCCAATTAAGCAAAGAGGTTTCAAAGGACCAAAAGTGACAATCTCACAAAGTATAAGGACCAACTTGCCATTCTCCAATTTCCAAGGGCCATTTTGCCAATTTTGAAACTTGAGGACCAAACTTGTAATTTTCTCAAACTTTTATATTTTTCACCAAAGGACTAATTTTGACAAGTTATGATTTTAAAAGGACCTTTGGTGATTTTTCTTTGAAATTAGGACTCGTGGACTATTTCGACAATTTTAGAAACTGGGGACTGAAGCGCCAATTTTGCAAACTTTGCTCATTTTTCATCCGATTTTAAACATTTTGCATCCGAAACATATAAATGCAATTTTGGAATATTTTCAGATTTTGATGCATTCGAAAGCATTTTAAACGTTTTTAGCTCAGATTGACTAAAAATGATGATATTTACACACTCATCATAAAGACATCGACCGTGGTACTTATATTTCAATATAAAAGGTGTTTATGATTGATAATTGATTTTCATTAAAACCTTCGTTGTATTGCAAAACTATTTCTATCGAGCGATACACGATTGTGTTTCAAATCTCTTTTATCAATCGGTGAATCTCAATTCACCGGTTCACTCACTCCATGTTGTCTTCTTTGAGACGTTCCGGTTTGGGGAACGGCTAGAGCAATCATGAAACCCCGTCAAGGAAATTCTTGAATTTTACCCGATCACAAAGATTTGTATCGATCAACGGGAACCGGTCGTGTACCTCAATTCAACGAAGTGATCAAAGACACTTTCGCGCTTTATTGCTAAATGTTTTATGCGTACCGACGCGTTTGCGGTGATCGAATGAAGAGGTCAATCCATAGCCGCATGCTCACACAATACATTCATTTTCAAGAAATCATGATTAGTGCGTCAATGACTCGATATTTTCACTCCATGCTTCACATCGCTAATATCATGAATCAATGAAAGCTTCCGCTACTCGATGAGAATATATCATGATCCGAATGTAAGCATGTTGGTCCGCTTGTCACAACATCACATAATACCAACACCACAATGGATGAGTCGAGATTGATGTTTCACGATGATCTCATAACTCGCTCAAAACTCATTATCACATGGATCACTAAAAGGACCTCCACTTGGAGTAACCAAACATGCAATGAGATGTATCAATGACTACGAGCTTCGGAGCAAAGTACTACATCAAGAATGCAAGAAATTTTTTTAATGTAATATCTGTTTGTATTCAATGTAATTTTAGTATATGTTTGAGGTGACCTCCTTGGGGGATTGTTAGGATTTAGTAAATCCAAGTATTAAAGAGTCACCACCTCAAGTATATGTAATCGTTAGTAAGCTCGTAGTCGAGATTATTATAAGTTAAGTAGTATTTAGTTTAAGTAACACCGTGGAGGATTTGACGGTCTTTACCCATCGTATGCCCGATCCACACCCGATAGGTGGCGTTTATGTAATGACTATAAATACTCTCTACCAAGGGGTAGGGTCGAGCTCATAATAAGATTTTCTTCTCTCACTAAAGTTCCCAAACCTCTAACTTTCTCTAAAACCTCTTATTCGCCTATTTGATCTTGTGGTTTAGTGTGTTTATGAAATCCAATATGTTACACAATGCAATTTCTTCTTCAGGGTCCATGGAATACACGGGGTACTGTCATCGACATTTTTAGCTGTCCTTTTTTTACGGCTTCTTCTTTAGGGCCTGGACTTCTTCGACGGGAGAGTCGTCATCAACGTTATTAGGCATAGATAGAGAAAATTGAGGTTCGTACATCCCAAAATCCTCAATATTAAATGGATGAATGTGAGATATAAGTGGAATTGGTGATGAAGAACCTCTAATATTTTGTTGTGAAGAACCGCCAATATTCGACGGATTGTATATTTATGGGTTTTGGTATTGTGGTTGATACATATTTTGTTGTGGAGCAATGAATGGTGGGTTTTGGCATTGTTCATTTTCGTAAATTTCGTAAACAAATGATGAGGCTCGAAAGTTTATCTGTGGAGTAAGACCGAGATAAAAAATTGAATTGGGGTTTTTGGGCGTTTTGTTGTTGACGTTTTGGGGTTTTAGTTTTTGGAGTGTTTTGTTGAGACATTTTGTAGTAGATGATAATGAGAGTAAATATAAGGATAGAATGAGATGTTGTTAATTAATTGATGTGGTTTAAGGGTATTTATAGGTAATAAAATGGTATACTTTTTAAAGGGTGACCGTTTGATGAAGGGCCCACAAAAAACTACATGTCATTTTTTTGCTTGCATTCGTGAATGGTGAGCACTCTTACTACTATCTCCTTTTCTCTCTTTTCGTCGAACGTGATATGGGAGAGTGTTTATAGTAGGTGGCGCGTGAGGGGGGTGTTAATGGTAACCCCTCACCTACCATTAAAACCAACCTTACTTCCCAGAACTAGTTAATTTATAATTGCTTTAATACTTGTAATAATAACTAACATTAAGGTTGTGTCATGAATGGGGTGGGGTCAATGAGCTAGTCACCGGGTGGGGCTAGGGCTTATATTATAAGCCGAAAGATGAAGTTTGTATTTTTATAAAGTTTTTTGGCGAATTAGTTAGAGCTGAAGCTTATTAATATAAAATCACATAAAAATATATCAAATTAAGTTCAAATATATTTTCGGCTTTTATGTGATAATTCATTATATTTTGAAGAGTATTTAAATAATTTAACTAGATATAAGCCCCTTTCTATGAGGCTTATGAAGACGACTTATTTTATAAGCCATAAGCCTCTATAAGCCTGTATGAAAAACGATACTTATTTCATAAGCCGACTTGTTTTAAAAGCCAAAACCCCGATAAGCCTTTAAAAACCTTGTGCCAAACATAACCTAAGTGAGAATCATATGATAAACTCGATCTACATTTTCTATCTACTTTTTAAAGGAAAATTAATTTGAGAAAAAAAAATAATTGCGAAAATCGTCCATGTGGTTTACCGGGTATAACGAAAATCGTCCATAGACTTTATTTTTAACGGATCATCTCCCTGACCCGTAACGAATAAAAACGTATAAAAACGTGTGAAAACGAATAAAAACGGATAAAACCGTATGTAAACGTAAGAAAAACGGACGAAAACGTATAAAAATGGATGAAAACGTTTAAAAACGGATGGAACCGTATAAAAACGGATAAAAACATATAAAAACGTGTGAAAACGTACGGAAAACGGATAAAAATGTATAAAACGGACGAAAACATATAAAAAAGGATAATATACGCTCTAAAAACTTAAGAAAATCGGACGAAAACGGATGAAAAAGAATAAAAACGTAATAAAAAAATAAGGACTAAATTCGTTACACCTCACAAACCACAGAGACCTTAGTTTTAAGGGTATTTATGTCATTTCAGTTCCACTTAATGGTCAAACTAACGAAAAAAATATTAAAGAACCAAACCCGTTACGGGTCAAAACTACGGAGAGATGATCCGTCAAAGGACGATTTTCATTAGAGTAAACTACACCATTCGTCCTTGTGTTATCGTTGACCATCAAGTTTCGCCTTTGACCAAAAAATTGCACCGTTGATCCTTAATCGCGAACGTTACTCGTTAGTCCTCACCCTAATCGGTTGGACTAATCTGCTAAGCCTTTTAAGTGGAGGGTATTTGTCTTTTCCCACCCACACCACCCACACCAACACTTAAAACCATCTCGGTCTTTCCGATTCTTCCTTTTTGCTTTTCCGCTTCTCTCCTCCATTTCGCCCTCCCTCTCTAGAAATAATCCCCAAACTTGCAAATCAAAATCAAACTCAAACACCAACACCATCTCGTCATCATCTCCTCATCTAAACTACCAACCAAATTGAAGTACCATCAAGATCAACTACCCACCAACAAAAAATAAATCCCACCAGATAAACCTTTAAACCCACTTGTAGCAAAACCCCATATGAAAAATCACCCAAACCAATTAAACCACCAAACAAAAACAAAACTTGATTGTATTAAATATTGTACTACCGATGGAAAGGAAGTGATCAGCTATGCGGATGTGGATGGTTTTGAGCTCGGTGGATGGAATTTGCTTATCTTTTTGATTCTTATGGCTTATTTAGTTTTGTTCTGCTCTCGGTCAAAAGAGAGAACCCAAAGTTGGTTTATGTTTGTTGTTTCAGTTAGCTAGGGGTGCGCTTGGGTTGTTTATTTAGCCCACAACAGCCACCCATGAGGGCGCGTTTAACTTGTTTATTTCTGCTCACCGAGAGCCCGAGAAGGTGCGAATACTTCTATCTTTTTTATCTGGGTTTTTCTTGAAAATGTCTTTCCATCTCTTGGAAGCTGTTAAAGGTGCAGCTTTTAAGTCCGATCCGTTGATATTCTCATCTGGGTTTATGGGTTGTGTGTTTTTTGGTTCAAAGGTGTCATCTTTATGATCTGGGTTTTGTGTGTTTGTGGGTTCTTGATGATCCTTTTCATCTGGGTATGTGGGTACTGTGTTTTTAGTGAAATCTTGATGATGGTTTTTATCAAGTGGGTGGTTTTGATGGTGGAAGGGAGGAGGATGCCACGGAGAAGAATTGATCGGTGGTGGTGGGTGAGGTTGGGTTGTCCAGTGGGTTGAGTTTGAGAGAGTTGTGTGTGTGTTTTAAGTGTGTGAAAGAGATGTTGAGTTGTGTTTATTGTTATTTCAGGGACATGGATAACATGGAGATGAAGATGAAGATAAGTAAAGAGAATGAGATATTTGATTTTTTATCAGAGGTGTTTGTTTGTAGAGAGAGAGAAGGAGAATAAGCTGTTAGTTGTGGTTGGTGAAGATGATGTGAAGACAGAAATGGTAAAAGGACAAAAATACCTTACATTTTAGACTTAACGATCGTTAGTGTGTCCCGTTAAAGCAAAGGACCAACGACCGAGTAACGTCATAGCTTAAGGACCAACTGCAATTTTTTTCGCCAAATGACAAAACTCATAATGGCCAACGATAAAGACAAGGACGAATGGTGTAGTTTACTCATTTTCATTATAATAGGTAAACCACATGGGCCATTTTCGCAATTAACTCTAAAAAAATAAAAAATCTTAGGACAATAAATGGATGTACTTAATAGAAAAAACAAGTACAAGCAATAAACATCATCAAACTCCCAACGCTTCTGTCTTTTGTCTGCCGTACAACACGGTCTTCCAACCTCCGATCAAAAGGAAATGTCGACAGAATCAAAACCCCAAACTGAAAACGTTAAATTAAAGCTCGAAGACTTAAATTGGGACCACTCTTTTGTTCGAGAGCTGCCTGGTGATCCACTTAACGACGTCGTTTCACGCGAGGTTAAAATCTTGTACTTTGATATTTCAATATATTAAAAACTTAGGGCCTTTTTATGTGTTTTATATGTTGTTAGTTGTGATTAGTGTGTTTTAAGGTTTGGTTGGGTTAGCTTCATATGATCAAGGACTGTGTTAGAAAAAGAGTGATTTTACTATTTTAGTGATTCCGGTAGCGCGTAATAGTTAGCGTAGTAATAAGAGTAGAACGAATAAACGATAAGGGTTTTTTTTTCGTATTTAATTGCTAAGAAATGTGTATGTGATACATGGTGGCAGTGGGCTTTTCCGTGGTTCGCCTGTTGGTTATTGAAGTTTAATTAGCAACTGTGAGACGACGAAGTGAAAATTGCGGTAGAAGCTCATAGATAGAATGTCGTTTTGGTTGGATATGCTCGACAATTATTTGCAAAAGACATCGCTAGTCTTCTTTATGCATAAGTTAGGTTGCGTTTGTTTTTCTGATGTTTTATGTCTGATGTGCAAAACCATGTCTCTGAGTGAAGAGGTGGATCGGGAAGTCTTTAAGATACAAGAAGTGAGGGAAAAAAGTCATTTTTGCCTCTTATGTCTAAAAATAAACAAACACACTTCTTTTATTTCCTCTTCCCGCTTGCAGACATAAGAGGAAAAAACAAAAGCACTTCTTTCATTTTCTCTTCCCGCCTGCAGAAGAGGAAAAAACAAACGCATTTATTTCATTTCCTCTTCCTGCTTGCAGAAAAAATGAAAATAAGTGCTTCTTTTAAAAAACAAACACTGCCTAGTCTTAGTTCAAGTAATGATTTTTCTTACGTATGATCTCATTTTTAAGGTTGAAGTTATGTCTAAACCAGATGCGTCACTGATGACTTTTTTTCAGGTACTTCATGCTTGTTATTCGAGAGTATCCCCGTCTGCTGAAGTGGAAAACCCTCAGCTAGTTGCGTGGTCAGAGTCTGTTGCTGAAATTCTTGATTTAGATCCTAAAGAGTGAGTTCTTTGCATATACAGAGCGTACTGTTGCCACGTTAAAATTTGATATTTGAGAGATCAGTTTATTTTATGGGTCCTCATTTCGAGGTCCACTGCTTAGCATGAGTTCATGGACCAACTATTTAATCCTTTGTATATGACATAAAACTATGTTGTTTTTATAATTTGTGACTAGGAGGCTGGTTTTGTAGTTATGTAGAAATGAGAATCATTAGTGTATTTTTGCTTGATTGCTTCTCTCTAGTTGGCTGGCTTGGTCAATGTCAACATTCATGTTTGAGATGATGCCGTAATCCTGAAATTTTGTTTGCTTGTTGCAGATTTGAAAGGCCTGATTTTCCGTTACTGTTTTCGGGAGCATCTCCTTTAAAAGGAGGGTGAGTGGCATTCCTCTTGATTTACATTCCTGATGAGCTTCTGTGTTCTATATATAAAGGTGATGACATTGGTTACTTATGACTCAGGCTATCTTACGCTCAATGTTATGGGGACATCAGTTTGGAGTGTGGGCTGACCAGTTGGGTGATGGTCGGGCAATCACCCTTGGTGAGATTATAAATTCCAAGTCCCAAAGATGGGAGCTTCAGCTGAAGGGTGCTGGGAAGACTCCATATAGCCGCTTTGCTGATGGTTTAGCAGTTCTACGTAGCAGCATTCGGGAATTTCTTTGCAGTGAAGCAATGCATAGTCTGGGAATTCCAACGACTGTGCACTTAGTCTTGTAATGACTGGAAAGTTAGTGAGCCGTGACATGTTCTACGAGTAAGTTTTATAAGTTAAGGAATTATTTCCATTTTAAATGGCTGTCGAGTCTTCATATGTTTCTCGCATATGAAGAAAACCGTGACAGCATTACAAATTATAAGGTCAAAATAGTAAAATGTTATGTTTGATCTAAATAGTCTGAGATGACCTTAGCTTGTGCTTAAATACAGTGGGAATCCAAAAGATGAACCTGGTGCTATTGTTTGCCGTGTTGCCCAATCTTTTTTGCGTTTTGGCTCATTTCAAATACATGCTAAAAGAGGAAAAGAGGATCTCGACATTGTTAGAACTTTGGCCGATTACACCATCAAACATCACTTTCCTCATTTAGAAAATATGAGTAAAAGTGATGGTTTATCTTTCTCCACTGGGGAAGGAAACAGTGATGTTGTTGATCTAACTTCAAACAAGTATGCAGGTGAATAATTGAATATATAGAAACATTTGAAACTTTAGATGCCTTTTTTCCGAGTTATGTATGTGTAAACTTGGCCACTTCACTAAATTGGCTTCAATCTATATCAGCTTGGTTGGTGGAAGTTGCTGAGCGTACTGCATTATTGATTGCAAGATGGCAGGGTGTTGGCTTTACACATGGTGTACTAAATACCGACAACATGAGCGTATTAGGGCTCACAATTGATTATGGTCCTTTTGGATTTCTTGACGCCTTTGATCCCAGTTTCACTCCAAACACCACAGATATTCCAGGGAGAAGGTATTGCTTTGCAGAGCAACCCGATATTGGTTCATGGAATATTGGCCAGTTTGCATTAGCTCTTTCAGCCGCCCAACTTATAGATAAGAAGGAGCTCAATTATGCAATGGAAAGGTATGGAAATATATAGACTCCGAGTCATTAGTATTCTTGCTATGTACCATTCCTATTGCAATGTAATCTGTATTCTTGATTCACTGCAGATATGGTAGTAAGTTTATGGACGAGTATCAGGGTATAATGACCAAAAAAATTGGCCTGCAAAGGTATAATAAAGAGCTGATTGGTGAACTGCTGAACAACATGGCTGTCGACAAAGTTGATTACACAAACTTCTTCAGGCTACTCTCCAACATCAGGTCTGATTCTGATGTCCCAGATGAGAAATTGTTGGTTCCGCTCAAGGCTGCTTTGCTGGATATTGGCAGGGAGCGTAAGGAGGCTTGGACCAGCTGGGTAAAACGTTATAGATCCGAGGTAACATGACCAATGGATTTGTATTGAAATCGATTTGTGGCTTGTTTATTGTTAGAGGGAGCAAAATTTACCTGTCAGGTGGGTTGGGTAACGGGTCAAAACAGGTTTGGGTCAAAGGGGTACTTTTTATACAGGTTGATCCTAAAACTAAATGTTGAAAAAAAATAGGTAACTTTCTTATTGTTAATTAGTGGGTCAAATATCTTCACAAAAATATATTCTAATAATAATTTAATCTTTTAATAAGTTATTTAAGGGGTTGTATGCATTAAAAATGCACTCTAGTAGATTTTTGACCCATTTAACACATTAGAGATTAAACACAACCCAAATTGACCCATTTAAAATTACATTGGTTGAAATCATCACGTGGTTTTCGTGCATATTGATGGTGGTTTCTGTTTATATGTAGCTATCTGTTAGCGGTGTTCCGGATGAGGAAAAGAAAGCTTCAATGAATTCTGTGAATCCAAAGTACATTCTCAGGAACTATCTATGCCAGAGTGCCATAGATATGGCTGAACAAGGTGACTTTGAAGAGGTGAGACGACTTCTGAAAGTCATGGAAAAGCCATATGATGAACAACCCGGCATGGAAAAATATGCGCGGTTGCCTCCTGCCTGGGCTTACCGTCCAGGAGTATGCATGCTCTCTTGTTCCTCATGACGGTTTTCCGCTCTTAGGTCAGGAAACAAACTATAAACTATATCATAGAGAGTAACATGTGTATAACAGATTAACAGTTAAATTATGTATCTATACGACGTCTAGTTTTTTAGGGTTCAATATTTGTCATAGTTACATGGTAAGATGTCTTTATTTGGGGAGTTTGGCAAATTCGAAAGGATACAGGAGCTTGCAGTGAAGATGATAAATTGTTGTAGGGATTTCTTAATATAAGCTCTACAAAAGGGTATACCCTTAAACGCTTGTTGGTTTTTTAATACATGGTTACATATTAGCTATGCATGAACATAATTATGTCAGAATCCTGTTTTTTACATGTCTATTTCTTTGGTTGCTTTGTATTCTTTGGATGTTCTAGTTTTTGTAGAGGGAGGACGCCTTGAGTGTCACAAAATCCAGACTGGTTTCAAATTAAACCAGTCTCTTCGATCAATTTGGTTTTCTTGGCTTTTGTTTATGTACTTTTGACTTTATTTCAAAACCACATAATTTGGCCTAGTGATATCCGTGTGTAATGAAGGTGCTCTTCCTATTGATTATGAGTCCTAAGTGAGGTTAAGGACAAAATTGTAGATTAAAATGATTTGTGTTTGCTCTCAAAGAAAGTATTGTAATGGGTAAAAAGATGAATGTATGTCAGTATGTTGCATTTTACTGCAATTGAGATTTATGGTCTGAATGAAGCTCTTAATATCCTGGATCCAACCACCTAATAATTGGCTGACTTCAACTGGATATAATTCAGAGTCATTATTCAACGCTATAACTTGCAACAAAGGATCACAATCCAAATTAGATGCTTCCAGTAAAGGTAGGAAGTTACAGATGGGTCACTAAAATCTAAATATGACTTGTTCCATACATCTCTTTCATGGGTTTGTCTTGATTGGGAAAATTTTATATATTTTTAACAGCTTATAGTGACAGAACTCGTTATAAGACCGAAGAAAATTGACCACGGCAAAACTATGGCTAAAATGTGTTTGGGAATCACATGGCTATCATTGCATGTAGCAGTCAAGATCCTTTACAGGGAAAAGTATACCAACTAAAAAATATTTGTTGACACGAAAAGTCTTTTCATTTGACTTGAAAGCAATGATTTTTATTTTTTTAACACCATATATTTTTCGGGTAGTCAATCATTTAGTGATTCTAGCAATTTGCAATCGCTATAATCCTTTGTCTCGTTCTTTTCACCTTTTTCATACCATTTTCAGTTGTAGCTGTTGGAATTTAATAACATGACAATTATATATAGAACACAAAAAACATCAAAGATATATCCGAAAGCATATAAGGACAAATAATGAATAAGTAATTAACATAAACATAAAGTATGCGTACATTTTGATTTTAGCCCAACAAGAATCAATTTCCAAACTAGCAATTAGGATGAACCTTAATTAGAGTTTATGAGGATTATATGAATTGCCCCTTACCGTTTTTGCAATTCAATCCATGATACTAACAATAGTGTTAGCACTCACGCTCTTGTCTATAACGTCTTATAACAAATTAAAGTAATGCTAGTTTTTAAGAACACAAAACGTTTGTTAAGGAAAATCAAAGTGATCGATCCCCTAGGGATAGTGGCCGATCGTTTGGGACAAGAAAACACACAAACAATTTAGGTTTTTAGGTTTAGGTGTACAAGCGTTAAGATACAAAGACCCTAGGCCTTGTATATATACCCAAAGAAATTTAGAGTCCAAGTTAGGGTTGGATTGGGTTATGGAAACGCCTTGGCCGATCGTTAGGAGTAATCCCCAAGGTATTCTAGAACCATCTTGTCCTCTAATTTCATATTTAGTTATTCGTTTAACATTTAACGACTGTTAGTCCATTACGTTTAATTACTTAACGTTCGTCAAGTATTGCGTGTAAATAATAACTAAATATAACATTTAATATTTAATTATTACAACTTTAATTCCCATACGCAAAGTGTGCAATCCCGTGGTCTCGAGCTCGATCCTAATTCACGACTACTAATTTATATCCATAAAACCAACAACTCCCACTTGGATATATCTTAATAGTGTGATCACATCGGCTAGCGTCTAGCAACACTTCGATGCCTCTAGCACGACTCGAGTAAAGCTCCTGGAATACCTTTTAATGATTTCTCATTATTATTATCATTTTGTTTCTAATACCACGTTAAATAAAGATATGGAATTAAGTCATTCTTTATTCAGCCATTTTGTTTCTCGTTTTAAATGATTGAGCAAGATTGCCAAATCTTCTGAACATTTTCAGGGGAGATCTTGGGTGCGGCCACACAAACATCTTGTCAACCCTACGAGGGGCCCAACAATATTAAACTCCAAAATAAATTTGTAGGAACAAATTCTATCTTGACTACAAGAATAACTCACAAACTTTGCAACACTTCTGGAAACAACCCTTATGACTACCAGTTACGTTTAGCGTTAAGTTGTTCCACAGAAATGGACTACATTCATGACACTTATCTGGTATCTCAAGTCATGAGTTACTTAATAATAATATCCATAAAGTAAAATCATGTAGTTGGGATAAGTCCTATATTCAATTCATTAAATATCATCTGAAATTGGCATGCAACACATCAATATACTTTCAAGTATATTCTACCAAATCACTCAGATTTGTCTTAGTTTAATGATACTCCCATATCATTAACTGACAAGGACAATTTAGAATAACTTAGTTACTCATGGATTAAACATGTAAATATAGGACAACAATATTATAAATGAACATAAACACAATCAATACTTTATTTCAGCAAAAATAATAAATGTTTACAATATCCTTTATCCAAATACTAATCACAGTTATGCATGAAACTATCAGCCAAACGAAGTCCAATGCCATTAGCAAGTTCAATAAGCTTTTCTTTAGGTAAAGCCTTAGTGAGAGGATCAACCAAGTTGTCATATGTGTGAACTTTTAATAGGTTTATTTCACCTTCGCGAACTTGTTCCCGAACATAGTGATACTTCCGTAGAAAATGTCTGGCGCCCTTCATGACTTTAGGTTCATTGGCAAATATAATTGCAGCAGAATTGTCACAATACATATCAATAGGTGATTCAATTGAAGGCATAACACCAAGCAATGAAAGGAATTTCCTAATCCAAACAGCCTCCATTGCATCTTCCAAAGCAGCTATGTATTTTTCGGCCTCTGTCGCAGACATCGCTATCGTACTCTGCCTCTTGCTCTTCCAGTCTATTGCTCCTCCATTAATGACAAAGACATAACCCGTCTGAGACTTTGTATCATCTTTATCACATTGCCAGGACGCATCACAGAAACCTGTAACACCAAGCTATGTGTCTGGATTTCCACCATACACTAGAAACATATCTTTCTTATTCCTAAGATACTTCAGAATATGTTTAACAACAGTCCAATGAAGTTCACCTGGATTCTGTTGATATCGACTGGTCATATTCTGAACGGACGCCAGATCTGGCCTTGTGCATCTCACAACATACATGATAGATCCTACTACTAAAGCATAAGGAACTTTCTTCATGCGTGCCACCTCTGTAGGTGTTGAAGCACCCGTATCGCTACATAAGCCATGCTTTACTTCCATCAGCAAATATCCTTTCTTGGAATTTTGCATATTGAATCTCTTCAATATTTTATCAATGTAAGCGCTTTGACTTAAACAAATTAACCACTTTGATCTATCTCTGTAGATCTTGATTCCTAGAATTTATGCAGCTTCCCCTAAATCTTTTATGGAAAAACACTGTCGAAGATATGCCTTAACACTTTGCAAACTTGGAATGTCTTTTCCCATAATTAATATGTCATCGGCATATAGGATAAGGAAAATTACATCACTCCCACTAACTTTGTGATATACACATGGCTCATCAAGATTTTGAACAAATCCATACTTTTTGCTTTCTTCATCAAATCTCTTATTCCATTGCCTTGATGCTTGCTTCAATCCATAAATGGATTTTTGAAGTTTGCATACACAGTTTGGAAATTGTGGATTCAAAAACCCCTCAGATTGCTTCATATAGATGTCTTCATCTAAGTGACCATTCAAGAAGGCGGTTTTGACATCCATCTACCATATCTCATAGTCATAGTACGCTGATATAGCTATGATAATTCTAATAGCTCTAATGTCTGCTACAGGAGAAAAAGTCTCCTCGTAATCCACCCCATAGGTTTGAGTAAAACCCTGAGCAACCAGACGAGCTTTATAGATGTGTACATTGCCATCCATGTCAGTCTTTTTATTATAGAGCCACTTACTTCCAACTACCTTAGCATTTGGAGGTAAGTCAACCTCTTCCCAAACTTCATTATCTTTCATGGATTGCATTTCCCCATTCATTGCAGCTTGCCATATGTCCTTTTCAGGATCAACCATGGCAGCCCTATAATTAGCAGGCTCTCCAAGATCCCCTAATATAGTTTCCTCAACTTCTACATTAAGACACAGACGTTCAGGTGCACACGTAGTCCTTACAGATCTACGAATGGGAGTCACTTCAACTTCTGGTGGAGGAACCAGACTATCAGGTTCTACCGGAAGTACGTTAGTGTTTTCAGAAGGTAATGCATCTTCATGATCATCTTCTAGATCATAAACTCTCCCATTGAATTCTTGTGAGACGAGATCATTTTTAAGAAAATCTCCATACCTAGCAACAATTACTTTATATTCAGTTGGATAGTAAAAGTAGTAACCCATAGTTTCCTTGGGGTATCCTACAAAGATACACTTTACAGATCTCTGTTGGAGTTTATCTGCTGAGTCACGTCTAACATATGCCTCGCAACCCCAGACCTTTAAATAAGACAAGTTAGGAGTTTTACCATGCCATATTTCATATGTTGTCTTATCAACCTTCTTGGTGGGAACCATATTTAGAATACGAACTGCAGATTCTAAAGCATAATCCCAAAAGGATAAGGGTAGAGTAGTAAGATTAAACATTGATCGTACTGCCTAACAATGTACGATTCCTTCTCTCGGATACTCCATTTTGTTGTGGAGTATATGGAGATGTGATTCTGGACAATTCCATTCTCAAAGAAAGTAATCTTTAAACTCTTGGCTTAAATATTCACCGCCTCTATCGGATCAAGAGCTTTAATATTCTTTCCTAATTGCGCTCTACTTCGCTTTGAAAACCTTAAATGTTTCAAACACCTCATGTTTATTCTTAAGTAAATAAACATAACCATAACGGTGAAATCATCAAGAAGGTTAAGAAGTAGCTAGCACCTCGCTTTGACCCATCTCTAAGTGGTCCACATACATCAGTATGAATTAGACCAAGTAGATCAGACGCCCTCTCCATATTTCTATGAAAAGGTTTCTTCTTCATCTTCCCAATTATGCATGACCCACATTTATCAAATGATTCATCATTGATATTTTTCAAAAGCCCTTCACGTTGTAGCTTTTGCATGCGAGTCTTGCATATATGAGCAAGTCTACAATGCCAAATATAAGAATAATTCAAGTCTAACTTCATTTTCTTATTGATTCTAAACATCGATTTATTATTGTTGGATACATTCCTAATCATATCAATCTCAAATACACCATTCACAGTAATAGCATTAAAATAAAATACACCATTAAAAGAAACTGAAAATCCATTACTTGTGATAGTATGAGTAAAACCAAGATCTAATAAAACAGAAAAGGAAAAAACACCTCTAATTATAGAAGGTGCATAATAACAATTGTTTAATAATAATACTAAGCCCGAAGGAAATATTAAACTAAACACTCATATGGCTTCAACAGCTGCATGTGCCCCATTGCCCACATGCAGATATTGCTCCCCATAAGACAACTTCCTTTCCATTCTAAACCACTGCAGTGTATTATAAATGTGAATACCACATCCAGTATCATATACCCAGGTATTAATTTTATGATTTAGAGTAAATAATTCAATCATAAATAAGTTACCTAAAGAACCGGCGCCCAAGGACCCAGAATGCTTCAACTTATTTTTCCACGATTCATCAAGATAGAGAGCACAATTTCTCTTCCAGTGACCCACTACTTTACAGTAGTGGCAAGCCTGATCCTTCTTAGGATTCTCCTTCTTCTGAGGATGGTATTTCTTTGGTTCATGTTGATAGGCCATAACTTGTTTACCCTTATCCACCTTTCCCTTTCCTTTACCCTTCTTGTTCGTACGCGGTTTTGGCTTGTTAATCCTACCACCCTGAATAGCAAGTACTTGGGGAGTAGGGGCCTTTTGAGGTAACCCTTTCTCATAATCAATAAGAAATGCGTGTAAGTCTGTAACTGTCTTCCCCACGCAATGCATATTGAAGTTTTGAACAAAACCATTAAAGTCCTTATTAAGGGACCTATTGATTAAGTTCACAACAATTTCTTGTTCATAGACTTTGCCAAGTGCTTGCAGTTGGTCCATGTAACCCTTCATTTCCAACACATGCGCACTTATGGGTTTACCTTCTCCCTGCTTACAGCTGTGAAGTGCATCAATCAAATCATAAATTTCAACAGCTGTAGGTTTCTCAAACATTTTTCTGAGTTCGTTGAGAATGTCAAATGGGAAGAAATTTTCAAACTGCTTTTGGAGAGCAGGTGCCATCATTCCCAACATCAAACAAGCCACATCATTATGACGCTTCTATTCAACTTTCCACGCCGTTTTATCCTCATCAGAGGCGTCAGCTTCGGGTTCAGCAGGGCATGCCTTGTACAAGTAATCCAACTTATCAGCCACTCTACAGACAATTCTCAAAGAGCGATGCCAATCATTGAGATTTTGTGAGCCAATCAACTTTTCTCGTTCAAAGAAAGTTTTGAATGCAGAACCTAGTGTAATGTTATCGTTTTGAGCCATTTCTACAGAAAAAGTTCAAATATTAGTATTTTCGATAATACAACTTTTCAAGAAAATAAAAATACCCAAGGTAATAAGCATATAACCATATAATTTTTTCGAAAAACTAGGATCCAAAAATTATCATAGTTCCATTACATCAGTTGATCTGCTAGTAACGAAAGCACATAATAAGGTAATCTGTCAAACAATAATTGGCAAACCTTTTCCAATTCCTAGATCTTTATGGGATTTGCATTACCAACAACATTGCAAATGTAAACATGTTTTATCCCCATCTCGTGCCTTGAGTCTAGTTCCCACTTACTACTCAATTTAAGTCGTCTAATTTAAAAAACTGCAAATGTGTCCACTTGAGATCTGACTCAACATGAAGATTTACCTTTTCATCACAATCTCGCAAAGTTCCCTCATGACATAAATTGCAACTTCAAGTGTTCTTTTAACTAGATGGCACTAACTTAATTTTAAAGGGTGCTAGTTTTGATTTATGGTGTCAAATCAAATATATACAAAGTTGTCATGCATTCATCTTGTAGCATAAATTTTAATAAAAAACATTGTTATTAACCAATTCATAAAGATTAAATTAACAAAGTTTTGATTGAGGTATTGGTTTCACCAATCAAGAAATTTACCTTTAATTATCGTACTTTTGCATAAGTCTAAAGACTTAGTGTTTCGGATAATTACCACAAAGTGGCGCATGAAATTAAAGCTAATTCGCCCTTAAGATGATTTTGTACATAAAATAGCCTACTTGGTAACTCTAATTTTGACGCACAAAGAAGCCGAGAATTTGGTCAGCGTGAAGCAATTAACCTCCTTCTTTCGGGTCACAATTTAATGCACTCTTCTCTTTATACCCCTCTTATAGTTTGTCAAAATTGGATGCGCCGTTCTCACTATTTGTACCAAAACTCATCACTCAATTAAACTTATGAAAATTTCATGTTAGGAACATGTTTTAATTATCTAGTGTAGGTCATTTCATTTGTAATAGGTCGTTAATTAATATGGTTTATAAATGTTTGTAATTGATTTCACAGTTCATGTAGTAAGCCCATGAGTCGTGATAGAAGGTTCTTCTAGAACCAAGGGAAACACCCTACTTATGTAAACACTATAAATACCCCTCTAGAAGGAGAGGGTTGTTGGTTCTAATTACAATTATCATTTCATTAATCATTCATTAGTTCCTTCCACTTTCTCTCACTAAAACTTTCTCTCTAGAAATACATATTGTTGTGATAAGATGGTGACCTAACAAGTGGTATCAAGAGCCAAGGGATAGTTTAGGTTAATATTGATTAGATTTAATAGAAATTGTACTTAAAAACGTGTTTTAGATTGAAATTTATGGATTTTTGGACTAAATACGTGTTTTCGCGTTTTATGAGTTTTGGCGAGTTAGCCACGCATTCAGCGAGTTTCTATTTGAATTTCATGAGTTTGCGGTTTGGCTAGTTTCTAAATTTGGCGAGTTTCAAATTTGGCGAGTTTCAAAATTTGGCGAGTTTGAAATTTGGCGAGTTTGAAATTTGGCGAGTTTGAAATTTGGCTAGTTTGAAATTTGGCTAGTTTGAAATTTGGCTAGTTTGAAATTTGGCTAGTTAGAAATTTGGCGAGTTTGAAATTTGGCTAGTTTGAAATTTGGCTAGTTTGAAATTTGGCTAGTTTGAAATTTGGCGAGTTTCAAACTTTGGCGAGTTTCAAACTTTGGCGAGTTTCAAACTTTGGCGAGTTTCTGACTGAAGTTCTGCGAGTTTGCAGTTTTGGCGAGTTTCTGTCAATATTTCTGCAAGTTTGGTTTACTTCTACTCATCTACCTAACTCTAATCAAACTCAACCTTAATTATCTTTCACGATCAACATCAATCAACAAATATGTCTCAACCACCATCATCTAATTACTTTCCTTACACTTATAATCAACAACAACAACAACAACTCAGTCCACAACATCAACAATGGAATCAACAACAAGCAATTTATCAGCAACAATTTAATCAACAATATACTCCACAACATCTTCAACAAGGTATACAACGAACGCCAATGGTTCCACAAATCCCTCAACAACAAACTTGGTTCTCTCAAATGTGTGAAGCTGTTACAAGTCAACAATCGATTCATGAAGTCGGGTGGGATACTCGTCCTCCAATGCTTACACAGTGCAATTATGTGCAATGGTCAAGTCGATTTCTAAGGTACATGGAACTCAAGAAACCTCATGGCAAGTATCTAAAGAAGGTGATATTAGAAGGACCGTTTCAAATGCCAATGAAACTGTTCCGGAGATCCTACAATTGTTCCACCAAGACCGATACTATCACAATTGTTCCACTTAGTCGTTTAACACCGAACAACTACTTCATCTTGAAGCCGATGAGCTTGCTATGCAACAAATACTTCTTGGAATTCTAATCCGATTTACAAAAGTATTGATGCACGATAACCGCAAAAGCTATGGGAACAAATTCATCTTTTGATGGAAGGCATCGAACTAAGTAAGATCGACATGGAGTCTAAGCTATATCACAACTTTGATGTGTTTACCATTGAGCACTGGGAATCACTTGAATCATATTATCATCGTTTCACAAATGTGGTCAATGATTTGCATCGACATAAGATTGATCTTCCAACAATTGCTATTAACACCAAGTTTCGAACTCATTAGGACCGGATTGGCATAAGTATGTTACTTTTGTTCGACAAGTCAAGGATCTTCATGATGTTAAGTATGGGTTATTGTATGATTATCTCGAAACATCATCAATATGAAGTTCTCAAAGATAAAGAAGCCGTGGCACACATGGTTTCCTCAACCACCAATTCTTGATCGATTGCTCTCATGGCACATGGTTATCCAACTCCTTACCCAAAGTCAAATCATGCTTTCGATCAACAACAACGTCACTTTAGTTATGCTCCACCTACACCTTCTCATCAACTCACACCAAGGCGATTCTAACATCGCATACTGCTCAAATCAATGATGATCAAGTTGATGCCTTTGAAGCATTAAATCATGGAATGGCTTTTATTGCTAAAGCCTTCTCCAAGTTCTCTACTCGACCAAACAATCGTCTTCGCTCATCATCAAATCCCAAAAGTCACGCAGTTATCTAAGGTGGCAAAGTTGAGGTTCGTAAGCGAGAACTAGTGGTCGTCGTATGATTACAAGTGGGTATTCTGCACTGCAGGAATGGTCAAACATCGCAGGGGATCGGGTAATAATAACTTCAAGAGAAATATTCAAGTTGTGGAAGCAGGAATTCACGGCTTGTGGATCTACTATTCGTTGCTATAATTGCAAAAGCAAGGACATCTTGCTAATGCTTGTCCGAACCACGAACCGAGAGGAGGAGATTACTATAAGCAAGTCATGCCGATGGCATATAAGGATGAAGCAGGAGGGAACTCGGTGAAACTCAACAAGGTTTTATGGCGATACTCTTTCGGATGATGAATATGAAGATTTGGAAGCAAATCTGCAGTTGTTTTGATGGCAAATATGCAAGAACATCATATCAATCAAACAATGAATGGACGGTCTATGACACAGACGGTCTATCTCGTGTACCGACAACGATATATGCCTCATAAATGCAATTGTGTGCGCATACGCATCGATGAGCGACAATCATTCAACATGAATCATTATTTAATCATAATGAAGTTGATCAAATTAACCCCGTGGTTACATTTGATGACCTAAGTGATGATGAAAATATCGAGCATATTGAGCAGTGAAGCAATTCATGGTCCGATTCGAATATCGACTTCATTACTTACGCCATTGCAAGCCAAAAGCGCAAAATGTAATGAGATAAACCAAAACCTTAGGGCTGAGATTACTTCCTTGATTCTCGAACTTGAGAGTTGTCGAAACGAATAAATGATTTTGAAACAAAACCATTCGAGAAACAAGTTTTGAAGTGGCCTTTCAAAATCTTACGTTAACGAACAAAATCTTCAACATCAAATGCATGAAATTGTTGCATCAAATAACGAAAAGATTTCTAAAATTGAACAAGAAAAGTCGAACTTGGAAAAACATTGAAAATCTTCAAACGGAACTTTCAAATACTAAACAAGATTTTTCAAAAGTCGGTCAAATTTTACAATTCAAGAAGAAATCTAAGAACGCATTGATGATCAAATCGAGGAAATTCTTCGATTGGAAAGACGGTTAAAAGATTTTGGTCTTGTTGTATATAAGATTGGTCACCAAGAAATGCAGTTGAAATGTCAACTTTACTTCCAAGTCCGATGACTCAAAACGTTTTGCTCTTGGGTATAATCACCACGCTTTCTTCACACGACTCTCAAGGACACGCCCAAATTGTATAGTGCTCAATGTCTTTTAGATCCAAGCATGCAACTTGTTGTATTTGATTGTGAGGAACAATGGGCACAAGATGATCAAGTCGCTTAAACATGCGACAAAATGGAATTTTACCATATGATTACACAAGAGAAAATCGTCTTACAAACTAAATGTCATTTCAACACCATCGTATAATCTTTACGAATTAACCGAGGCATCTTGTGTTGAAGGCCCGCTCACAATGTTGCACAAATAAATGGTCCTTTACCGTCCTCTTGCAAAAGCAACTCATTGCCAAAACTCCTAAATCTTGTTTAGTATTATGGTACTTTCAAACATTTATGGAAGATATTTCGTTTTGGAAACGGCAATTGAGAAAAATTCGAGTTAAAAGCATCTAATTTTCAATGCCTTATGCAAGAGAGCAACGACAAATGTTTCAAACCCAAATCTCACCCTCATGTCGCACATTTAAATGCATGTGCAACTTACATGGAAAGGGAACTTCAACAAGAGGTGACTTCAATGATTGAAGCTTTTAACACACTTGAAAACTCGTTTCACAAGAACAATGCAAAAACCAAGATCTTCAAAATGCCTTTGATCAATTGTTAGAAGATGCTCTTTCCGCTAATATTGCTTCCGTGGTTATATATTGTGAATTTGCTTACGTGAATGATCTTGTGTTAATCTTGAGAATCTCAATATGGTTCAAACGTTGAAATGGACAATCGATGTTAAGACATGAAATTGAGAAATTAAAGAGGAAAATGAAAAATGTTTTCACAAAATGATGATGTCCAATCTAAACTTTCAATGGAGATTTACGAACTTAAACGAAGACTTCAATGGTGTGGGTCTAAGACAATTGAATCAAATTGCTTTACAAAATCACATGGAAAAGGTGTCTTTGAATCATCGCGAATTTCAAAAGTCGAATTTCTTGATGATGAAAATGCATCGTTAAAGTGTCAAATTTTCAAATATGAACAAGAGATTGCACAAGTCAAACAGAATATAAAACAATTTTGATTCTCTCAAAACTGCTCGATTCAGGCGTCAAAAGAACTTGATCACCATGTTGAATATACTCGACAAATGTTGGGTGACCAAGGAAGATTAAATTCCATAATTCGGGATCAAAACACATCATCATTGAGCTTAAAGAAAAGCTAGCTAAACAAGAAACTAGCAAGTCTAGTAAAACAAAAGTGATTGCTCTGGCATGTATATGATTGATAACACTCGTGGAACTAATTTGCTTTCTTCCACTTCTCTGTGAATAGTTGCGTCTACTAATGTTAGAAGATCCGAGAATAAGAGACAACAAGAAAATACTAGGATCTCGCAACATAGAAAGAGCACTCGTCCGACATCGAGTAGAAGTTCATCTTAGGAAATCGAATAAAATCATGTTGCATCCGCTTTAGATTCAAATTTGGCAAATTGTAATTCTAATGTCGATTGTAACGAATGATAAGTCCGTAAACGTTTCAAACGTTAATGCTTCTTGTGTTTTTGTCGTAAAAGTATGATGTCCGGTAATCATGGAAAATGTGTTGCAAATTCTATGTTAGCTCGTTCTAAGAAATCTATTCTTGGCTCTCCTCTAGGTCCACTATAGTTGCGAAATCGAATTTAGGAAAGTGCAGGTGTAGTTTCGAGAAATCAGACACACCCATTCTTGCAAAAACATCTCCTAAGAAAGTGTACTCACCTAGTGACTTCACTAAGATCAAAGCGAAGTAATTGGTTATGGCAACAATGGTTGCGCGTACCTCAAGTTTTAAATGGATTCCTAAATGTGCAAATGTGTAACACTAACATAATGGAACCCACTAACTCTTTGGGTTCCACCGCTTCTATCATACCACCCTCTTTGTCTTCTTGTGTTGCGGTGATTCAACTAGTTACGTGGATTGTTGATAGCGGATGTACCCGGCATATGACAGGCAATCTAAAGCTCTTAGTAAATTTTGTTTCAAAGTTCATCGGTACTGTCAGATTCGGGAATGATCATTTTGCTGCAATAATGGGATATGGAGATTATGTTAATGGAAACATCGAGATCAGTCGGGTTTATTATGTTGAAGGTCTTGGACACAACCTTTTCTCAGTTGGACAATTCTGTGATGATGATTTGGAAGTTGCGTTTCGCTCCAAAACATGTTATGTACGTGATTTGGAAGGTCATGATTTACTCACCGGCAATCGGAGCACAAATCTTTATACGATTCCTATGTCCGATATGATTGCATCTTCACCGATTTGTCTTCTCTCAAAAGCAGCTTCGACAAAATCATGGTTATGGTACAAAAGGCTTTCTCATTTAAACTTCAAAACCATGGTGAACTCGCTCTTCATAAGTTAGTCGATGGTCTTCCAAGGTTCCGATACACCAAAGATCACTTATGTTCGAAACATGAACAAGGCAAGAGCAAAAGATCTAACTTTCCTCAAAACCGTAACCAAGTTCTCAACATGTTCTTCACTTGCTTCATATGGATTTATGTGGTCCCATGCGTGTACAAAGTGTGAATGGCAAACGCTACATTTTGGTTATTGTCGATGATTATTCACGATGGACTTGGGTTTATTTTCTCCGCACTAAAGATCAAGCTCAACAATGATTATCACCTTTCACAAAGATTCGAGTTCAACTCAAAAACACCGTCCGCATTATAAGAATAGACAATGGGCTGAATTCAAAATCAAACACTTCGTGCTTATTTTGAGAAAGTTGGAATCACACATCGACCTCGATTGCTCGTACTCTGAACAAAATGGTGTTGTTGAAAGACGAAACCGAACGTTAGTGGAGGCTGCCCGACGATGTTGATTCTCTCACAATTACCGGATTTCTTATGGGTCAAGTCGTTTAATCGCATGTTTTACTCAAAACCGTTCCATCATTCATACACGCCATAATAAAACTCCATATGAGATTGTTCACAACCGCAAACCGGATATCGATATTTTCATGTTTTCGATTGCCTTGTGTTATTCGAAAATGATCGTGATGATATTGGTAAACTTGACCAAAGTCGACATTGGAGTGTTCATTGGTTACCGTGAAAATTCGAAAGGATTTAGAGTTTGGAATCGTCGAACTCGACAAATGATGGAAACCGTTCATGTCAACTTTGATGAGCTTACGATATGGCTTCGAGCAAAATCGCTTAGGACCCGCATCCAACCGTCTAAACTTTCCTTCTTCATCATTGTTCCACCCATGGAATTCACTCGTCAACAATTGGAAACTTTGTTTGCTCCTCCTGTTTGATGAGATTCACGAAAGTAGTGCTCGGATGTATCGATTGTTTCCGCACACCCGATCATAATCCAATACCGATACACTGCTCCAACAACAACAAGCTGTTGCACCAAATGCACCACTGAATGATTCTCATTCAACGAAGAACACATTGCATCCAACACCGACACGGTGATGAATAACAAAATCATGAAGTACCGCACCCATGATTATGACGAAATGCTTTCTTTAATCCATTTGCTCGGCTCCAACCATTCGACATTGGCGAGTCATCTTCACGCAATTTGGATCCGTCTAATATGCATGCTACATTCAATCACCACCCTTCGACACATAAATGGACGAAAGATCATCCCTTAGTAAATGTGATTGGCGATCCTTCTAACCCGATCATGACGAGACAACGACTTCACCGATCTTTGAAACTTGTGTTTATGCACTCACCGTTTGTCAAGATGAACCACGAAACATTAAAGACGCTATGACATATGACAATTGGATTGAATCAATGCAAGAAGAGTTGAATCGGTTCAAACGTCTCAAGTCGGGAACTTGTTCCAAGACCGGATGGGATTTATGTCATTGGACTCAAATGGATCCGAAAACAAAGCGGATGTCAAGGCAATGTTATTCGCAACAAATCTCGCCTTGTGGCTAAAGGGTATTCTCAAGAAGAAGAATCGATTATGAAGAATCGTTTGCACGAGTAGCTAGGCTTGAAGTCAGACGGATATTTCGCATATCTTGCACACAAGAATATCACGGTTTATCGGATGGATGTGAAAACGCGTTTCTAAATGGTCAACTCCGTGAAGAAGTTTATGTGGGTCAACCGGAAGGATTCGTTGATTCGAACATCCTAACTACATGTACAAGCTCAAAAAGGCTCTTTATGGTCTTAAACAAGCCCCAAGGGCACAGTACGACAAGCTGTCAAAATTTCTTCTTGCTAATCGGTTTACCAAAGGCTGTTGATCCAACATTTTCATTCAACGTCACGGGAGGATATTTTAATTGTTCAAATTCGTTGATGATATCATTTTGGTTCAACACATAAAAAGTACTCAAACGCTTTTGCAAAATTAATGAAACAAAATTTTGAAATGTCCATGATGGGTGAACTAAAGTTCTTCTTAGGACTTGAGTTCATCAATCTCCCGTGGCATATTTTTAAATCGGTCCAAATATGCTCTTGAAATCTTAAAGAAACATGGAATGACCGGTTGTGATACTTATAACACACCTATGTCTCTAACGTCACCAAAGTCGACGATTTACATGGGAAAGTGATTGACCTACAAAATACCGAAGTATTATTGGGTCTCTCATGTATCTAACAACCAGCAGACTGATATTGTATTTTTGTATATCGTGCTCCGTTATCGATCGAGACCAATCGAAGACACCTCATGAGGCTAAAAGAATCCTTCGCTACGTAAAGGGAACCATTCACTTGGGAACGGTATCCGAAGGATTACGGTTTGCACTAATCGCTTTTCGAGATCTTGATCACGCAGGTGTTTAGATACGCAAAAGTACATCCGTGGTGTTCGGTTTCTCGGAGATAAACTTGTGTCTTGGCGATCAAAGAAACAAGGCGTACATCCATGTCATCAACAGAAGCAGAATACGTTGCCATGTCAGCATGCTGTGCTCAGATAATTTGGATGAGATCACAACTGATGGACTACGGCTTTGTATTCAACAAGATACCAATGTATTGTGACTCCAAGAGTGCTATTGCCATCTCCTGCAACACGGTTCAGCATTCCAAGTCAAAGCATATCGCTCTCCGATATCATTTCATCAAAGAGCATGTCGAAAAGGGTACAATTGAATTATACTTTGTAGGTACTCAATACCAATTGGCAGATTTGTTCACTAAAGCTTTGCCACCCGCAAGGTTTACTGAGCTTGTCCATCAAATTGGTATGCGGTGTTTGACTCCAGAAGATCTGGAATCTTTACTCAATCGTTCTTAAAACGTCAAACACCAAAACATCCTTCTTTGTAAATACATATTTCAAAACAAAATACAAAATATAAAATCTTTCAAAATTCAAAATATTTTCTTTTTATTAAAAAAAAAAAATTTGTGACTTTGAAATTTTACATAAACATTCATTGATTCTTTTTCGATTAAACCTTGAGTTGAATTTTCATAAGCACAACAAATCGATAATATGTTTTACAACGTGTATTAATCGATTCAAATTCGCTCAAGAAGGCTATCTCTCAAATATTTCCGTATTTGAGGGGGAGTACTTGTGTTCAACGAAAACAAAATCTTATTCCACGAAAGGACCCTGTTTGTACGCCTCAGTGCAATATTCCTAAACTTAAGGAGCGAAAGCTTCTTAATTTTTGAAACACAAAAATCTTTGTTCGAAATCAAATGTTCTTGAAATCCATTTCTTCCCAAATGAATTTTCAATGCCTCAAAAAGCATATTTTAATCAACATGTTTTTCAAAAACAACATTCATATGCTATTTTTGAGGGGGAGAAATGTGATTAAAATTGATTGATCAGGAAGTTATGGAATCTGTCACAATTCTCAATTATTGGTCATTTCTCAAACTCTACATTCATCATACTAGTCATGCATGGGTTTTGCATTTCGCATTAAACGCATAATTTCATATTAAATAAACGTTATCGCGTAATAAATTATTTTGAACATTTGATCCGTTACTTCCAAAAATTTATCACAATATATTTTCATACTCATATTAAGTTATAAAAATATTATTTTAGTTTACCGGTGTTTTAAATTTATTTCGTATATAAATTGTTATGTTTATATAAATTACGACGGTGTTTCTTAAATTCAACCCGATAAATATTTATTCACTCAAATCTTTCAAGAAATATATTTTTATAATTTTTATGGCCTCAATATATTTTATCTTGGCCCGTTAAAATTTATTTTTATCCAACGCTACCCTAAATATTTACAAATGACTACAACTTACCACTTAACTCATTCAAATTCACAAATCTTACACTTATACAATTTAGAAAAAAAATATATTTCCTAAACAAAAGTCCTCCCTTGTCGACAAGGGAGGTGATTCACCCAAAACTTTATCAAATATCTACTTATAATCATAAAATACTCATTTTAACTCACATTCAACACAAATAAAAGTGTACCTCAAAACCATTTTCTTTTCTCTCCTCAAGCAAAGAACCGCCACCATATGGACCAAGCTAGAAGTTCATCAACAATTTTCTAATCAAGTATTTTACACTCTAGTTACACTCTTGATTAAGGTTTTGCAATAAAACCTTGGGTGATTAGGAAAAACCTTTGATCTTTAAACCTCATCAAGCATTCTTGTAAGCATCTCATGTTTATTTTTCATCTTACACATTCATTTCATATTCATTTTATCATATTTGAGCCAAAAACATGCAAGTCATATGATGTTGTACCACTTTTTCAATGATTTTTAAGAGTTATATATATATAATCCATCCTATAATTATTCCTTGTTATATATTAGTTTTGGTGATGTCTAGGAAACCATGACACCCTAAGAAGGTGTATGGTAGGATTAGAATAGCTCGGAGTTGTTTTGAATGGGTTAGAATAGGTTTGGCGAGAAAAACTCATTTCGACACGTATAAAATAGGGTCTGTCCGTATTTTGAATTCTGGGAAAATCCGACAGTAGATAAATATTTTTGGGCTAGATATTTAGAAAATACACTTTAAAAGCAGCGTGGCGCTTGAACGGATTAAAGCGGAGCTATAACGAAGAAGTTATGAATTTTTCAAGTTTGTGAGGAAAACTATTAATTTCGAAATTTCACATTGAAAATGTCACTCCTTACGAGTCAAAAATGAGTCTTAAGCTTTATAAATTGTGTCGACTTATCAAAAATATATTAGTATACTTTGACACGAATCTAAGGATGTAGAAAAGCGTGAAAACGGACTTGTAACGATTAAATTACACGCGATAAACTAAGTTGCCGTAACTTTAATTCTATTAGCAAAAACTAATATATTCTCTATTAAAAACATGTCTGACAACAAAAGGACCATGTTGGCGGACGTTTTTAACAATGATGTAGAACTTTTATAACGTGATGTCTTCTAGTAAAAGTGAGTTAGCCTAGCATATTTTCCAAAATGTTAAACCGTTTGGTGAGCGGAGTTGTAACGAATAACATATAGTCACTCAAACTTTGCGAAAACCATCCTTTAAACTATATTTTTGGCCTAAAGTGCAATACTTAACCTATATTTTCTTGGTGATCGAGACCTCTAGGATGTAAACTTAAACACTAAAACTTTGAGATAATGATACAAGCTTCCCAAAACCGTTGAGTTCATTTTCTAACACTCGGCGTGCACCATTTTACGACTAACTTTTCAAGGCCATTTTAATCACTTTCATGAAAATTTCAACGACATTATTTTCTGACGAAAGTTATAATTTCACAATAAATCATTAAATGACTATCGTGGGATATCATTTCAACGTAAATACTTGTAAAGTATTTTATAATATGACGGGATGTCATAAACATATACTTTGACGATAAACATTATTTCCAAAACGTACAAGTGGTATGGATATCATATGGAGCTGCATGCACTACATTGTATCACGCATTCACAACAACATATCATAACTCAAGTCATAACATTCATTCTAGGTCGCGGATAGTTTCCGAGCCTCATTTTAGTGCACTTCATTTTGTTAGCATATCAATCATACCAGGTGAGTTCATACCCCGCTTTTACTCATTTAAATTCCTATAAACTATTTGGGGCGAGATATATGCTTATTCATCCAAACATTTAAACTCTTTTGTCAAGCAACATTACTTATACTTTACACTTGATTGCGTTATATACTTGATTGGGTTATACTTGATTTCATATGCATACTTGGAACAAACATACAAGAATTAGTGGCTCCAAATTAAGTTGTTGGAAGGCTATTAATTTACAAACATACAAGAATTAGTGGCTCCAAATTAAGTTGTTGGAAGGCTATTAATTTACAAACATACAAGAATTAATGGCTCCAAATTAAGTTGTTGGAAGGCTATTAATTTACAAACATCCCAATATTTATATGTTGGAAGACTCTTGTGGTGACATTTATACTTTTAACTACCTAATGCGCATATTCATGATTGTCATTCTATTTTAGGCAATGGGTTGTGAACACACGGGTTGCAAGTTTTGTATGGCGGAACTTGAACCGGGTGGATTTACAATGCCTTTTTGTGTGAACATTCTCAAAGTATTTCGGATCATTTTATCACAAACTTATGAACTCACCAACCTTTGTGTTGACACTTTTAGCATATTTATCTCGGGTTGTAAGGCGATAGCATTTCATGGAGCTTTTGGGTCTCATGGCATACATTGGAGTCTAGTGTTTTATCTATTACCATTCGACATGTTTTGTAAACCTTTATGTATTGTCAAACTTTGGGATCTCATGTGTTGTAAACTTTAACTTATATAATCGAATGGTAAACTCTTTAAAACGTCTCATTATAGAGGTCGTTTTCTTTATCCATACTTTGTGCTATGATGTCATACCCCAATGACACTATCGTTCCGCTGCGATATTTTGGGGGTGTGACAGAATCTCACAACGTGCTCGACTCAGATATCACCAATGAATTGACGATCTTTGAATGTCAGTAATCGAAAAGATTTGCCTTTCAAGACTTATCTTAGTAGAATGTACCAATCCGAGACACTCTTGATTTACATGAACTTTGACGGGTCTAACCTCCTTTTCAAGGAGAGTTTACATCTTCAAGGTAGTTATTAGAGCTAGTTGTCACCTAAAAGGCGATAATGGAACTCTTTAACTATACAACGTAACTTGTGTCTCATGGGAATTGTCTATCGAGTCGATCAATTCAAAAGTGCGAGCTCTACCCTCACTCATGCGGATTTCGGTCAAAACTCATAAGCACATGTGGAGGGGAGTATTTGAAAATCAAAAACTCTCAAGGTGTTACCAAAACATGTTTTCATCATAAACATCTTGAGAGATTTTCAAGAAAAATTTTGTGGCAACATAGGATAGTCATGGAGTTAAAGGTGACTAAGTTTAGGAATAAGCGTCCTATGATCCGCTTGAGCGGAGGGATCTACCCAAGGACACCACAAATAGTTAGTATTTAGAAGTCCTTAGGTATGATTGAAAAAGGAGAAAATGAGAATCGGAGAAAGAAGGAGTTGAAGAATTAAAAGAAAAGTTAAAGAAAGGGTGAAAAGAAATAGCCCTCCAAATTATTCAACTTAGGGCGGACACGGGTTCAATTCATATACTCTTGGTTGTCACAAGATGACACCGGTATTGAAGACAAGTCGTCATGGACCCGATGACGCAATGCACTAAACCTTCTAAGCCACTCAAGTTCTCTCAAAGAGCTTGTTTCATTCTCACGGGGAACCCTACGTAATCTATCGACTATCTCTTAGAGATTGTTGGTATTAAAGAAGGAGACCTCTCCCTAGTCTCCGCTCGGGAAAATCAAAATGCACTAATCGAGTCTAGAGCCATGAGATTCATCAAAAGATCTCTTAGGAACACTTATATATTTCATCACTTGTTGTTCAAACAATAAGGACACAAGTGACATTTTCGAGTCCACGCAGATCTTAGCAATCTGCGAGAACATTTATGAGGATTCACAATTGTGATCCTCGGTGATTGAATGGAAATTCTTGCCGGTCAACATCAAGCAGCCACGACAAAGCAGTCACTTCGGTAACTCCTTGTGGGTTACGCTTAGTGTGTCTCAAGCGGTCTACGATCGTGGGGTGATGCTTGGTGTACCTCAATGACTCATCTAAAGCGTAGGTGTATTTCGGTACATCGCGTTATCTCACTTGTGGGACTCCAGTTCGAGAACGACCTTTGTGAGAATTAGAGATGTGTTTTCACTATCTTTGTTAACACTTTGAGTTCAAACTTGTAAGCTGGATTATTTCTAACCCATGTTTTATGTTTTCTTCTTATGGATGCTCACGGTGGAAAAGATCGTCTGAGACTCTTGAATGCTCATACCAACATCAACACTAATTGAAGTTCTCTCAAAAGCAAAGAAAATTTCGGAAAGATTCTACATCAAAGTCAAAGAATCTGCAAAGTTATGAGATAAAGATCAAAGTTAAAGATGTTGATAAAGGCGATTTCAACCGATCACAACAACAAGAACAAAGAAGCGAAGATGCAAAGAATCAAAGACGTCACAAGCCATGAACGCCAAAGAAGTTCAAGGCGTCAAACGACCTAACAAGACAACAAATGATGACCAACCCTTAGGGGAGATTGTTAGGAACATGTTTTAATTATCAAGTGTAGGTCATTTCATTTGTAATAGGTCGTTAATTAATATGGTTTATAAATGTTTGTAATTGATTTCACACTCATGTAGTAAGCCCATGAAATTTGTGATGAAAATTCTTCTAGAACCAAGGGAAACACCCTACTTATGTAAACACTATAAATACCCCTCTCTAGAAGGGAGAGGTTGTTGGTTCTAATTACAATTATCATTTTCATTAATCATTCATTAGTTCCTTCCACTTTCTCTCACTAAAACTTTCTCTCTAGAAATACATATTGTTGTGATAAGATGGTGACCTAACATTTCAACTCTTCAAAAACAAATCAAATTTCACCATTGTTTAGTCCAATTTATTTTTCTATTCATGAAATTACCCTTTGCTTAAAACTTGTCAAACATAATAAACAAACAAGTTACAAATATAAAAATAAACAACTAAAACAATCCGCATATAACTAACAATTAATATGCGTAAACAAGTAGCCACATGAAACTTATTTGATAAAACCTATTAATAATCAATTCTAGGTTAAATTATGTATATGTCATCTAGGGCTTTCACTTACTAAGGTAAGTGAGCCACATACATCGATATATCGATTGCGTAAGCCATAGTCAAACATATACCAAATTGCACATAATTGATTCATTAATGGGATAATTACATGAAAATGTATTTAACTTGTCATTTTTTGTAGTTCTGTGTATCCTACTATTTTTTTTTGTAGTTCCATGTACTCAACTTTTGAATCCACTTAGTTCTGTGTACCAGGATGATCAGTTGTATGTAGGGGTGTCAAAAATCCTGACCCGACCCGGACCCCGAACCCGAACCCGAATAAAGATACTCGGGTCGGGTTACTCAGGTCCAACATCTAACTCGGGTCAATCGGGTCAACCTGTTTAACCCGAGTACGAACGAGGATCGGGTATCGAGTTCAATTTACCTTGCTTATTCGGGTTCGGGTCGACCCGACTAACCTGAGTTGGATTTTTTTTTAATTTTTTTTTTTAATTTTTAACTTTTCTCAATCTAATTTGAAGGCTCAAGTTAGTCCATCGTTCATGTAGTAATCTTGGCCATTTTATAACTTTTCTCAATCTAGTGTGAATCATCAACATGGAAGTAAATTAGTTTAGATAAATCAAAATGGAAATAAATTAGTTTACAGAACTCGAAACAGATACAATATCATATACAAGAACAAAATCTTTGACGTATAGTGTAACAAACAATGCTTACACATATATCTCACTGATCTTAAAAAATACTAGTTTTAGCTTTTTTACCATTATCACTTCCAAACCACACTAACAATACCACTCTATAATAATTAGTATAAATAAATGTAAACTCCTCAAATGAAAAAAATAACGCATTCTTAGCACTCATGGTATCAAACTTCTATTTATGGTTATAATTAGGCTAGTTGGCGTATCTCATATGTATTTTAACTACTAAATTAAAAAAAATCAATTTTGTGATTTTGTAAGTGGTACAAACCCGACTTGACCCGACCCGACTTGACGACCCGATTTGACCCGAACCCGACTAACCCGACCTCAAATAAGGTCGGGTTCGGGTATATTATTTTTAGTGTCGACCCGACTTGGACCCGACCCGTTTGACCCGAACCCGACCAACCCGACCCGAATAACACCCCTAGTTGTATGTATTATTAAACTTTTTTTTTTATAGTTTTATGTACGCAATTTTTGGGTATATTGGTGTCAATTGGTGACTTTGCAAAGTTGAGTACATGAAACTACATAAATTTAAAAGTTGAGTACATGGAACTACAAAAAAAGTAGTAGGATACATAAAACTACAAAAAGTTACAAGTTAGATACATTTTCGTGTAATTATCCCTTCATTAATATGTATATATTGGAGTCTTCCCCAATTCAAGAATTATCAAAACCATATATGTGATAAAATAACTTAACAATTAATAATTCAAGCAACCATCCATGACGAACATGCATGTCTCATCATGGATATAACATAACATTTATTCAATCTAGTCACAAGATCGCATATGATTCCATGTCATATAACAATTATTCACGAATTAATACATGTAACATATATACAATTCTAGGTTTAGATATTAATTAAAAAAACAATTTTTATAAACCCTAAAAAAAATTATGCAAATCGACTTAAATTTTTTTTTAGGATCGATACAAATTTTTTTAAAAAAATAATTAGGGCCAAAGCCCTAACCCTAAAATTAGGGTTTACATAATCATAACCAAAACCATAGAATAATCATATTAAACACAATACAATATCCATTTTTTACGTGTTTAGTAATTAATTACTCATTAAACGAGACTCGTGATGCCACTGTTGGAATTTAATAACATGACAATCATATATAAAACACACAAAACATCAAAGATACATGCGGAAGCGTATAGGAACGAATAATGAACAAGTAATTAAAATAAACATAAAGTATGCGTACTTTTTGATTCTAGCCCAACAAGAATCAATTCCCAAACTAAAAATTAGGATGAACCTTAATTAGGGTTTAAGAGGATTATATGAATTACCCCTTACCGTTTTTGCAATTCAATCCAAGATACTAACAATAATGTGTTTGTTCCACGTTCTTGTACACACATACTATAACAAATTAAAGTAATGCTAGTTTTTAAGAACATAAAATGTTTGTTAAGAAAAATAAAAGTGATCGATCCCCTAGGGATAGTGGCTGATCGTTTGGGACAAGAAAACACACAAACAATTTAGGTTTTTAGGTTTAGGTGTACAAGCGTTAAGATACAAAGACCATAAGCCTTGTATATATACCCAAAGAAACTTAGAGTCCAAGTTAGGGTTGGATTGGGTTATGGAAACCCCTTGGCTGATCGTTAAGAGTAATCCCCAAGGTATTCTAGAACCATCTTGTCCTCTAATTTCATATGTAGTCCTTCCTTTAACATTTAACGACCGTTAGTCCATTACGTTTAATTACTTAACGTTCGTTATGCATTTCGTGTAAATAATAACTAAATATAACATTTAATATTTAATTATTATAACTTTAATTCTCATACGCAAAGTGTGCAATCTTGTGGTCTCGAGTTTGATCCTAATTTATTACTACTAATTTATATCCATAAAACCAACAGTAGCACAAGAATCAAACGGTTATGTACCAGTTGACATGTCAATCACAGCAACAGATAATGTCATACCATGGCTCTCACCCTCTGGCGATTTTGCCTTTGGATTTCAACAAATTCAGGGAAAAGATATTTTTTGTGTTATCGATATGGTATGACAAGATCCCTGAAAAGACCATCATCTGGTATCTAGGAAGAAATCCAATGGTGTCTAGAGGATCAAAGGTTGAGCTAACTAATGGACGTGGACTTGTACTAAGTGATCCTCAAGGCAGAGAAATATGGACCTCGGGCTCCATATCTGATCTTGCATATGGTGTTATGAATGAAACAAGTAAATTTGTGCTCGTTGGTAACTATTCACGCAAGATATGGGATAGTTTTAATTTTCCAGGAGATACCGTGTTGCCTACTCAGGTTATGGAGAGAGGTGGAGTGTTGAATTCGAAAAAGGGTGAAACAAACTTCACTGGAGGAAGATTCCAGTTACGTATGCTTCAAGATGGAAATCTAGTTCTAAATACTCGAGATATAACTTCCAATTATGCTTATAAATCATATTATTCTAGTAAAACGTCCGATTCTGGTGAAAATGTGGTTTTTGATGCGAGCGGTTATATGTATATATTAAGAAGAAATGCTCAAATATATGATCTTACTCCGAGAGAAGCACTTCCGACTGGATATTTTTATCACAGAGCAACACTAGGTGTTGATGTTAGTTTATGGACATAAGTTAATAGATGTATGTTAGGATCAAACTCGAGATTACGAGATTGCACACTTTACGTATGAAGAGTTAATGATTAATAATTTAATATAAAAGGTTATATTTAATTATTAAATACACAAAACGTCTAACTACCATTATGTAATTAACGATAATTTACCAACTACGGTTAAATAATAAAAGGAAGGACTATAGATGAAATTAGAGGAAAAGAAGGTTCCGGAACCCATTGGGGAACCATGGCCGATCGAATGGGCTAGGGGAATCCCAAACCCATTCCAACTTGTTATCCAAGTTAGTCATGTTATATATACACAAACCTTAGGGTCATTGTTTTGTACTTTTGTGCACACACAATACCCTAACTTTTCTTTTCTTCTCTTTTGATTGTAGCCGATCAAACAAACATCCTCTAAAGGGTTGATCGGAATTTTTTTATATAAAACAAAGTGTTTGGTTTTAGTTTTGTGTTTTCATTACTAGCATAACATTAACTTGGTATTAGTACGTGTGTACAAGAACGTGATACTAACACACTTTTGTTAGTATCTTGGATTGAATTACAAATCGGCAAGGGGTAATTCTTATAATCCATATAAACTCTAATTAGGGTTCATTGATTGAAGAATTGCTTGGAATTGATTCTTGTTTAGCTAGAATCAAAAGGTATGCATACCTTTATGTTTGGTTAATTAGTTTACATATTATATGATCCTATACGCTTTCGCATGTTTACTTTGATGTTTATTGTTTATATTTACGAGTTGTCATGTTATATAATTTTAACAGTGGCATCACCAGCCTTGGATAATATGTAATTAATTATCAAAACGCATAAAAAACTGAATCTTGAATTGTGTTTATACATGTTGTCAATTTTTTAGGGTTTAATAAATCGAAACCCTAATTTTTTTATTAGGGCCGATTGCCCAATTAATTTTTAGGGTTTGGTTTTTGTAATTTAATTTGATTAGAAACCATAGGATTATAAATGTTTATGTGTTATGTATATGATCTTGTGACAACGTGCAATAATTGTTATGTGATATCCATGATGGAACACGCATGTTTTGTCATGGAATTATTGTCTATATGAATTAATTGTTAAGTTTTATTCACATGTTTATTTATTGATCATTCTTGAATTGGGGAAAACCTCAATATATCATTAATGGATCAATTATGTGCTATGTGGTATATATTTAATTATGGCTTACGCAATCTGTGACAACTGGCAATTAGGGAGTCTATTTTAGGTAACCGCATTACGTTAAACTAAACCGAGCTTTTTCCTTTATAACTATTTTTATCGACCATGACTTGACTTGATATCGTTTATTGGTTTTTATGATTTATTTTATTATTGTATGAGTTATCGTGTGAGTTTGTGGAAAACTAGAAGGGGGGTTGAATAGTTTTGCCGATTTTAAGTTAGTTTTAAAAACTTTAGATTCGATATTATGTGAAATCGTATGGATGTAGAGAAAGTATAGATCTAATGATAAAGCAAGTAAATAAAGTAAAGCAAGGGATAGAAATGACACAACCGATTTATAGTGGTTCGGCTACAAGGATACCTTCCTTGCCCTACTCCACTCTCCGAGTCACCTACTCGAGAGTTCAAGCACTATGTCAACAAACTCCTTCAACTTGGCGGAAAAGCCTTCACAATGTTGCTTACACCTTTTTCTGGTACAAAGCTAAATACGAGTCCGTAACACGGTGGACCAAACCAACACGACTATTACACAACAACTATGTGAAATATCAAATACAAGATCTTTGCTCTGAAATCTTGTGGAGGAACAAATCAATCAAGGACCCCTTGCTTGGATGACTTGTAGAATGCTCGTGATCTCGCCTTAGAGAAGGACCTATATGAGAATCACTATAGAAAGAAAGAAGAACAACTCTCAAGATCAAGAGATCTTTTGTTAGAAGAGAATGAGAGTGTATGAGAGAATTAATAAGCAGAGGGGTAAGTTAGAATGAAGAAATGGCTCTCTATTTATAGGTAAAACTTGCCACTGTTCCCCGGATCCCACGGATCCCTCCCACAAGGGATCCGTCTAGTGTAAACCTAGGGATCCGTGGGACGCTCCTCTTTGCCCATGGGTTTTTTGATTATGGGTCATGGGTCATGGGTTATGGGTTGGTCCAAGGGTATTTCTTTAGATACAATGTATCTAATGAGTACAATGTATCTAGTCTTGTGGGTATGAGTCAATACCATGGGTTATGGATAAGATCCATGAGTTGTGATTTTTACCCATCCTAATAAACTATTATAACAAATGATTTATTAAAACAATTTGTATTAAGTGACTCTATGTAAATGCTTTACAAAAATAACATGTATCCTTATAATTTTAATTATGATAACATTATATTTGTTATCAACAAAACACAAAGAGATCGCAAAATATTAATAAACGTTTTTACGGTTTATTTGTATTAACAGAGTTTTAACTCTTTTTTGTTGGGCACTATTCGATTCGGCACAATAAAAGCCTCAAACAAGAAATAACGTAACTTTTGAACCGTAACTCGAAACTTGGCAAATAAATAGTCAAAACTCGTGAAAAAACATAAATAAACGTAATAGAAAGTCGAATGAACACCGTGGGACACTCGTAGGACAATATATGAGCTCGGGAATGGGTAAATGGGATAGTTTATGAAAAATTACGGCTTCGGCCCCTCCCTTTTAGTGTGGCCGGCCACCCCCCTCCCAAAATAGTTTTTATTTTAGTCCCTCATGCCCATGTATAAAAACCTCATCCTACCTCGTTTTACTACTTTCATTTCTCTCTCTAAAAACACCTACACACCACTTTCTCTCTCTAATATTTCTCTCTCTACAAACAAACCCTAACCCTAGCCGCCGCCACCACCACCACCACGCCGCCACCTTTCCGGCTAAATTTCGGCCATTTTCCGGTGAGTGAAATTACACCACCACCACCATTTTGTAGATCTCTCTTTTCTCTTTCCATCCATTTATATATCTCTTATAGAAGCCTACATTAACACCTCCAAATCATACAAAAACGATTCGTGATTCTAGGGTTTTCATTAAATCTTGTAGATCGAGTTGGGAAAAGGTAAATGGAACATGGGTCAAGCTTGTTTGGGTCTTGGAAAGCCACGAATGGCTCCTCTTTGGCTTGATTATAGCTCGACCATATTGGGTTTTGGGTGAAACATGGGATTAAAACTAATTTACACTTAATAAAACATGTAACTAGTGATTTGGTATCTTGTGGTGTATCATATTGTTGTGTTTTTGCATTTTAGGCTTAGTTTCATGAAATGGGTTTAGATTAGTTGATGGGTTTGATGTTTGGATGATGATTGGAGGTTGATTGATTGTGTTTGGTTGTTGTAGAAGCCATTTAGGAGCGTTTGGTTTGTAGTTTGAGGCGTACGAGCCACCAAACCCACGTATGGGTTGTGGGTGTGGCGTACGTGACCCACATAGACCACGGGTCTGGGTCGGATTGTTGTGGTATCTTGTTGGTTGTTGTTGTTGGTGTTTGGATGAGACGCGTGGAGCCGAAAAGCTACTAGAGCTTGTTTGGTTCACGTGGTCTTAACAGTGACCGTGTCATGACCATTAGGGTCATGACATTGGTTTCGGGTACTTTTGGTAGATTGATTGGTTGGAGAGATTGATTTGGGTTGATTTGAGATTGAGTTGCGCTATTTTCATTATTTACTTGGACTTATAATATAAATTGTCAACTTTGAGCAACGTCGGTTTTACTTTGACTTTTTAGTCATTGTTGACCCCGACAACGCCGTAACATGGACTTTAGTATATTTTGGACTATAGATTGATTAGAAGCCAAAAAGTCATGACTCGTGCTTGTGGACTCGAAACGAATAACGATATGAGACTTATATTGAATTTGACGTAATAAATATATATATAAACATGAATAATAAATTGTTAAACATAAATAATAAAAGGCTTTTATACCAAAACTATCGATAACAAGACTTGTCTTGTTATTTATTATTTCAAATGAGAATTAACAACTTAAAATGGAAAGGTTTTCTAATAAATAAGTATTTAATGTTTCGAGTGCACGTTTATCGAAATGTGTCATTTATGAGCATTTAATACTAGTTTCAAGGATTTAATTTATTTACGTTATGTGTATGGGTTACGGATGACCTAACATTAATAGCGTCGATCCATGTGGGTAGCGGACTTATTAGGTTGACGAATCTAATAAGAGCCCGCTAGATACGTAGGATAACATTATTAATGGGTGAATTATCCTTATGACTCGTTAGGATGCGACCGGTTTATGGGATAATAAGCGACACGAATAAATAATTGGGTTTATCGAGTTGACGAATTCGATAAGGTCTACTATTTATTCCGAAACTTATTGGACTATGGAGCTTATCGCTTAGACGTCCCATTGTGTTGCATTGAGCCACATTGTGTTTGTTTGGGTGCATTCATGATATCGTGTTGAGTCGATACACACACGCGATGATACCAAACGATAGGACTAAACGGTGAAATAAGACATTTTTGGAGATAAAGAAAAGGAATACATTGGGATAGATAACGTTGATTTTGGGAAATATATATTAAAATTGGTTTGCATTAATAGGTTGTGCCGAGTCGATAGTCGCTGAGACGTGATTAGCTGTTATCTTCTTGCTAGTGTTTATTTGTGCGTTGCTTGCTTGAGGTGAGTTTCATAGCCTCACTTTTATCTATGTTTTTAACTAATTTGGGGTGAGAATCATGCTACTCTTTTAGACCTTTTAAACTATTTTGATTTGCTTATGTGCTTGACTGTTTAGATAGATATGTGGTAGCTGTTGCCTTAGTGTAGGGTAGCAATCCTAATTGCTATAGCACTTGCCTAGCTAAGTATAGACTTCTACCTCGACCTAGTCCAGGGTTAGCAATCGTTCTAGGCTTTGCTACGACTGTGCTGGCTAGAGTCGCTATGGGCCCAGTATGACGTCGGATATGATATTGATCATATTGTGATTGTGATATTGGTATGTGATTGATGTGTATCTATCTTAGGTCTCGCATAGCAAATAAATTCCTACATGTCCACTATTTTAAACTTGAAACTAAACCTATGAACTCACCAGCGTTAGCTGACCTTTTAGCATGTTTTTCTCAGGTAATTAAGTGATGTATGGAGTGCGTGTTCTGTGGAAGCTTGGCAAGAAGGCATGGTTGAAGGATCATAATCAAACTCTGATAATTTATGGGGACCTATTTTTATAAATTATTTTTGGGCCTAATATTTACATTTTGGGATTAATGTTTTGGATAATTAAATTTGGGATTGGTTTTGAATGATAATATGACTATCTTGTTTGCGATACTTGTGTGAGATACCAATCCAATGTAACGCCCCGAAAACTTGATTAAGTCTTCCGCTGTATCGAGATTTGGGGGTGTTACACAATCGATTCATCGATGCATGTGATTCACTTCCTTTGTAAGTGAGAGCCTTAGTTGAATATATGCATTATAAACCTAGAATTGATTATTAATAAGTTTTATCGAATAAAGTTTGCATGTGGTAACATGTTTACACATATTAATTGTTATGTTATGTGTGCTTATTTAGTTGTTTTATTTTTTATTTTTATTACGTGTTTTTGTTTATTTTTGTTAGACATGTTTATAAACAAAAGGGCAATTTTTGAATAGAAAAATAATATGGACTAAATAATGGTGCAATATGATATGGTTTTAAAAGAGTTAAATTTTAAAGAGTTTAATTGAGTGATGAGTTTTGTACCAATAGTAAGAACGGCTCACCCAATTTTGACAAACTATAAGAGAGGTATAAGGAGGGGAACACATTAAATTGTGACCCAAAAGAAGAAGGTTTTTAATACGCTTTGCGCTGACCCGCTTCTCCGCTTCTTTGTACGTCAAATTGGAGCTACCTAATATGACTATTTTATGTACAAAATCATCTTAAGGGTAAATTAACTTTAATTCCATGTGCTGCTTTGTGGTAATTATTCGAAATACTAAGTCTTTGGACTTATGATAAAGTAAGATATAATGTACGATAATTAAAGATAAATTCTTTGATTGGTGAATCCAATACGTAAATCAAAACTTTGTTAATTTAATCTTAGTGAATTGGTTAATAAAAAGGTTTTTATTAAAACTACTGTTATGAAGTTGTATGCATGCTTCTTCATATATATTTTTAATTATACACATCAAAATTAGTACCCTTTAAAATTTAAGTTAATGCCATCTAATTAAAAGAACACTTGAAGTTGCCATTTACGTCATGTGAGAGCTTGGTTAGATTGCAATGGAAAGGTAAATCTTCATGTTGTGTGAGAGCTCAACTAGACAAATTTGTAGTTCTTTAAATTAGACGACTTAATTAAGCTGTTTAGTGAGACCTATAACTCAAGGCGTTAGATGGGGATAAAACATATTTACATTGCAACTAGGTTTGGCAAATGTAAATCCCACCATGATCTAGGAATTACAATATGATATTGGCAATTATTGTTCGACAATTACCTTGTTGAATAATTTCATTGCTAGCAGATCAACTGATGTGATAAAACTATGTCAATTTGGATTATAGTTTTCAAGAAAATTTTATGGTTATATGAATATTTACTTGGGTATTTTATTTTCTTGAAAAGTTTAATTATAGAAAATAGTAAAATTGAATTTTGTTAATTCTTTAAATGTATTAATGCAACATTAAACCGTAAATGTGGGTTATTCTTATATTGGTAAATTGATCTACACCGGTAAGGGTTTTTGGCTAGAGTCAACTTTACTAAAAGAATAAACCTAGTCCTTTTTTCATGAGAAAAGAGTGAGATGCAATCCCATTTTTTTCATGAATGAGAAAGGTATGATAGGAAAATTAAAATTGTCTAAATTCTAAATACATAACTCATAAGCAAACTTAAATAGTTAAGAAAATTGCACATTTTCTGAGTTATTAAATTAGAAGCTATACTGATTACCGCCAAGATTGGTAAAAGGTAAACTAGCATAATTTATCTAGTTATTGTGCTTTGACCATTTATAGGTGCTACATACCATTGTGGGGATGGTAGTCCTATTAAGAAAGAAATTGCATGCCCAATTTTCAAGTTAATAACATTGATGGATAGTCCATCATCTACATAGTAGAATACACTCTTTTAATACCTAAGTAACTGTTACGTATGCGTGTCTTAAAAATGTAGGAAAGTAAATAGTACACTCTTTGTTTTCACTGGTTATGAAAAACTTTTAATGTTGTCAAATCCAGTGGGAGCATTGTGTGTATTACTGAATAAGGAATTGTTGTAATGACCTGAAATTCAGTGGGAGTTATAGGCTTTGTCATCTTGGTAGTAACCCAGATTATCTTTAGAATGTCTTAAGATAATTACTTTCCACTTATAGACACTTATGTTTTTAAGGATAGTCATGAACGTTTCCTTACTAGACAATGACATTCTACATCTATTAGTTATGCTAATATCAATGACACAATCATATTGATCACATAAACAAACGTGTGTCATGTTGTTTATCTGCTACATGATATTGTTCCATGCACAAGTGGGAGAAATCTTTATTGTGTGCAAGGTACAACACATAGAAATATGATTCTCTTGACTGCAAGGTAAGAGACTAATGTTCTAATATGACTTACACATATCTAATCCAAGAAACACTTGGTGTTGCAATTTACGTTATGTGAGAGCTTAGCTAGATTGCAATAAAAGGTAAATCTTCATGTTACGTGAGATCGTATCTGGAATTAATTTACAGTTTCTAAATTAGACAAGTATTTTGAACATGTGTCAAGGTGATATATAAGATTACTTCAAACTAAATATTTATCTATTATTGGAATGACATAAATAAATGAAGTAATCTAATACTACTTCAATTTGAGTATTTATATATTTTGGGAATGACATAAATAAATGAAAAACTAATGTAGTCCTACATTATTGTGAAGTAATAAATTAACTTGAAATTACTATTGAAACCAAGAGATGGTGTTCATAATTACTTTAGCTAAACATGTTTATGTTTCATTGTAAAGATATAAACATGAAGTCTTTTAAGACTTATAATAAAGTAAGACGTTAACTTGTTATGTTTTTTTAATTAAGACATATACAAGAAGTCATTGAGTTGATTAATGATTTATAACGTATAATGGGATTATAACACTTTATATCTTCTTGATGAGTAACAATGTATAATGGGATTATAACACTTTATATCTTCTTGATGAGACATGGATATGAAGAAACTTGGTCAAAGAGTACTTGTGTTATAAAGCATGCAATTGGCTGGGAAAGTCTATTGTACCATTAAGATGACTTAGTTGGTAAATAGGTAAGCCAAAAGGAATATGTTTATCTTACATATTATTAGATTGTCTTACAATGTTAATTCTAATGAAATACCACAAGTTAATGGTATGTTCAGTTAGGAGAATCAAACTCTATTTGATTTGTTTGATTTAAGATAACCATAACTTCTTTCTTAAAAGTAATCAAAGTTAAAAAAATGAGCATGGATTGAATATACTCAATAAGACTCCAACCTAGAAGATTAATAAGACACCAAGTTATTTTGGAATGTGATGAATCACATTAAGTTTTAAAATTGAAGTTCTGAATTGTTAAAATTCTTATGAAGAGTGATTATTAACAAACAAGAGTCAGGAACTGTCAATGTGTATTTGTAATGTCTCAAAAAGAGAACAATGTAGTGTTGCTCTACTTGCTAAATATTTATAGATAGTCTCTAAATTACAAAAGGCAAGTGAGAGTTTTGTTTAGATCTTGAAGAGATTAAATTACAAAATACACAATCTTCTAAAAACACTAGTGAATGTCATGATGAGGTTAGACATGTAAATGTTAAACCTCAAAATGTTGGAATTCTCATTCAAAGATCCGCAAGGATGTCTCAGATATTTGATTAATATGCAGAGGATTATGAGTTATATGATTATGGTAAACATGATAATCATTATGATGCATTACCAAATGTTGAATTGGGAAAATCACTCATGCTATGAATGTTATAGATGTTGTTCATAAATATAATAAATTTTTTGAAAACTTGGTTTATCTTGAAATCTATGGTTAGACTACAAAATGAAGATGCGTTTCTTTAAAGAGATATTAAACCCTAGTGGTTTAAATCTTTGTGTAAAAATCGTATGGACAAAATTATACACATATTTAATGCATGTCTTATGACAAGATTATTAATTATACTTAAGCAATTAACTGTGATTGAATATTCTTTCCTAGGCACATTAAATATATAAAGATGATTATTGTCATACCTATTTTAATTAATATGAAAAATGATAATGGAATATCTAAACTCTTTCTTGAGAAATTACTTGAGCGAGGACGGTAAGTAATCGAAAGGATTTTGAATACATATAATCTTTGAAAGTGTACAAAGTACAATAATCCATGAATGGATAAATACATGCATCTGGGAGATTATTCTTATGTTTAAATATTAAATCTAAGTCTTGATTTGATAATTAAAATAAGATAACTCCTAAATATTCCTAAAAGCTAGTGGGTGTATTATGTTTATTTTATTAAATCATATATGTTGTATAACATATAGGAAGTAACATTCCATCTAATTTGAATGTTAAGTTTTAACTTGGAATGAAACTTCACCTGAAAGATTTAGAAAATAAAATATACAACTTTGGAATATATGTTTATTTTATAAACATATACGGTAAATAAATGATTCTAATAGAACATGATATATCATTTAGAAAGTCTAAATGGATACATATTTTTTAATAATATTGAACATGAATAAAATCTAAGTATGATTCTAGGATTTTTCATGTACATCATATTATATAGATAAATTGTTGTGTCATGCTTGATTGCAAGATGATTTGACAACATTGATATCTAATTGGAAGTTATTAGATAACTAGTGTAATGAATATTCTAATGGAATATGTTTGAACTTAGAATTACATTCCTCAACCTGGAGTTCCTCCTAGATTCTAAGGATGAACAATATGTTAATTGTTGTGCAAATTGTCATAGCCAACAAACTTGAAAGTTTGGAAGGCATCAAACATTACACAATAGATATTAAAATTTGCGGGATTTTTAACAAGCATATTGTTGTATGTATACAATGATGCTGGTTTTAATAGAGATGACACTCAATACTAGTCATGGTAGGATTTCATCCTTGTTAATGGCCATGTGAATTAGATGTGCTCAACCAAGAGAATAGTTGCATTATACATTAAAGAATAAAAATACTTTAAACTTTAAAATGTTTGAAAGTTTAATTGTCATAATTTGGTGGTAGAGGATGTCACACACTTTATGAAATATTATGTGACAATATCAAGATCTTTGAATGTACACATACAAGAACTTCACTAGTTGAATTTTTGAAATAAGTATTCTCAAAACACTGATAGATCAAAGTTGGTTGATTTATGCTTTGTCAAACAAGTATGATTATCATGACTTGGGGCATAATTCATCAACTAGAATTTTCGTGCATTGATCTATTTAGTATTTGGATAATGGATGTTGAACAATTATTATAATGAATTAAAATACTTGGTATGTTTGATTTTACTTATAATATATTGTATCCTATATTTGCTTGTTTAATCCATGAATAATATAGTTATTCTAAATAGTCCGTTGTCAATTAATGATATGGGAATATCATTTAATTAAGACAAATTTGAGTTTTGGTAGAATATATATGAAAGTATATTGATGCGTTGACATACCAATTTCACATGATATTCAATGAATTGAATATATGACTTATCCCAAACTACATGATTTTACTTTATGGATATTTTTATTAAGTAAATCATGAATAGTTATCCTCAGACTTCAGATACCAGATAACTGTCATGAATGTAGTGCATTTCTCTGGAACAATTTAACGCTATACGTAACTGGTAGTCATAAGGATTGTTTTCAGAAGTGTTACAAAGTTCATGGATTATGCTTGTAGTCAATATAGAATTTGTTCCTTCAAATTTATTTTGGAGTTTAATACTGTTGGACCCCTCGTAGGGTTGACAAGATGTTTGTGTAGCCATGCCCGAAATCTCTCGTGAATGTGTTTAGAGGATTTATTATCTTGCTCAATCACAAACAACGAGAAACAGAATAGTTAAATAAAGGAATAACTTAGATCTGTATCTTTATTTAACATGGTATTTGTTGGGTTTTTGGTTCCTTAAATCAAGAATTATTCTAAGTACTGGAACCACGGACAGAGTTGATATAACCAAGGACAGAAGAATGTAACCACGGATGATGACAAACCGCGGCTAGTAGTATTGTGTAACCACTGATATTGATATGTAACCACTGTTAGTCTTGTATAGTCGGTTTAGTTTATTGTATTAGTTAAATATGGAAAAGATATTTATCTTGTAGGTTACGTATTGTATAATGTAAAGGACTCCTTAGCCTATAAAAGGAGGTCCTAGGTTAGATTAGATATACGGATGTTCTATATCTAAGGTCGATACACTTCAAGGTTGCAAAACCCTAATACTGTAAGAGTATTCGTATTAATAAATAATATTGAGGTGTTGAATGTTTATTGTTCTTCTTCTTAAGATTAAGTGTTAATTCCGCGTAATACTTAATAAGCTTTTATTCTAAGTCAGTTTCTATATTAGATCGTTTACTCAACTGGGATCAACAAGTGGTATCGAGCTTGTGATCTAGAAAGCTGTAACCAAGAAGAAGTTCATTAAGCTTTATTCAAGTAAGTAAAGATGTCGTGAAACTCACATGGTGATCGCTTAAAGGTACCCATGCTCAAGCATGGTGAGTATCAAATCTGGAGAATGAGAATGAGGCAATACATTCGTATGATTGATTATGCTCTACGGGATGTCGTTGAAAAGGAGACACTCTTCCTAAGAAGGGTGAGGATGGTCAAAAGATAGCTATTGTTAGTGAAATTGATAAAGCTAAAGGAAAATGGAGATCAAAGCTCATAGTATTCTCTCCATGGGAATACCTAATGAGTATGCTTTGGATTTTGAACAATATGAGTCGCTAAAGATTTATTGGATGCTCTTGAGATACGGTTTCTTTGGTAATGAAGCTACAAAGAAGTCAAGGATGAATATGCTCAAGCATCAATTTGAAACCTTCACCGCTCTCGGTGGAGAAAAACTTGATGGCACATATAATAGACTTCAAAACTTATCAACCAATGAAGTCATGGATTACAAGGTTCTTCAAGAAGATATTAATTTGAAGTTCATTAGGAGTTTATCATCCGAATGGGCTATTCATACAATTGTGTGGAGAAATAAGGTGGACTTTGATAAGATGACTCGGACAATCTCTTCAACAACTTGAAGGTTTATGAGTGCGAGAATAACTTTGCTAATGCATCTTGACTAATCAAAACATTGCTTTTGTATCCATTAATCACAAGAGCCCACAAGATGTATCCATGCGCCTATGGTATAACCACGGCTATTGCAAACAATACCACTATTAGTGATAATGTCGGTGATGGCGCAATTTGTGCTTTTCGGCTGATTTAACTACCGGTGTTCTTGTGTCGAATCAAGATCCGGATCAAATTGATCCCGATGATCTTGAAGAGATTAATCTTCAATGGCAAATGGCAATGTTGACTCTCCAAGCAAGGAAGTTTCGAGGAGGACCGGAAGACAAGTTAAGTATGATGGTCAAAGGAGAGCTGGTTCGACAAAAGCAAGATGGAGTGCTTTAGCGCAAGAAGAAAGGGCACTTTGCTAGGGAATGTCGAGCTCCTAAAAGAATTGAAGGCATAAAGAAGACTACGGAAGAACCTGCCGCTTCTTGACTTTGGTTGCTCGGGATGGGATTGGTGATTATGATTGGGTGATCAGTTGAAGAAGGTCCCAATGTAGCTTTTCTTGCTAGTGAAGCTTCAAACAGCATAACTTTGCTCTAATGGCCTATGCTTCATCTTACGGTTCGATTCTAAGGTATCTAATAATTCTACTTGTTCTTTTAAATCATGTCATGATAACTTAGAATCTCAAAAGCTATCACCGAGTATGAGGAAAGAAGTAGACAGACCGACTATGGACAACTTAGGTTATAGAGTTGGTCTAGAGGTGTGGAAGAGAAGCTTAAATATCATGTATTAAATGTGAGTTTGAGTATGTAGATAAGATCAATATACTAGGTGGTGAAATTGATCTTAAGAATAGAGAGATTAAAATGCTTAAAGAGAAACTTGAGCTGGCGAGAGAGTGTAAAACAAAAGGCCTAGAAGAAAAAGAAAACATGTTGTTAGGGTAGCTAAAACACAATTTGCTTTTGATCGGTTCATAAATCAATAGAGTCATTTAATGAAAAAGGGTTCGGGATAGGATACAATAATATGCCACCACCCACTCTTATGCAACATGCACCACCGCTAAAGAAGCTGTCTTTTAGTAGTGAATTCAGTTTTAACAAACTGTAGAAGGGATAAGTAAGATTGAAACACCTAAGATAAGTTCGATAAGTCATCGATGCTCCTACAATTGAAGATTGGGAATCGATTCGAGGAAGATAGATCTGAATCAACTAAGCACGAAGAGATAGAGAAAGTTAAGAAAGTATTCTTAGCAAGTCAACCTTGTACCTAGATTTGGAGCTCAAATTGCTAAGAGAGTAGTTGAGCACAAGGAAGTGCCTAGGAACAAATAAAAGATACATACCTAGGGAAACCAGAGAAACTTTAATGGTCTAATTTCTAACGAGGTTAGGAGATGAGTTTCAATGTGTTAAAATGCTTGTTTTAAATGTGGTAGTTTTGAACACTTACAGAGAAATTGTTATAAAACAAACCACAAGTATGGAATCATTGGAAGAGGGTAAATCATCAAAACTTTTCAAAGAACACAAACCTCATCCAAACAAAACATGATTCAAGAGCGGTGTTAATGAGGAATGGGAATACAAAATCTATAGTCACTCTGCACCTAAATGGGTTCCAACCACTACTAAGCAAAATGTAAACACGGCTAAGAGAATCAAACCCTTTGTTAAGCAAAATATCACCACCGATTCTAAAGAAGTTTTAAAAATTCCAAAGGTGATAAGCGACACGGTGGTTGGAAATCATTTTATCTTTGTTAAGGCCTCGACTAGTTGGCAATGGAAGCCTAAGACCAAGGTTTTACCACATGTCAACTGTGCATCAATGGACCTAAAGAAATTTGAATATTTTGATGCAGGCGGACCCAAGTCGATATTGGCTTGGGTCCACAAAAGGAACTAATTTGTTTAATTTCATGTGCGGGGCAATCTACAAACCGAGCTATAAGATAAAGGAGTTTTGATAGTGGTTGCTATGGGCACATGACTTGGGATGGGAGCAACACGGAAGATTTTGAAGCTTTTGATGGAGGATATGTGGCATTTGGCAATGATCCAAAGGGAGGAAAGATACTTGGCGAGGCACAATCGAATAGGAATTTAGACTTTGAAAAGGTCTATTTAGTACGAGGACTTAAGTATAATCTATTCGGTGTTTCTCAAATGTGTGATAAGAAAAAGCGGGTACTTTTTGGGAAACCGAGTGTGTGGTGTTGTCTCCCGAGTTTAAGATGCACGATGAGAAGTTTATACAACTTAGGGTACCTAGGAAGGAAAATATATATTGTTTTGATCTTAAAGATGTTCTTCCAAATAGGTCCTTAACATGTTTGTTTGCTAAAGCATCGTAGATGAGTCTAAATTGTGGCATAGAAGGCTAGGTCATCTCAATTACAAAACAATCAATAAAGCGGTAAAAGGAAACTTAGTGAGAGGGTTACCTTCTAAGGTTTTTGAGTGTAAGGAACTGTGTGTGGCTTGTCAAAAGGAAAACAACATAGAGCTTCTTGTAAGACCAAAGCTGTAAACACCATATCACAACCATTTGTTTATGCTTTATATGGACTTATTTGGACCTACCTTTGTTAAGAGTTTGAACCATAAGCGTGATTGTCTAGTTATCACTGATGATTATAGTAGATTTTCTTAGGTATACTTTTTGGTCGCTAAGAGTGAGACTAGTGAGATTCTCAAGAGTTTCATTACTAAGATAGAAAATCTAGTAAACCATAAGGTCAAGGTAATCGATGTGATAATGGAACCGAGTTTAAGAATGATGTGATGAATCGAGCCTGTTTAGCTAAGGGTATAGAGGCAGTTTAGTGTTGCTAGAACACCACAACAAAATGGTGTAGGTGAAAGGAAAATAGAACACTAATTGAGGTCGCTAGGACAATGTTGTCGAATCTAAGTTACCAACTACCTTTTGGGTTGAAAGTAGGAGCGCATGTTATGTGCGAGCAGTAAGGTAGTGAAGCCTCATAACAAGACCCCTATGAGCTATTACATGATAGGAAGCCAATGATTGCATTCCTAAAACCTTTTGGGTGTCTGTTACCATCTTGAATACCATAGACTATCTAGGCAAGTTTCAAGAAAAAGGCGATGATGGATACTTTTAGGCTATTCTACTAATAGCAAAGCCTTTAGAGTATACAATAGGAGAACTAGAATTGTTGAAGAGAACTTACATGTTCAATTCGGTGAAAAGACTCTAGTGTTGAGACCAAAGGACCGATGGGTGTTTAACATTGATATGCTAACCAAATCTATGAATTATGGGCCTATCATTGCAGGAACTTCCACTAATGATTATGCAGGTACACAAAAGGATTCGAGGTAGAGACACCTTCCAAGGAAGCCGATTCTCCAAAGGAGTTCTATTTGGTTGAAAATTGGAAAGTCGGTTCATCCCTTCCATCATTCACAAGCAAGGTCCCACCGATGATGATGTCTTGAATCTTGGAGGCAATGTTGATCATCATCAAGATAAGGATGAGTTGTTAAAAGATAACTCGATGTCGGTGAAGAAATTGAAAAGAAGAAAAGGCATTTCGCAAGCACTGCTAAGCCAATGAAAGCATCGCTAAACCTTCTAAAACACCGATAAGCCATCTTCTACTCGATAGGTCAAGTGAAACCCGGATACAAGTCTCGATGTTCCTTTGTTTCCCATATGCTTATTTTGCACGTTTTGATGAAGGTCTTGAATCCCAACCTATAGTCACTGAACCCACTGATAGTACACCTCAAACCACTGTTAGTGACACTCAACCTACTTCTAGTCAAACCCAAACCACTGTTACACCAATTGTATGGACTAGGAGACAAAAGGGCACTAAGCTTCCTCAGGATAGTGTTAGTGGTGTTGTTCATGAGGCTGTCACATGGAGTGGAGGTGACATGATTGGAAGGGCTTCCACCATCGATTCATGCTTTGATCTTTGGTCGGGATAGTGGAAACATAAATAAGACCCAACCATTGGCAACTCCTAATGTGGAGAGTTCCTTGGAACTTAACACAGTGGAGGAATCCCTAGCCAATTGGGCGCTTCTGAGTGCATAGATGATCGGGGCGGTGCGATGCTATGTTTACTATATCCAAGGATTCACCTCTCGGAGCGATTAACACACTCAAGTGATGAGGATAGTTTGGAACATGCAACATGAATTGACGGATCCTAAGTCGGTACATGATGCCTTTTCCAATGAACCACCTCTCGGACCAGTTCACACAGGTCGAAGTGGGGAGGATATTCTTGAACGTTTTAATGAATTGAAGGTTAAATGTGCTCAAATAGAGGCTACAATTTCGGTTCTCTGAGGAGTTGGGCGTGTTTCGAGGAAAGGATATTAGGAGATTGAAGCACAAAGTGTTGGTTTTGGAAAAGTACGAAGACACAGGGTTCTTTGTTTGAAAGCTATGAGAAGAAAGAAAAGAAGGTGGACTCCTCTCCACTCGAATATGAAGGATGTATCCAAACAGGGAGGAGTGAAGGCATAAATTCAGGGGAGGCTGCTGATGGATCTATGGAAGAAGATAGTGGAGATCAAGAATTTTTGGTATCTGATAAAGATGGGAATGAGGCAGTTCTTGAAAATGTGAAGAATGTTGTAGAAGATGTAGTGCAGGACACAAACACTGATGGTATGTCTGAAACCACGGTTAGTACTCTTGTAACCATTGCTGCAGTTTCAGACATGGCAATTATACCCACTACTATCATACCCACTACTATCATACCCACTGCTATCATAACCACTTCCACTGTTGTCACAACTCTCTCTATATCACCACCTAAATCTAAAGAAGTTGAGAAAGAAGCTGCAAGTACCTTGATAAATTTAAGCAAAACCTCATCTATTTCTACACCTGTCATTGCACCTGTTTTATCTGTTCAATCTACTGCAACTAAACCCAAAGGAAACAGTTTAGTTATTGGTGAACCTTTGAAGAAGAAAGTGGTTCAATCGATATTGGAAAAGGTAAAGGGTTGCGATGCAGAGTGAAGTTTAAAAGTAAAGCGAACAAGAAGCTTATGATGCGAGTATGCAAAAGTATTATTGTCGATGAACAAGCGACTTTAGAGAAAAGGAAGCACGATGAAGAAGAAGCTAGTCAGAGATGGTTAGCTACATGGTATGAATCACAAAATTATCTTCAAGCTTCTGAATTAATAAATGATGAGTATACTGCACAAGAATGGGCTTTGTTGGATGATGAGGAAAAAGCTAGACTTTTGGGTGAATGGGCAAGGAAGGTTGGTAAAGAAAAGAAGCAAGTTATAAGAAAGAAACCCCCTTCAATTGCACAGATGAGGAATGTATTAATGAAGATTATTAAGAATTCAGGCATACATGTTTCTGATAATCTTAATAGATGTTCATTTGAAAGAATTTATGAGATTTATGAGAGATGTATGAGAATTAATAATGATGATTCTTGTCAATGAATTCTAAAAAGGAAGAAGAGTGGATTAAAAAGGATGATGAATGGATTCAAAGCAAAAGAAAGAGAAAATCGAGGTTAGGAGACATCGATTCTAAAAGGCGAAAGTAGTTGAAGATGTTAATCAAATTATTTCTTATGAGTTTAAGCTTAAAGTTGGAAGTGAAGGAGTTTGGAAAATTCAAAGACTCAACAATGAAGTTTATGAGTATAATAAATTTTCACAGATGCTTGATATTTTGATAGAGATGATTTGATGAATCTTTGGATACTTTACAAGAATAAGTTTGGTGAAGTACATCCAAATGATTATCATGAGAAACTGGTTTATCATCATTTGAAGATTTTATTTGAGCCTACTCATGATGAACACGAATGGAAAGGACTCTACAATGGTCAAGTTACTAGATGGTTTTATATCAAACTTGTGGAGTTCATGTTTTAACTATTTCGGAGAAGTTATTCATATGCTTGTGAAGGTGACTATCCTCAATTGAATAAGTATCCGCAGATTATTGCTCGGATGTTGAAGCTGGTATTATCAAGATGTTGTTACCCTATGATGGTCAAGCTTACAATTTTTTTTGAAGTATGAGAATATTCTTAAATCGGTAAGTGTTTGGCTACATCCTCCAATCCGGATGTTTTGAGCTTAAAGGAAACTTGAGAATTACGTTGGAATGTATCAAGTTTAGGGGAGGATTGTTGGGTTTTGGTTTCTTGAATCAAGAATTATTCTAAATCTTGGAACCACAGACGAGTTGATATAACCACAGACGAGAAGAATGTAACCACGGATGATGACAAACCCGGCTAGTAGTATTGTGTAACCACCGATATTGATATGTAACCACTTTGTTAGTCTTGTATAGTCGGTTTAGTTTATTGTATTAGATAAATATGAAAAGATATTTATCTTGTAGGTTACGTATTGTATAATGTAAAGGACTCCTTAGCCTATAAAAGGAGGTCCTAGGTTAGATTAGATATCTGGATGTTCTATATCTAAGGTCGATACACTTCAAGGTTGCAAAACCCTAATCTTGTAAGAGTATTCGTATTAATAAATAATATTGAGGTGTTGAATGTTTATTGTTCTTCTTAAGATTAAGTGTTAAATTCACGTAATACTTAATAAGCTTTTATTCTAAGTCGGTTTCTATATTAGATCGTTTGCTCAACTGGGATCAACAGTATTAGTAACAAAAGGATAATAATAATGATGAATCATTAAAAGGTTTTTCCTGGAGACCTTACTCGAGTTATACTAGAGGCATCGGCGTGTTGATAGACGCTAACCGATGTGATTACACTATTAAGATATGTCCAAGTGGGAGCTATTAGTCTATGGACATAAATTAATAGATGTATGTTAGGATCGAACTCGAGATCACGAGATTGCACACTTTACATATGAAGAGTTAATGATTAATAATTTAATATCAAAGGTTATATTTAGTTATTAAATACAAAAAACGTCTAATGACCGTTATGTAATTAACGATAATTGACTAACGACCATTAAATAATAAAAAGAAGGACTATAGATGAAATTAGAGGAAGAAAAGAAGGTTCCAGAACCCCTTGGGGAACCATGGCCGTTCGGATGGGCTAGGGGAATCGCACACCCATTCCAACTTGTCCTCCAAGTTAGTCATGTTATATATATCCAAACCTTAGGGTCATTGTTTTGTACTTTTGTGCATACACACACAATACCCTAACATTTCTTTTCTTCTCTTTTGATTGTAGCCGATCAAACAGACACCCTCTAAAGAGTTGATTGGAATTTTCTATATAAAACAAAGTGTTTGGTTTTAGTTTTGTGTTTTCATTATTAGCATACATTAACTTGGTATTAGTACGTGTGTACAAGAACGTGATACTAATACACTATTGTTAGTATCTTGGAGTGAATTACAAATCGGTAAGGGGTAATTCTTATAATCCATATAAACCCTAATTAGGGTTCATTTATTGAAGAATTGCTTGGAATTGATTCTTGTTTAGCTAGAATCAAAAGGTACCCATACTTTTATGTTTGGTTAATTAGTTTACATATTATATGATCCTATACGCTTCCGCATGTTTACTTTGATGTTTATTGTTTATATTTATGAGTTGTCAACTTGTCATGTTAAATATATTTATGAGTTTGATACTATTAGGATCTTTTTTCTTAAGTACCTCTATGTTTTTAAATATCATATTAATCAGCGTGATTTGTGTTGGTTTCTTTCTAATCTACAAAAAGGCACCCAGAAATGTTTATTCAAGTAGTAACACTGTAACACCCCCGTCCCGACATAGGAACGAGAGGTCACAAATAATGACAAAGCAACTAAACCTGAAGGACCAGTTACATAATACGTTCATGAAAAACAAGGTTCAACCATAGACTTAAATTTAAGTGTACAAGGTTAAAGCACCAACATTATTTAGTACAAGGACCAAAGTCAAAAGCTAAAGTAACTGAAAATAGAGTCTTCAAGTACATGATCTCTAAGGTCCTGCTAGCTCTCCACACATCCCCTTAACCCCGAAAGTACCGCCACGGAGAAAAGAAAGATCGGTGAGCTAATTGCTCGGTCTTGGCGGATGTAGAAAACGAATAACAATAACACGATATATATATACACAAAGAGAGGAATGCAACGAGATCAAAAATAATTTCCCCATCATAGCAACATCTCAACACCAGAGTAATTAAATATTATAAGGCTGAAGAAAAAGGTTTGGGATATTTATACCGAGTATCCTACATCATATCATATCAAGTGCACTCCCACGTGCTAAAATCATATCATATCAAAAATCATAGTGATACACTGGTCGCGACTCCAGTGCATCTAAAATCGACGGAAGGTGTGTATGGCACTACACTACTCGACCGCATGATCATATAAGATCATAAATATATCATATCATAACATAGCCTAGGATGCATCCATACGCCTCCCAAATTAGAAAAAGGCTCCACACATGAGCAAATTATATTATAAGATCATAAGGGGAGACGCCGTGAACTGATCACACCGTCACGGGCGGTGTCAAGCCATTGGCACCACAATGACAAGTCTGCGGTACCTCCACAGATAGTTGCTCGGTATTCCTAACTCCTGTCTACATATCTAGGGTTCTATAGTAGCACAGTGAACATATAAACCAACCAAACACCAGATATTATGTTCACCATACATATGAGTCATAAGGGAAAAGAAATCAAGAAACGCTCATATAAAAGTGACACTGGCTCGTTCTCATAAAAATCATTTTTTTAACATACTTTTCCCCAAAATCATCAAATCATATTCCAAATTATTTTCTCCGTTCATCATCATTATAAAATGCATTTGTCAAACAAGGGAAATGTATATCATAAGGATGTCAAAGGATTATCGAGCATTGGAGTTCAACGTAAGTATATTAAGTAGCAATGAAAGAGAGTACGAGCATTTAAAAATATGAACATATCAATGATTCAAGAGAAGGCGAAAAGAACATCCGTACCTTAAGAAATCAAACGCACACTCGAATTCACCAACTCACTTATCGCTCCTCAAGTAATCTACACGCGAATTATGAAGCTAATAAGTATTACACTTTTGGGGTTTCTTCCTGTTTTTAGAAACTTTTCATTTTTTTTTTGTAACTTTCCGTAACTAGTAAGTTTTCCGGTTTAATAACTTTCTTGCATTAGTAACTTGATAGAGTAAGGTTATAAATAACAATTAAATAGACTTAAAGGTTTAATACAACCAAAATCATGGTTTAGGGTTCATTATGATACTTTAATAATTTCTAAGGTTTAAATATGTAAATTAGTCCACGTTAAAGGTTTTAAGCATGATACTTTATTTATGAATCTTACATTCAGTACATGCATCTCATTAAGCAATTTGCATATTCATGACCCATATTATATAAATTATAATTTTGGACGTGCCTACAAGATTAATATCGCACTGGTTATACGTATTGCATCCATGAGACCATTTTCATTACAATATTCCAACACTAAACGACCCATACTAAATCTCGTGATTAGTTTCGAACACATATTACAAGACCATCTCATACCATGCATACACCAATTAATTTCATAGCCCTTGACTGTTTTAAAAAAAATAACCCACACGTCCACAAAACTGCTACTCACCCATGACTATAGTAAAATGCCAATTAAGTTTATACACTCACATAGTACCTCGTTAATATTCAGTTCATACGCATCTCCCCATAGCCTTGGTATATAACATGCATGCATATAACCACAATGACATATCAGGTATTAACTCAGTATCATGCCTACTATAATAATCACTAAATCTATTCCTTGATTCAATTTACACGCCCCACATGCATGCATGAAAACCAAAAGAATTCGGACCGAAAGACGAAACGGAGAAGTAAAATACCAAGACCCTATATTTAACAAATGAAATCACAATCAAACAGATCTTGTTCACGCATGCAAGCCCATTCTTATTGACTTACACGAATGACGCAAGGGCAGTCGAGACTCCATATGATTGATGAGCCCAAAATAACAAAACCCTCCACATAAAATCATGGTATCATAATTTTTTTAAATCCGATTGTTTAGTGGTTGTTAAGGGTGTGTACCATAACAGATTCAAATGAAGTAATCACCAAACTGAAGTCGACACGTATTGTTCATATATACATTCAAGATTTCATGTGACGCTTTCTTGATATACTTAGGTTATATTAACGAGACAACAAGAACTCAAGAAGATTAACATGTTTCTGTTTATGTTTTAGTTGCAGCTTAAGTCGTATATTACGAGTGAAAAACAAAAGGGTGACCATGATTACCTCTAGGCTGATAACAAAAGCAAGGAGAACAAAGATACACGAATGAAGAACCCAAGAATGTTGTCACTAATCACCAACACCAAGTTTGCTATGCCTTCGTCTTGCTGATCTTGGAGAGGAAAACAATGAATTGTGACAGGTTTAGGTTTGGTGGATAAAGGGTTCGTATATTGTGAATGGAAGAATGAGGGGAAAACGTGTTGTTAAATTGGAAGGACGCGTGTGATTGCTACAATATAGGGGAAAGTAAATCTTTTATTTAGCCACACATATTTGGTCTTATCTTGGTGGATTTGAACGTGTGAGAGGGGAAAGGGGCTATCACAAACTTTTGGTTCACACTGGACATGGAATAGGAATTTTATTTATTGTATTTTATTTTTTTATTATTTTATTTATTTATTTATTTATTTATTTTTATTTTTTATTTTATTTTTTAAATTATTGGGTCATTATAACACATCCTTCTTAAAATGATTTCGTCCCCGAAATCAACGAGATAAATATATTATACTTTTACGAATTACTATAATATGTTATATTTAAAAAGATTTCAACTTCGAAATCAACGGTACCTTTAATCGAAAAGTTGTGGGTATCGCTCACGAATAGATTCCTCGAGTTCCCAAGTAGCCTCACGTTCAGAATGATTTTTCCATAGCACTTTCACAAAGGAGATTGTCTTCCTACGCATTTTTCGTTCTTCCCGAGCTAAGATCGCTTCAGCTTCTTCTTCACAAGAGAGATCTTCATGAATCTTATCGAGTGGGTATTCTACAACATGAAGCGGGTGATAGTTGTAGCCTCGTAATGTTGACACGTGGAAGACATTATGCACATGAGATAATGCCGGGGGCAACGCTATGCGATATGCAACCTCTCCTACCCTCTCCAACACTTCAAAGGGACCAATAAACCTCGGACTAAGTTTCCCTTTTATGCCAAAACGTTGAACACCTTTCCATGGGGAAATCTTGAGAAACACATGATCACCGGGTTTAAAATCTAGGGTCCTACGATGCTTATCGGCATAACTTTTCTGTCGTGAGCGAGCCTCTTTCAACTTCTCTTTCGCAACCTCAACCTTCTCGTTAGTAATTCTAACCAGCTCAGGTCCTTCAATAATCTCTTCACCAACTTCATTCCAACATATTGGAGATCTACACTTTCTCCCATACAACATTTCATAAGGTGCCATGTCAATACTTGCATGCCAACTATTGTTATAGGCAAATTCAACCAAACAAAGATAATCGTCCCAATTTCCTGTCCATTCCAGAGCACAGCATCTCAGCATATCCTCCAATGTCTGAATAGTCCTTTCTGACTGGCCATCTGTTTGAGGATGAAAGGCAGTACTATAATTAAGCTTCGTACCCCATGCCTTTTGAAATCCCTTCCAAAAATGCGATGTGAAACGTGGGTCACGGTCTGAGACGATTGACACTGGAGTGCCATGAAGTCTAACAATCTCCTTCTGAAATATTTCTGCTAACTTGCTAGCAGAGTATTCTTCACGAATGGCTAAAAAGTGAGCTGATTTTGTAAGTTGATCAACCACCACCCATATTGCATCATTCTTCCTCAAAGTCTTAGGTAGCCCGGTCACTAGATCCATGGTAATATTTTCCCACTTCCAAACGGGAATTTCCAACTGCTGCAAGAGTCCGCTAGCTCGTTGGTGCTCTATCTTCACCTGTTGGCAAGTAAGACATTTTGCTACAAATTCTGCTACATCTTTCTTCATTCCACTCCACCAAAAGTTTTGTTTCAAGTCCCGGTACATTTTCATTGAACCAGGATGAATAGAAACTGGAGAACTATGTGCTTCTGATAATAATGCTTCTCGAATATCCGTATCATTAGGAACACACAACCTATCACCGCACCACAATACTTCATGATTATCCAGACGAAACTCTTCTTGTTTTCCATCTTCTAAATTTTGCATTATAGCCCACAACTCACCATCATCTTTCTGGGCTTTCTTAATGCGCGTCAATATTGTAGGTTCAACTTTCAACTGAGCTATGACGCCATCTGCCTTACCAATGTATATTTCCACCTCCAAACGGTTCAAATCGGCTACAATCTCCGGTTGAGTAACTAGACAAGACATGCTCCCATAACTCTTCCTACTAAGGGCATCTGCAACAACATTTGCCTTGCCCGGATGGTATTGAATATTGGCGTCATAATCCTTTAGGAGTTCTAACCATCTTCTCTGCCTCATGTTGAGCTCCTTTTGTGTGAAAATGTACTTCAAACTTTTGTGATCAGTAAAAATATCACAACTTTCTCCGTACAAATAATGTCGCCATATTTTGAGAGCGAAAACAACAGCTGCTAGTTCCAAGTCATGTGTAGGGTAGTTCTCCTCAAATGCGGCTTAAGTCGTCGAGATGCATAAGCAATCACCTTCCCATGTTGCATAAGAACACACCCTAAACCATTCTTGGGCGTCACTATAATCTGAAATCCCCGGTTCCTTACGCACGGCAAGTATCGAGCCAGTAACCAATCTCTTCTTTAACTCCTTAAAGCACTTCTCTCGCTTATCATTCCATTCAAATTTAACACCCTTTCGTATCGGTTGGGTTAGAGGCAATGCTAAAGACGAGAAACCTTCTACAAAACGTCGGTAGTAACCGGCCAAACCTAAGAAACTCCTTACCTCTGTAGCCGATTTAGGTTGAGGCCAATTGGTAATAGCCTCTACCTTGGCAGGATCCACTTCAATTCCTTTAGCAGATACCACGTGCCCAAGAAATGCAACCCGCTCCAACCAGAATTCACATTTAGAGAATTTAGCATATAACTTCTTTTCTCGAAGGATCCCTAAAACTGTGCGCAGATGTTGCTCGTGTTCTTCTTTTGATTTAGAGTATACCAAGATATCATCAATAAAAACCACAACAGATTTATCTAGGTAATCATGAAAGACGCGATTCATTAAATCCATAAAGGCAATTTGGAGCATTTGTCAAACCGAAGGCATCACCAAGAATTCATAATGACCATAGCGAGTACGAAATGCGGTCTTAGGAATATCTTTGCTGCTTTCGCAATTGATGATATCCGGACCTTAAATCTATTTTAGAAGTATTTTGCTCCTTGAAGTTGGTCAAAAAGATCATCAATTCGAGGCAAAGGATAACGGTTTCGAATAGTAACTCGGTTTAATTCTCTATAGTCTATGCATAACCTCATAGATCCATCCTTCTTTTTCACGAATAAAACTGGAGCACCCCATGGAGACACACTAGGCCTTATGAACCCACGATCAAGCAACTCCTGTAGCTGCTCCTTCAATTCTTGTAACTCCAACGGTGCCATACGATAAGGTGTCTTAGATATGGGTTCAGCACCAGGTACAAGTTCGATGGTAAACTCGACCTCTCTCTCTGGTGGCAACCCCGGAAGTTCCTCAGGAAATACATCTGGGAATTCATTCACAATCGGTTGATCTACTAGTAAAGAAGCCTCCTTTGAAGTATCCTTTATAGCCACCAAATATCCATCACAACCATGACGAATAAGTTTCCTCGCCTCCATAGCAGAAATTACTTTAACTAAACCACTAGCCGGAGCTCCCAGATAAATAAATTTCGGTCTCTCGAGGTTTCCAAAAGTGACGCGTTTAGATTGACAATCAATGGTGGCTTGGTGTTCACTAAGCCAATCCATTCCGAGGATAATATCGAAATCATGCATTGTCATAGGAAGTAATTGAGCTAAGCAAATGTTATTTTCGATTGTTATAGGCGAGTTGTGACAAATAGTAGTAATAGTCACGAAGTTCTCATAGGAGTAGTAATAGTCATAGGCGGTTTAGCAATGAGTTAGGCAAACCAACACGTTGAGCAAAGAAGAAGAAATAACGAGAATGTGTAGAGCCCGTATCAAATAGCACATAAGCCTTGCAACCACATAAAGTAAGAATCCCGAGCTGTGCACGAAGATGTGGGCGCGATGTGCGATCATTGCATAGACCCGACCGGTGGTACCTCGATTATTGCCACCACCATTACGATTCAGATTCGCTTAGAAGTGCAATCCTTGGCCATATGACCCACGACCACATGCAAAACATTGCCCGTCTCGAGAAAACAAGGTTTACCGGATGGTTACGCCGCATTTAACACATGAAGGAATTGGGATTTTATTTGGGTTTCTTGTGTCGGTTCTACCGCAAACCTTCCACGATCTTGAGTTCTTTATGCGTAGTTGTTTCCCCGGCACGATATGATCTCGACCGCCTTGCTGTCCCCGGCCATTCCGTAGCCCTGCTACGAGTTGGCCTTTGACCTTGCCATCGTCACGATGACCACCACGGACCTATCATCAAAATTACGATTATTCCCGAGTGAGACTTACCATTTCGATCAGATGCCCCAACATGATCTTCCCTACCCCTCTTCCTATTATACTCGGACTTAGAGGCAACAAAGTCGGCGTGCTCCATTTCCAAATTTTTCGCCGCATTTGCTACATCTGAAACTTTCTCAAACCTAATGTTGATGAGGTCCCTCCTATACTTCAAATCAATTGCCCACTTAAACTTCCTAGCTTGTTCTTGACATCCCGGCCTTAGTGCCATAATACCGACTAGCCGAATGAATCGCTCCATAAAATTAGTGATAGACTCGATGAGCTTCATCTAATGTTTGAATACTCACGAATATATGCCTCTCGATCAATATAAGAGAAATAGTCTTGATAAAATACTTGAGGAAATCACGCATGAGCAAGAGCTTCAACAAAACCTTCCCTACGCTTCTTTCAAAGTTTTCCACCATCGTTGTGCATCCCCTCAACTTATAAAGCGCTAAGCGGACTTTCTGGTTTCGGTACATTCCAAAACCTCAAATATCTTTTCCAAATGAGCAATCCAGTTCTCGGCATCTATCGGAGTAGGTGCCCCTGAATGGATTTGGTTTTGTTTTGGAATTTCTCTAGTAATAGTTGCATCGGTTGTTGATTGTTGTTAGCAACATTCCGGTATTATTATTATTATTATTATTATTATTATTATTATTATTATTCTCGCCACCATTATGATAAGCTTGAAGAGCCTCAGCCAATGCCTGAGGTAAACGCTGAGCGACGGCGTTGGCAGCGCACGATTCTTTGCGTTCAACGTGGTGGATCGAGAACTCGATGGCGTTGTTGTTCCCGTCGTTGTTTGGTACGTTAAAGCGACTAGAGGATTTTCTCTTAGGAGGCATCTATAATAAAAGAGATTTAAACAATCATATACGAAAAGCATTTAGAATCAGAATCACACAAATACGGTGAGAGTACCGGATGAAGGAAGAGAATCCTACCCCAATATCTACCCAAAACTCACGGTCAAACCTAAGGGTTTCCTCTGAGAATCAAACTTAGCTCGATACCATTAGTTGTAACACCCCGTCCCGACATAGGAGCGAGAGGTCACAAATAATGACAAAGCAACTAAACACGAAGGACCGGTTACATAATCGTTCATGAAAAACAAGGTTCAACCATAGACTTAAATTTAAGTGTACAAGGTTAAAGCACCAACATTATTTAGTACAAGGACCAAAGTCAAAAGCTAAAGTGGCGAAAATAGAGTCTTCAAGTACATGATCTCTAAGGTCCTGCTAGCTCTCGTCACACATCCCCTTAACCACGAGTACCGCCGGGAGAAAAGAAAGATCTTGGTGAGCTAATTGCTCGGTCTTGTGGATGTAGAAAACGAATAACAATAACACGATATATATATACACAAAGAGAGGAATGCAACGAGATCAAAATAATTTCCCATCATAGCAACATCTCAACACGAGTAATTAAATATTATAAGGTGAAGAAAAAGGTTTGGGATATTTATACCGAGTATCCTACATCATATCATATCAAGTGCACTCCAGCGTGCTAAAATCATATCATATCAAAATCATAGTGATACAGGTCGCGACTCGATTGCATCTAAAATCGACGGAAGGTGTGTATGGCACTACACTACTCGACCGCATGATCATATAAGATCATAAATATATCATATCATAACATAGCCTAGGATGCATCCATCGCCTCCCAAATTAGAAAAAGGCTCCACACATGAGCAAATTATATTATAAGATCATAAGGGAGACGCGTGAACTGATCACACCGTCACGGGCGGTGTCAAGCCATTGGCGCCACAATGACAAGTCTGCGGTACCTCCGAGATAGTTGCTCGGTATTCCTAACTCCTGTCTACATATCTAGGGTTCTATAGTAGCACGGTGAACATATAAACCAACCAAACACCGATATTATGTTCACCATACATATGAGTCATAAGGAAAAGAAATCAAGAAACGCTCATATAAAAGTGACACTGGCTCGTTCTCATAAAAATCATTTTTAACATACTTTTCCCCAAAATCATCAAATCATATTCCAAATTATTTTCTCCGTTCATCATCATTATAAAATGCATTTGTCAAACAAGGGAAATGTATATCATAAGGATGTCAAAGGATTATCAGAGCATTGCGGAGTTCAACGTAAGTATATTAAGTAACGGCGAAAGAGAGTACGAGCATTTAAAAATATGAACATATCAATGATTCAAGAGAAGACGAAAAAGAACATCCGTACCTTAAGAAATCAAACGCACACTCGGAATTCACCAACTCACTTACTGCTCCCTCAAGTAATCTACACGCGCGAATTATGAAGCTAATAAGTATTACACTTTTGGGGTTTCTTCCTGTTTTTAGAAACTTTTCATTTTTTTTTTGTAACTTTCCGTAACTAGTAAGTTTTCCGGTTTAATAACTTTCTTGCATTAGTAACTTGATACAGTAAGGTTATAAATAACAATTAAATAGACTTAAAGGTTTAATACAACCAAAATCATGGTTTAGGGTTCATTATGATACTTTAATAATTTCTAAGGTTTAAATATGTAAATTAGTCCACGTTAAAGGTTTTTAAGCATGATACTTTATTTATGAATCTTACATTCAGTACATGCATCTCATTAAGCAATTTGCATATTCATGACCCATATTATATAAATTATAATTTTGGACGTGCCTACAAGATTAATATCGCACTGGTTATACGTATTGCATCCATGAGACCATTTTCATTACAATATTCCAACACTAAACGACCCATACTAAATCTCGTGATTAGTTTCGAACACATATTACAAGACCATCTCATACCATGCATACACCAATTAATTTCATAGCCCTTGACTGTTTTAAAAAAATAACCACACGTCCACAAAACTGCTACTCACCCATGACTATAGTAAATGCCAATTAAGTTTATACACTCACATAGTACCTCGTTAATATTCAGTTCATACGCATCTCCCATAGCCTTGGTATATAACATGCATGCATATAACTACAATGACATATCAGGTATTAACTCTGTATCATGCCTACAATAACAATCACTAAATATATTCCTTGATTCAACTTACACGCCCCACATGCATGCTTGAAAACCAAAAGAATTCGGACCGAAAGACGAAACGGAGAAGTAAAATACCAAGACCCTATATTTAACAAATGAAATCACAATCAAACAGATCTTGTTCACGCATGCAAGCCCATTCTTATTGACTTACACGAATGACGCAAGGGCAGTCGAGACTCCATATGATTGACGAGCCCAAAATAACAAAACCCTCCACATAAAATCATGGTATCATAATTTTTTAAATCCGATTGTTTAGTGGTTGTTAAGGGTGTGTACCATAACAGATTCAAATGAAGTAACCACCAAACTGAAGTCGACACGTATTGTTCATACATTCAAGATTTCATGTGATGCTTTCTTGATATACTTAGGTTATATTAACGAGACAACAAGAACTCAAGAAGATTAACATGTTTCTGTTTATGTTTTAGTTGTAGCTTAAGTCGTATATTACGAGTGAAAAACAAAAGGGTGACCATGTTTACCTCTAGGCTGATAACAAAAGCAAGGAGAACAAAGATACACGAATGAAGAACCCAAGAATGTTGTCACTAATCACCAACACCAAGTTTGCTATGCCTTCGTCTTGCTGATCTTGGAGAGGAAAACAATGAATTGTGACAGGTTTAGGTTTGGTGGATAAAGGGTTCGTATATTGTGAATGGAAGAATGAGGGAAAACGTGTTGTTAAATTGGAAGGACGCGTGTGATTGCTACAATATAGGGAAAGTAAATCTTTATTTAGCCACATATTTGGTCTTATCTTGGTGGATTTGAACGTGTGAGGGGAAAGGGCTATCACAAACTTTTGGTTCACACTGGACATGGAATAGGAATTTTATTTATTGTATTTTATTTTTTATTATTTTATTTATTTATTTATTTATTTATTTTTATTTTTTATTTTATTTTTTTAAATTATTGGGTCATTATAAACACCGTCAACACCAATGTGACTCATTATAGATATCAAGAGCTCTTCGAAGCGACTGATGGGTTTAAGGATGAACTGGGGAAGGGGTCTTTTTGGATAGTCTATAAAGGGATACTAGGATCAAATGTTGTTGCAGTGAAGAAAATGGATAGGGTGTTTAAAGATGGGGAAAAGGAATTCAAAGCCGAGGTTAATGCTATTGCAAGGACTCATCACAAAAACTTGGCGCAACTTCTTGGCTATTGTGATGATAGTGAGCAATGGCTATTGATTTATGAGTACATGAGCAATGGTACTTTAGCAGTATATCTATTTGGAGACATAAGACCTAGTTGGAAACAAAGAAGTAATATTGCTGTAGGCTTTGCTAAGGGACTTACCTCCATGAGGAATGCAGTACACATGTCATCCATTGTGACATAAAGACTCAGAATATTCTTCTTGATGAGTACTACAATCCGAAGATTTCCGACTTTGGATTAGCAAAGATTTTGATGATAAATCAAAGTCAAGCAAGTACTGGAATAAGAGGAACGAAAGGATATGTTTCTCCAGAATTGTTTAGGAACATCCCCGTCACAGTAAATGTTGCCGTGTATAGCTTTGGTGTCTTGCTACTAGAGATCATATCATGCCGAAAGAATTTACATTTTGAGAGTGGTAATGAAGACACAGCTATTTTAACTAATTGGGCATGGGACTGCTATCAAGAAGGCAAACTGAATGAATTTGTTGAAAACGATATGGAGGCCTTAGATGACTACAAGAAGCTAACAACATTTTTGATGGTCGGTATTTGGTTTTAGAATTGCCAACAGACTTTCCAAAGTGATTTGACCATTTGCTTCCTATTTGAGTGTTTGTGTAAACCATTTTTAATGGATACTAGTTAACTGTGATTGAGACAACGTATGTGCAGAATTGTTTATGCAGTAAAGTTGAGATATGTTGAAATGTGGAGGGAAAAATAAACGAAATATAACTGTTATTGATTAATTTTAAATGTCAATTACAAAGTACTATATATAGAAAGTCAACAGGTATAACAAGAAGAGGTGTGATGGTTCAATTGAACCAACAGTCATGTCTCTTCCATGTAACTGTCATATAATTGTATTTCTAACTATATTAACTGTCAAATAAAACAACCAACTAGAATAAATAACTAAAGTAAATGGCTTGTAGCATAAACTAATGTTCTGTGCAGCCTTATTAACATAATCATGGCTGCTAATTAACTACATAGTCTAATAATAAGATAACTGTGATATTGACATGAATTAAGAGAGAATTTGATCTTATAAAGTCCAACACTCCCCCATAAGATCAAATGATCTTAATTCTGTTTTTCTTGATCTTGCTTCCACTGGTGTAATCAACTGATGATGGTGAAATCATTAGTGGTATTGCTGTCTGTGTCCCCTTCCTCTTTCTTGATCCTTTTGCTTGTGCTTCCTGTCTCAAATTTGTTTTGAGTTTCCATCTGATTTGCTTGATACTTGTTATTGAGATCTTCTAATTTGATTCCAAAATGCTCAATCTTCATTTCTCCTTGACTGTTCATACCAGTTGGTTCTTTCACTGGATTCATTTTATCTCCATAGCAGTTCATTTTGCTTTTTGAAACAAGTCCTTCTGTTTCAACTTGTGAGACCCTGGCAGTGCTATAATAGCACTTGAAAACATCCAAGTATTGACTGTAGAAATTCTTGATCTCTTCACCATGTTCTTTTGACAGGCCAAGTATTTCTGCAATATATTCAAAGTCTTTTGAAAAAGATACACTTAGGTATCCACCTAAGGTTTCAACAAGTTTATAAAGGTCCATTAGAGGGATCTCTATTCCTTTTATTCTGGGGGTATGGGGCCTAGTAAATCTCTTTTGAGATAAACAACACAGAACCATTCAAAAGCCTTATTAAATCTTTCTCTAAAAATGTCCCACTCTTGACTTATAATAAAATAATTTTTCAATAAATCATGAAAAGCAACATAATCATTAAAAGAAGTGATTTTTGTTGGATAGTATGCACCTTTCACAAAGACATAGTCTTCATTTTGTGATGTGGTTCCAACTGTTGATGCTTTGAGTGGACATGCATAAGCATAGTGTCATGTTTCTTCACATCTGTAGCATTTCTGTGACAAAACATCATCCTTCACTGTCTTTTCTTCCTTGTAATGAGAACTTCATCAAGTAGTTTGAAATAATCCTCCGTGTATTTGTTTTGTTTCTGATTCATCTTGTCTTGATCAAAGTATCATACTGATGGATCTTTGAACATGGGTACAGGTTTACACCTATTCCCATTGAATGTCAAATCCAGTCCTTGTGCTTCCAATTGGCTTGCAGAGAGGATGTTCAGAGTAACATCTGGTGTATAAAGTACACCAGGTATGATCATTATTTTTGAACCTATCCTTATGTGCACTTCACCAATTCCATGAATGAATAATAATTTGCGCAGATCCTCTATCTTCTCAACACTGAACTTTTCTTTCAATTTTGCAACAGGTTTATGTTTGTGCAAACATGCCTGTCAATCTTCTTGCTTATGTACCAAATCTTGTCCCATCCTTCTCATATGTGCCTTCTATCATAAAGTCACTTGATAGATGGATGTTCTCAGGGTATAAAATTTGAGTGTGTGGTGTTTTAGAAATGTTTTCTAAGTCTGCAACTTCTGTGTTCTTCCCTTTATTTGGACAATTTATAGCAATATGTCCTCTGACTCCACATTCAAAACAAATATATCTCTTGTGCCTTTCTGTCTGTGATTGTGGAAGTGCATGATTATACACTTCAATTTCTTCTAGTTTCTTTTTCAGCATCTCTTTACAATCATTTGAAATTTGCTTGATGCATTTTCCAAATCTTGATTCACTTTCCCTCTTTACTTGTCTCTGAATGAATTGTCTTTGTAATCTGTTGCTCAAATATCCCCCACTACTTTTGCTCTGATACCACATTTTAGAATTGCTAACAGACTTTCCAAAGTTATTTGACCATTTGCTTCCTATTTGAGTGTTTGTGTAAACCATTGTTTATGGATACTAGTTAACTGTGATTGAGACAAATTATGTGCAGAATTGTTTGTGCAGTAAAGTTGAGATATGTTGAAATGTGGAGGGAAAAATAAACGAAATATAACTGTCATTGATTAATTTTAACTGTCAATTACAAAGTATTATATATAGAAAGTCAGCAGGTATGACAAGAAGAGGTGTGATGGTTCAATTGAACCAACAATCATGTCTCTTCCATGTAACTGTCATATAACTGTATTTCTATCTATATTAACTGTCAAACAAAACGACCAACTAGAATAACTAACTAAAGTACATGGCTTGTAGCCTAAACTAATGTTCTGTGCAGCCTTATTAACATAATCATGGCTGCTAATTAACTACATAGTCTAATAATAAGATAATTGTGATACTCACATGAATTAAGAGAGAATTTGATCTTATAAAGTCCAACATTTGGTGTGTCCAAGAAAATCCATCTTTGAGGCCAACCATGAGAAAGGTCATCCAAATGCTTGAAGAGGTTGTTGACGTGATCAAACCTCCATGTCCATTCCCTTTTTCTATAACCCACGGTTATTACTAAAAAAACTATTCTTGTACTCCGCGAAACAGGCCGTATCATTGAGGGGCTAATTTGTGTTATCTGTTGATTAAGTGCCCCATGTATTACACAATTTTAATAATGCTTCGAGGTAGATAGTTCTAAGTACATGGGAATTTAAGGACGAATGTGCTTTGTTTTGCAGCTTGATATACATTTATGTATTGCTAAACAAAAGAAAACCATCATTTTATGATTATAAATTTTGGTAATTTATATGCAGATTACTTGGACCGCCTATTACAAGGGGAGATATAAAGAATCGATGATCATGCAAATTAAAGGTTGAAGCGCCAATGCTAGAGAAGTCTGAAATCTATTGCGGTATTGAACAAATTTTTTTTTTTTTTTTTTTGTCAAAACAGCCAAGATATATAGGAAGATGTAGCTTTTCTTCCTTGTTGTTACTGTGAACATTATTTAGGCACATCTTTAGGAGGGGAGGACTTTATGCAGCCAAAGAAAATTGTCTATGAGAAAGTTAAGATACAAAATGTACATGATTTTGGTAACCATTGGGTTTTTTGGAATTTGATGTAGAAAGTTCAAAGTAGGTTACCAATTTGCATTACTTTTATGACAACGTCAAGATACGTACTTTAGAAGGTACGGGACACCTACGTAAATTTGTTGAAGTTTGATCAATAACCAACCTGTCACAAAAGACTTTGTTGACTCCAAAGTTTAGAAAGCAATGATCCTTATATTATACTCTGTCAAAAATGTCCATACTTTGTTGACTCTCGAAATAAGGTCATATTTCAGGTAATAAAAGAGAATTTAGTGGAGGAATAAATTTGAGTGGTTGAAATTTATGATCCTTTTATTAACTTGTATTGTTCAATTATTTACGGAGGGAGTAACTTGTATCCTTCTTATTTACCAGGAAACTCTTTACCTAAAAATAAATAAATAAATAATAAATAAATAAATAAAAAAAAAAAAAAAAAACTTGTATCCTTCTCATATAGATAATCATTCTAGCAATTTGCAATGACCAAGCTTCTATTTGTTGTTCTTTTAACTTTTTGTGTACCATTCATAGTTGTAGCACAACAAATGAATGGTTCTATACCAATTGGCGCTTCACTTACAGCAACAGAAAATGCCAGATCATGGCTTTCACCTTCCGGTGATTTTGCCTTTGGGTTCCAACGAATTCGGGGCAAAGATAACTATGTGTTATCCATATGGTATGACAAGATACCTGACAAGACCATAATTTGGTATCCGCAAGGAAATCCCATGGTGTCTAGAGGGTCAAAAATTGAGCTAATCAATGGGCGTGGGCTCGTACTCAGTGATCCTCAAGGCACAGATCTTTGGGTTTCAAGGCCCATCTCCAATCTTGCGTATGCTGTTATGAATGATACAGGTAACTTTCAGCTTTTTGATAGTGATTTTAGAAGGATATGGGAGAGTTTTAGTTTTCCTGCCAATACCATGTTGCCTACTCAGATTATGAAGAGAGGCGGAGTGATCAATTCAACAAAGAGCGAAACAAACTTCACTGGTGGAAGATTCCAGTTACGTCTGCTTGAAGATGGGAATCTTGTTCTTAATTCTCGAGATATACGTTCTAATTATCCTAATGAAGCTTACTATATCAGTAATACTTATGATCCCTCAAACTCGGCAAATGACCAGCTGATGTTTGATGCAACTGGATACATGTATATACTGAGAAGAAATAGTCAAAGATTTAACCTTACTCCAAATGATGCACTTCCATCTGGAGATTATTATCACAGAGCTACTCTAGGCTTTGATGGTGTTTTTGTTCAATACTATCACCCCAAAAATTCTGTAGGTAACACAAGTTGGAGCGTTTCATGGTTGGTGCCGGAAAACATATGTCGTGATATAATCGGAGAAAAAGGTAGTGGGGCCTGTGGGTTTAACAATGTCTGCAGCCTTAATGGTGATAGCCGGCCAAATTGTGAATGCCCAGCAGGTTTGCCACTGTTAGACCCCAGTGATCCGTATGGTGACTGCAAGCTTAATTTCACTCCAAGCTGTAACGAAGATGTGCCATATTACAAGGGAGACCTCGATCTCATGGAACTCACTGGCGTTGATTGGCCAGGTAATGGAACTGTATATGTTAAACTGGATCCAGTTAGCATGCAGGGATGCAAAGATTCATGTTTACATGATTGTCTATGTGCTGTGGCAATTCATGATGGTGATCAATGCTGGAAGAAGAGACTGCCACTCTCTAATGGTAGGACGAGTGAATCACTTAGTATGAAGGCATTCCTGAAATATAGAAAAGGTGAACTTCCTCGTGTTAGCTTTCCTCAGTTTCCAGGAAAGAAGAAAAACCAGAAAACATTGATTACCATAATATCAGCCCTCCTAGGTAGTTCTGTGTTTGTAAATGTCATATTTATTTGTGTTATATGTCTTGGTTTCTTCCTCAACTACCAGAAAAAAACCAATAATCATTATCCAAATACTAAATCTCTCGACACCAATCTGCCTCATTTTACCTATCGAGAGCTAGTCGAAGCAACTAATGTGTTCAAGGAAGAACTGGGAAAGGGGGCATTTGGGATAGTCTATAAAGGTGTAATAGGGCCGAACATTGTGGCAGTGAAGAAGTTGGATAGGGTGTTTAAAGATGGCGAAAAGGAATTCCAGACCGAAATCAATTCTATTGCAAGAACTCATCACAAAAATCTGGTAAAACTTCTAGGCTATTGTGATGAAGGTGAGCAGCGGCTATTGGTTTACGAGTACATGAGTAACAGTACATTGGCGAGCTTTCTTTTCGGAGACGAGAAACCCAATTGGAAACAAAGGAGGCACCTAGCGCTGGGGATTGCAAAGGGACTCGCGTACCTCCATGAAGAGTGTAGCACACAGATAATCCACTGTGATATTAAGCCTCAGAATATACTTCTTGATGACTACTACAATGCTAAGATTTCTGACTTTGGATTGGCAAAGCTATTGATTAGGAATCAAAGTCGAACTAACACTGGAATCAGAGGAACAAAAGGATATGTTGCTCCAGAATGGTTCAGAAATACTCCCGTCACAACGAAGGTTGATGTTTATAGCTTTGGTGTATTAATACTAGAGATCATTTCTTGCCGGAAGAGCGTTAAGGAGAACGAGAGTGGTAATGATTATGGAGCAATCTTGACTGATTGGGCATGGGACTGCTATCAAGAAAGGATTTTGAATACACTTGTTGGGAACGATTTAGAAGCCTTAGATGACTACAAGAACCTAACAACATTTGTGATGGTTGGTCTTTGGTGTGTCCAAGAAAACCCGTCTTTGAGGCCGACGATGAGGAATGTCATCCAGATGCTTGATGGAGTTGTTGAAGTTTCTGAACCTCCATGTCCATTCCCTGTATCTGTTACTCTAAGCTGATTATTAGTCTTCTTGGTATATGCTGGAAACGGATTTGTTTTTTTTTCTCTTTGGAATAATATTTGGCCATAATGGCCCTTTCCTAGTTGACCTCTATATACGGTAAGCGAATAAAGAATTCAGATATCCAGTTGTTCATTGTTATATTTGACAACTTTACAATTGTAAGATCCATATTTAATTTCTTGTATATTTTCTTAGCTTCAAAGTAAAACTCCCTACATCCTAAATTAAAAGTTCACTTTCAAACCGCACACTGTTTAGAAAAGTGGAACCATTATAATGTGTAACAATAAAATGTCATCTTGAACATTTCAAATCATTTTGATCAGGTTTGAACAAATCAAAATAGAAAAGTGGACAATCAAATTGGGGTAGGGTAGATTTGAACAAACCACGCTGCCTCGGCGGGAATGGGTTTGTTGTTGTTGTTGTGGACAATCAAATTGGGACGTTGATCTGCCATGTCTGGGTAACCGAATGTATGTACTGTCTCTAAAATTAATAATATTTGGCCTATGTATGACCCATAACCCGTGGAAGACGGTATTGGGCGTTACTTTACTTTTTTTTTTATGAAGTCAGATTCTCATTTAAATGTGTTTCATTTGGAATGTTGATGTTTAGTGTTTAGATGAATTCAGTTTAATATAAGCCTCAAGAAAATTGCCTACTAATGATGCATAGTTTAGTGACAGTGTAACAAAATATGCAAATTTACTCTTTCTTTTAAAAGAGAGTTAGCAACAGGTAATTGTTCTTAAAACTAGTAAATTAGTTGATAATGAAATTTAAAGAAAATAGAAAGAAAAAAACATCGGGCCAGCCCAACCTGGCAGAATGACCTATTTTGACCCGAATTTTGCCACCTCTAGTGAAAACAATCTAACATTCATTCTAATACTAGTAGCTCTTTAGGGTAGTGGTGATTCAAGTTGTTAGACCAAGAAAGGATAACTATATGAGAACAACAATATAGAACTCCGTTGATCATTTAACATTTACAAAAATCATATGCTTTTATCGTTTACATTATAATAATAGTTGAGATTTATCATTTAGCCTATTAGCACAACAATTTGAGACATTGATTCATATGGGCTTTTATATCAGAATAGATGGATGGTGAATGTAATAAACATGGTTATACATAGATTCTTTTAATTTGATAATTTATTTTATTAAAAAACAACTTGTCTGTGTTCCAAACAGAAAACAACGTCGTTAAATCAGACTACATGTAATGATGGAGATTTTACAATTATATGTTTGAAGATGATGCTAAGAAAATCTCATAGTAAGAAACAGTATATATACTTATACAACAGGTATACCAGGATGTCATGACCGAGAGATTTAATACGTAGTACGAGTTATTGAGGTGATAGAGGAAGGGGATGGGCATGGAGGAACTTCAACAACTCCTTCAAGCATTTGGACAACCTTCCTCATGGTTGGCCTCAAAGAAGGGTTTTCTTGGACACACCAAAGAGCAACCATCACAAATGTTGTCAGCTTCTGGAAGTCATCTAAGTCCTCTAAATCATTCCCAACAAATGCATCCATTTTACCTTCTTGACAGCAATCCCATGCCAAATCTGTTAAAACTTCTGCATCCTCGTTGATATCAAACTGCACACTCCTTCAGCATGAAATGATCTCCAGTAGCAAGACGCCGAAGCTATAGACATCAACCTTAACCGTGATGACGGTGTTCCTAAACCATTCAGGAGCAACATATCCTTTAGTTCCTCTTATTCCAGTATCCGTTCGACTTTGATTCATCATCAAAAGCTTTGCTAAACCAAAATCAGAAATCTTGGCATTGTAGTATTCATCAAGAAGTATATTCTGAGGCTTTATGTCACAGTGGATGATCTGGGTGCTACACTCTTCATGTAGGTATGCAAGTCCTTTCGCGATGCCTACACCAATATCACTCCTTTGCTTCCAGCTTGGTCTCGTTTCTCCAAAAAGAAAGACTGCCAAAGTGGCATTGCTCATGTACTCGTAAACCAATAGCTGCTGGTCACCATCGTCACAATAGCCAAGAAGCTGCACCAAATTTTTGTGATGAGTCTTTGCAATAGTGTTGACCTCAGTTTTGAATTCCTTTTGAGCATTTTGATCCACGGTTTGCAACTTTTTCACTGCCACGGTCCTTGTCCCTATCACACCTTTATAGACTATCCCGAAAGCCCCTCTCCCCAGCTCATCTTTGAACTCATCAGTTGCTTTGACTAGCTCTTGATACGTAAAGTGAGGTAAATTTGTTACAACAGTTTTACTACTTGGGTGTGGGTTTCTTGCTTTCTTCTTGTAAATTTGGAAAAACCCGAAACAAATCACACAAATCAATACAACAATTACAAAGACAGACGTGCCTAACAGGGCTGATCCCACCACTATCAAACTTCTCTGATTCTTGTTTTCTTTTAGTAATACATGAGGGTTTTTAGGAGGACGGTCACCTTTTCTATATTTCAAGAAGGCCTTCACGTTAAGTGAAACATCCTTCCTTCCATTGGAGAGTGGAAGCTTCTTCTTCCAACATTCGTTGTTCCTAAAAATTACAACAGCACAGAAACAATCTTTCAAACATGAGGTTTTGCAGTCTTCACCATTACTGGGGTTCATGTGCGCATAGTCATTGAGTGGCCAATCAATATCACTGACCTCGATGAATTCAAACTGATCTTCACTATAACCCTCATCACAGCTTGGAGAGAAATCAGGCTTGCAGTCACCACGTGGATCATTGGAATCAAACAATGAAAACCCCTGTGGGCAATCACTGGTCGGTCGGTTAAAATTAAGGCTGCAAACATTGTTAAGCCCACACGCTCCGCTACCTATAATTCCACACATGTTTTTTGGCTCAAACCATATAACTTCCCAGCTTGTGTTACCGGTTGGATTCCTGGGGTAGTAATATAGAGTAAAAACGCCATCCGAATCTAAAGTAGCTCGAAAATAATAATCTCCCGAATGAAGTGCGTCTCTTGGAGTAAGATCAAATCTACTGCCATTTTCTATCAGTATATACATGTATCCTTTCGCATCAATGATCAATTGTTCACCAGAATTAGTTGAATTCTTGTCATCATTAGTACCACTGGTATAGTAAGCGTCACCAGCTGAACCAGAAAACAAATCCAGAGTATTAAGAACAAGATTTCCATTTTGAAGCAGCCGTAACTGAAATCTTCCACCAGTGAAGTTTGTTTCGCTCATTCTCGAATTGATCACTCCATTTTCTCCAAAATCTGAGTTGGCAACAATGTATCAGCTGGAAAATCAAAACTTTCCCATCTCTTGCGAGAATCACTTCCAACGAGCATAAAGTTGTCGGAAATGTATATATTTATAAAACAGTGAATCTCCGGATTCGAACTCGTGACCACGGGATTGCACACATTACGAATGAGAATTAAAGTTAATAATTAATGTTAATTGATTACGATTAATTATTATACAAAACTCGACTAACGATCGTTAAGTATTTAACGGGAAATAACTAACGACCGTTAAATGTAAAGAGAAGGACTTGTAGTGAAAAATCTTAAAATGTAAAATATATGGGTATCCCTTTGGGGGCTTGTATGGCCGGCCATAGGGTGGGTTTACACAACCCAAACCCTAACTTGTTCCCAAAGATTTTGTACACTATATAAACAAAGGCTAGGGTTATTGTTTTTCATAGCTTTTGTGCACACACATTAACATAATCTTTCTTTTTCTCTTGCAAAAATCGGCCACAACATCTTTTAGGGTGTTTGGTTTTGTTTTTCTAAAACAAAGTTTTGTAGATCTAGCAATCTCTTTATTCGCTTGTTAATTCGTGTGTACAAGAACGTGGTGCAACACACTATTGTTACATCAATTGGTTTGAGTTATAAAATGGTAAGGGATAACTCGTTAAACCACTTTGTCACATTCATTGAAGAGATCTAGCCAATTGCAAGAGGTACGTTACGCATTATTTCAGTTAATTAATTATTGTTATGATTTTTAGTCTTCCGCTCTGTACTCTGTGATGTCTATATGTTATTATGGTATATCATATATCTTAAACTCAACAAAAGTTATTTGTATCATTCATCGCCCCATATGCTAGATCAGAAATGGATCCAGAACTCCACACTTGTCTTCCTTGAGGATCACTAAGTACGAGCCCAAGACCATTAGTTAGCTCAAATTTTGATCCTTGAGACACCGTAGGACCATTTCTCGGATACCAGACAATGCTCTTGTCAGGTATCTTGTCATACCATATGGATAACAAGAAATTCTCATTTCCTTGAACTTGTTGGAAGCTGAAAGCAAATTCACCAGAAGGCGAAAGCCATGGCTTAGCATCGGGTGTTGCAGTGAGTGATGCACCAACAGATACCGAACCGTTAGTCCGTTGTGCAGCTAGACCTTGTAAGAAAGTAGTTACTTGTTGTTTGGTCATTCTTCAATTCATGGTGATTGGTTACTGATTGTGTAGGGATCTTATGTACCAGGTATGGAGCGGATCGAGATTTTTTAGTCATAAGGGGAGTGGGGGAAAGAGAGGAGTAAAGGAAAAACAACATAGTTCACTTGACAATGTTAAGGTTACTGATCGGGTTACCAAGACCACCAACGTGGTTGATCAGGAGGTGTCTGATCATGCTATTCATGACGGGATGAAGGAGGGGACGATGGGGCAGGCTTCTGTGGCGAGTTGTGTTGTCCCGAGTAGTTCTAATTCGACTGTTGGCCTGACCGAAGGTACTACTACAACTAATGGGAACGTCAAAGATGTTGGTACCAATGTTGTGATGAGTGATGTATGCTAATATCAATTTGTGTTGATTCTTGGGGACGTCTTAGTTTTTCCCATGCTCTAGTTGCACTAAGCGCGGATTCTGATTTGAAAACCGAAGTTTCTATGGCTATTTCAAATGAGGAGGATAGTGGTTATACTACGGAGATCATTAAAGTTGAATATGAATGGAAACTTTCTCATTGTGGTGTGTGTAAAGTTTTTGGGCATGATCGTATCAATTGTCCAAAATGTGTTAAGGAGACTCTTCGTAGTGATATTAATGTGGCAGCTAAGGCTTCTACTACTTTGGAAAAAAAATGACGATGGTTTTATCGAGGTAAAGAATCGTATTGGAGGTATTAAAATTAATAAGCCAAAACCTAAATTTTGGAAACCGAAACTGACGGCAACTACCAATTAAAGTTCGGGGTCTAAGGTTCAAAAGAAGACTTCTTCTTCTAATGCTAAATCTGGTACGAACACTAAGTCTTCTAATTATTTTTATATTTTGGCCTCGTTGGAGGAGGAGGATGTGGATGGGTTTCAACCAAATGGTATGGTGTTACAAGACCCGCTTGTGAGTGATTTGAAATAAAAAGAACATGCTAAGACTACTAAGCTTAGCACCTCTTTCTCTCCTTGTACTTCTGCTTCGGGCGATTATGGTAGCACTAGTACTACTTCTATTATTGAGAAAATTAGGAAGCTTGAAAAGATAATTATTGAGAGGAAAGTTACCTTTGTGGATGATATTGGTAAACTTCTAAAAAAGATCAGCCATTGAGTGATTTGAAAGTGGACAAGCAGGATGTGGCTACTAAGCCTTGTATTTCTTCCTCTACTTGTACTTCTTCAACTAAGGTAGGTAACCCGTTCTCTAAGGTGGGTAATGTGGTTGTTTCTGATAGCGATGATGATGAAGTTTTGGAATCTCCTAACAAGACTACTTATTTTGGTAGTGGAGGGGACGAAAAGAGTCTTTTGGAGCAATGGAAAGATGGTATATATGACTACAATGATTATGAAGATGATTACTTTGATGATTGTGGTCTATTTGTTGCCTAAATAAAGGCTGCTGCCATCTATGATATTAGACTTGGATATTTTGCTCCTCCTTTGTTTAGCATATAGGTTGATGTGTCTTTGTCTATGCTTGTTTTTGTGTTGGTTTCTAGCTGTGTGTAGCTAGTTGATCATTTATAATCTGTCATGAATGATTTAGTGGTTGTTCAAGCGATTGCTTGAGATTAATGTCGTATTTCAGCCACATTCCATTGTACTTAACTGTTTTTTTAGAGTAATATATTTTACCGGGTGGAGGCCCTTTTTTTTTAAAAAAAAAGAAAAAAAAAAGGTAGTTAGAAAGGATGATTTGAAGTATAAATGCAGCCATAGGAGATTTTTTTGCTAAATTAATAATAGAAAATTATAAGTTTACAACAACATGATGAATAATATATGAGTAAATATCATTACATACCAAATATTTTTCATATACTAAGGGATCAATCTCTATCTTTCATCTTTTTTTCATCTTTCTTTGATTTAATTGATGAGATTAATCACAACAATTTAAAATACCCACTTTCATTTTTTCCCCCCAAATATTAATGTATTTCAAACCGTTAATTGTTAAGCGAAAAAAATATAACATTACGACGAGCACTTAATTATCTTTATATATATAAGCACATTGATATACTTTCGACAATTTTTCTTTTCTTCGTTTTTTCAAGGTTTTTTTTACGTTTTTTCATTTTTTTTTACGTTACTGAAATTTGCATGAAAAAATCACAAGTGATTAAACAATAATTTGAATATCACATGTGATAGTGTTTAATCACATGCGATTTTTTCATGCAAATTTCAGTTTCGAAAAAAAATCAAAAAAAGATGAAAAAACGTGAAAAAATGATTTTTTTTTCTTTTTTCGAAAGTATATCAAAGTGCCAGTCCATAGAAAGATAATTAAATGCTTGTCGCGATGATGTAAATATTTTCGTTTAACAATTAACGGTTTAAGAGATACTTAAATTATGAAAAATAAATGAAATATTAAAAATACTTTTAATCTCGGCCATTAATTATTTTTTTAAATGAATTGTATGAATATTGGTTTTAAGTCAACATAACGACTTTTGAAGTAAATCTACATTCTCATACATTCTCATAAAGGAAATATTTTGTGGTGACAAAATGTTCCCTACTCATGTCGACTAAGGGTGAGTATATGTCGGTCCGTCGGTCGGACCGGACCATTTGGAGTCTACTAAAGCCAAAATAGTCGGTTTGTGGTCCGGTCCGGACCGGACCGACCGGACCGAGGACCGAATTAGCTCAAATGCATAGACCGAGGACCGGATCGAATGTGGTCGGTCCGGTCCGGTCCGGTCTCGGTCGGTCCGTCGGTCGGTCTTAAGCCTTAGGCTCTATATAATGGTGACCGCATACGATTACGATCATCACTTTGCAACTCAACTTTCTCTCTCTCTTTATGTATGATTAAGTACTCGTAATGATGATCGTGGTCATCCTTTATCTTTGCATTTTCAATTTTAAAAAAAAAATCAAAACTTCAATAATAATTAAATACATTACATTAATAATTGAAATAAAAATAAGAAACATTAGAATAAAATTAATGTTCATTTGTTCGACGCCAAATATGTTCCACTAAATCTGCTTAGGGCTTCGATGAGTTGTTTCCCTGTGTACATCTCTAATAACTTGTAACGTTTCTTCATTCGTTTGCACGACATGTGTACATCATATCCATTATTCGGTTATTAGACATGGACGGTGCAAGATGTTTTCTATAGCCATCTTTTTCTTTAGGACGCCAAACACCGTTCAACATCTTATCTTGTTGCTCCGTGCGTTCTTATACCTTATTTGCTGTCACACCCTCATGGGGGCGAAACACGAGTGTAACGGAGGAACATAAGCACAAGATAATAGAACATACCAACGTTAATATTTAAAGAAAGAGTACACCATTACAATACCGGTTTAGCCGTCATCGGCAAATATATTACAAAGTTTAGATTCCAAAATATTTCGTTCTATTACATAACGATTTGTAGTGACAAGTGAAAACTTCATTATGCAAGACACGGTAGAAAAAGCTTACTAACGATCACACGAAATGCATGAGAGAAAAGCGGGTCAACTATGAAAATAGTTGGTGAGTAAACACGTTTAGTAAAATAAGAAAACTCGTAAGAAATATTCAAAGGTTTCGGTCATCGGAAATAGTCCACAAAGCAAAGGCATTGTAAATCCACTCGGTTCAAGTTCCGCCCATACAAAACTTGCAACTGTGTGTTCACAACCCATTGCACAAAATATAGCGTATCAAGTAGTCAAGTATAAGCGGTCATAATAGTTCACAATATAGTACCACGTATATAATAATTCGAGGATGCTCTGATGAAACCAAATTATCTTTGGGTGCCACTACCCAAAGTTATGTTGGGTGCCTCTTCCCAAAGATATCTTGGGTGCCTCTTCCCAAAGATATCTTGGGTGCCTCTTCCCAATAGATATACTCCGGTGCCTCTTTATAGTGATGCTCGAACATAGGAGACTTTATAGTGATGCTCGAACATAGGAGACTTTAGGTCAAGGTCATAACATGTACGGTTCAATAAGTTCAAACAAGTCATAATTTCATAATTAAGTTCAAGGATTTGATTCAAGTTCACAAGTTCTAGTCAAACTAGTTAATAAAAGTAGTAATCAATTTAGCTCAAGAATGGTTCATGCATTCGCCCCAAAATATAGTAAAAGCGGTAAAAGGGGATGTGATTACTCACTTGATGAATAGATGCGATGACAAAAGTGGTTACACGAAATGTAGCGTGAATCTCGGCCGACCTATTATGAATGATATGATATGCAATAAGTCATGATGTAATGTTATGCATGCAATTCGGATGATATTTATACCACTTATGTATTTTTGAAAACAATACTTCTCGTCGAAAATATAATCTTTTAACGTCTTGACCATTTTAAATTACTTCACATGTATTTACATTGAAATGATATCCGACGATAATCATTTAGTGATTAATTGTGAAATTATAACTTTTAAATAAGTAAAATAATGTCATTGAAATTTCCATGAAAGTGACTAAAGCGGCCTCTAAAAGCTAGTCGTAAAATGGTGCACGTCGGCGTTAGGAAACAAACTCAACGGTTTTGGGAAGCTTGTATCATTATCTCAAAGTTTTAGCATTTAAGTTTTCATCCTAGAGGTCTCGAACATAGAGAAAAATATAGGTTAAGTATGGTACTTGTGTGTTTAAGAGTGGTTTTCGGTAAACTTTGAGCGACTATATTTTATTCATTACAACTCCGCTTGACGAGCGGTTGGATATTTTGGAAAATATGGTTGGCGAACTTGATTTTACTAGAAGACATCTTTTATAAAGTATCCTATCAATGTTAAAACGACCCTCAACATGGCCCCTAGTTGCCGTAGTATATGTTTAATAGAAAATATATTAATGTTGCTAATAGAATAAAGTTACGGCAACTTTGTTTATCGCGTGTAATTTACTCGTTACAAGTCCGTTTTCTCGTTTTCTATATCCTTAGATTCGTGTCAAAGTATACTAATATATTTTGATAAGTCGACACAATTTATAAAGCTTAAGACTCATTTTGACTCGTAAAAGTGACATTTTCATCTTGAAATTTCGAAATTATTAGTTTTCATCGTCTAACTTGAAAAATTCATATCTTCTTCGTTATAACTCCGTTTTAATCCGTTCAAGCGGCCACGGTTTCGTTTTAAAGTATATTTTCTAAATATCTAGGCCAAAATATTTTACCTCACTGTCGGATTTTCCAGATTTTCAAAATAAGGACAGACCCTTTTCAAAACTTGTCGAAATGAGTTTTCTCGCCAAACCTATTCTAACCCATTCAAAACAACTCCGAAGCTATTCTAATCCTACCATACACCTTCTTAGGGTGTCATGGGTTCCTAGACATCACCAAAACTAATATATAACAAGGAGTAATTATAGGATGGATTATATATATTATAACATATAAAACTTAAAACCCTTAAAAATGGTATAAACATCATGAGACTTGCATGTTTCTCAAATAAAATGATATGACCATAAAAATGAATATGAAATAAAAATATGAATATGAATGCTTACTAGTGATATGATGAGGTTTAAGGACAAGGGTTTTCCTAATCACTTGAGGTTTGTATTACAAAACCTTTGCAACAAATGATACTAGTGTTTAATAAAACTTGTCTTGAAAACTTTTGATGATCCTCCTTTTGGTCCCTTGGTTGCGAATATTTTGAGAGAAAAGAGATGATATTTGATTTTTTGGTTTACAAATGAATTGTAAGTGAAGTGAAAATAGATATAGTATAATACATTATATGTGAGATATTTTGTAAAATGGTGTGAGTCACTCCCTTGTGTGTCGACAAGGGGGTTTGTCATCTTTATTTAGTTTATTATTTTTTTTTTTTTTTTAAAATTGTATAAGTGTAGATGTATGTAAGTAATTTGAAGACTTGTGGTAAGTTGTAGTCATTTGAATATTTAGGGTAGCGTTAGATAAAAATAAATTTTAACGGGTCAAGATAAAATATATTGAGGTCATAAAAATTATAAAAATACATTTCTTGCAAAATTTGAGTGAATATAATAATAATCGTGTAGAATTTAATAAAATCGTCGTAATTATATAAATATAACAATTTATATACAAAATAAATTTAAAACACTGGGTAAACTCATAATATTATTTTATAAACTTAATATGAGTATAAAAATATATTGAAATAATTTTTGGAAGTAATGGATCAATTGTTCAAAATAATAAATTACGCGATAACGTTTATTTAATAAAAATTATCGTTTAATGTGAAATGCAAAACCATGCATGAACTAATATGATGAATATTGAGTTTGAGAAATGACCGGAAATTGAGAATTGTGACATTCTTCCCATGTCGGTGGAATCACGTCCTCGTGATTCGATTAATGATACTATGGTCCGAACCTCGACAAGGATTCTAAAGTTTATGCTCGTCGAGCAGTCTAAATGATCATATCAATGCCCATGCGTCGGGTTCCCCATTCAACTAAGTGCGTGCCGTGATTAGATTTGATAGGGTAAACTTACCCAATATCGAGCGTAGCCCTCAAAGACCTTTAGATAGTGACTTGAGTAAACTTGTTTCTTAGCTTGACTTTCGCAACTCATCAAACAAGAGCGTCACTAGATCAAGCTAGGAAACAAGTCTTTTGAATGAAGTCTTTTGAAAGATTCGCTCGATATTGGATTTGCTTACACAAATCAAATCAAATCAACAAAATATAATACAACTAAGGTCGATATCGATGGGTCACAAATTAATCAATGCCGTGAGCGTGGTAAAATTGGAAGGAAGTTATGCACTCAAAATCATGTAAATGCGAAATAAGGTAGTTGTTCGAAAGAATGTACCCGTTACGCGTTGCGGGCTTCCTCGGTACCGGATAGAATGCTCGACCACGTGCGGGAGGAACTTCAATGTTACGATCTTGTGGGCCTTCTATTGCCAATGCGAGTTTGGACGATTACCTCCTTGATTGGGAGTTCTTTTCGACTTTGGGCGGTATTGCGAAGGTGATCTAGACTTCCACACTCGTAACATGCTTTTCTCATCCTTGATTCCCAGTCTGTTTGAGCAATTTTGCGTGAAGTGGCCCGTCTGTCCACATTTGTCGCACCTTAGGCGATCTCCAGTGGTGATAGTTACATCGAGTGCACAAAGGATGTGGACTGCGTATCTTTGCGCTCTGAGTAGTCGCTCCATAGTTCACGGTTATTCGTTGCCTCTTGTCTTGCGACCACGGTCTCGGCTTCCTGGTGATCCTCTGTCGCTTTCGTCCATTGTCATTCGCTTTTGCTAGTCCTCCGGACTGATCACATCATTTGTCAAGCGATCGCCATACCCGCGTGACTTGCGAGTGGTTGGGTTTGATGAGGTGACATCCTCTAATTTCGGTATCAATCCCATATATATCGGTCGATCAACTTCTCCATAGTGGAAACCATGTGAGGAACCATCCTAGTTAACTCGTGGAAGCGGATCGTGTACTTGTCGACTTCTACTCCAACCATCAAGTGATTCCAAAATTCCGCTTCTAGCTTACGCACTTCATCTTTTCTGCGGTACTCATCGGTTAGTAGTTTCTTAAATGCTTCCCAAGATAACGCATTTGCGCCCCTCTTCCTCTAGTCTGCGGTTGGTTGTTCCACCGGTCAATGCTCGACCTTGTAGTAGACCGTGAGAGAACTCAACCTTGTTTCCTTGATACATTTCGTGATACTAAGTTTCGACTCAACATTCTCGAACGGTTAGCGGTCAATGGCACCCTCGGTACCATGAAATTCCATTGGCTTGCATGTCATGAAAGTTTTGTAGTTGCATCCTTGACCGGCGTTTGAAGTACCTTCTCCGGCGTTGGTTCGTCTAGCATCGAGATGTGTTATAATTTGGGTGAGTAGATCCGCTATTCGATCGCGTTGTTGTTTGGATTGTCATTGTTGTTTGGGTTGCCGTTGTTGTTGCCTCGTTGTTGTTGACGGCGTGTGTTTCTTGCGGCCATGATCCTGCAATGGACCAAAATATCGGGTTGAGTAAATGACATTCGACGAAGTCGGATGAGGTTTAGAGCGGTGGTAATGTGTTATAGTGATCGAAATATGGCGAGAGCAGAGACATGCTATGTCTAACAAGTCGAAAGATGGAAAAGAGGGTATAAATAAGATACGGTAATGTAGGCGTGAGCGTAAAACATGCTATGCATACCCACCCGACCAATGCAACTTGGTGACGGACTCAAAAGACTCGACTAAACATGATTTAAAATTACCCTTCTTATCATTGCATGGTTCTTCATAAATTAGACATAGTTGATCGGGCTATGTATAATTTATGATTAACGATCTGCGATAGGACTAGATGACTCGGATGATGTTCAATGTTTAATAAAAAAATTTTCGGTTATAGTTGTGATTTTATTTTTGAAAAATCGGCATTCTCTATAACCTTTGGCTCGATACCAATCATCACACCCTCATGGGGAATGAAACACGAGTGTAACGGAGGAACATAAGCACAAGATAATAGAACATACCAACGTTAATATTTAAAGAAAGAGTACACCATTACAATACCGGTTTAGCCGTCATCGGCAAATATATTACAAAGTTTAGATTCCAAAATATTTCGTTCTATTACATAACGATTTGTAGTGACAAGTGAAAACTTCATTATGCAAGACACGGTAGAAAAGCTTACTAACGATCACACGAAATGCATGAGAGAAAAGCGGGTCAACTATGAAAATAGTTGGTGAGTAAACACGTTTAGTAAAATAAGAAAACTCGTAAGAAATATTCAAAGGTTTCGGTCATCGGAAATAGTCCACAAAGCAAAGGCATTGTAAATCCACTCGGTTCAAGTTCCGCCCATACAAAACTTGCAACTGTGTGTTCACAACCCATTGCACAAAATATAGCGTATCAAGTAGTCAAGTATAAGCGGTCATAATAGTTCACAATATAGTACCACGAATATAATAATTCGAGGATGCTCTGATGAAACCAAATTATCTTTGGGTGCCACTACCCAAAGTTATGTTGGGTGCCTCTTCCCAAAGATATCTTGGGTGCCTCTTCCCAAAGATATCTTGGGTGCCTCTTCCCAAAGATATCTGGGTGCCTCCAAAGATATACTCGAACATAGGAGACTTTATAGTGATGCTCGAACATAGGAGACTTTATAGTGATGCTCGAACATAGGAGACTTTAGGTCAAGGTCATAACATGTACGGTTCAATAAGTTCAACAAGTCATAATTTCATAATTAAGTTCAAGGATTTGATTCAAGTTCACAAGTTCTAGTCAAACTAGTTAATAAAAGTAAGAATCAATTTAGCTCAAGAATGGTTCATGCATTCAGCCCCAAAATATAGTAAAAGCGGTAAAAGGGGATGTGATTACTCACTTGATGAATAGATGCGATGACAAAAGTGGTTACACGAAATGTAGCGTGAATCTCGGCCGACCTATTATGAATGATATGATATGCAATAAGTCATGATGTAATGTTATGCATGCAATTCGGATGATATTTATACCACTTATGTATTTTTGAAAACAATACTTCTCGTCGAAAATATAATCTTTTAACGTCTTGACCATTTTAAATTACTTCACATGTATTTACATTGAAATGATATCCGACGATAATCATTTAGTGATTAATTGTGAAATTATAACTTTTAAGTAAGTAAAATAATGTCATTGAAATTTCCATGAAAGTGACTAAAGCGGCCTCTAAAAGCTAGTCGTAAAATGGTGCACGTCGGCGTTAGGAAACAAACTCAACGGTTTTGGGAAGCTTGTATCATTATCTCAAAGTTTTAGCATTTAATTTTTCATCCTAGAGGTCTCGAACATAGAGAAAAATATAGGTTAAGTATGGTACTTGTGTGTTTAAGAGTGGTTTTCGGTAAACTTTGAGCGACTATATTTTATTCATTACAACTCCGCTTGACGAGCGGTTGGATATTTTGGAAAATATGGTTGGCGAACTTGATTTTACTAGAAGACATCTTTTATAAAAAGTATCCTATCAATGTTAAAACGACCCTCAACATGGCCCCTAGTTGCCGTAGTATATGTTTAATAGAAAATATATTAATGTTGCTAATAGAATAAAGTTACGGCAACTTTGTTTATCGCGTGTAATTTACTCGTTACAAGTCCGTTTTCTCGTTTTCTATATCCTTAGATTCGTGTCAAAGTATACTAATATATTTTTGATAAGTCGACACAATTTATAAAGCTTAAGACTCATTTTGACTCGTAAAAGTGACATTTTCATCTTGAAATTTCGAAATTATTAGTTTTCATCGTCAAACTTGAAAAATTCATATCTTCTTCGTTATAACTCCGTTTTAATCCGTTCAAGCGCCACGGTTTCGTTTTAAAGTATATTTTCTAAATATCTAGGCCAAATATTTTTACCTCCTGTCGGATTTTCCAGATTTTAAAAATAAGGACAGACCCTTTTCAAACTTGTCGAAATGAGTTTTTCGCGCCAAACCTATTCTAACCCATTCAAAACAACTCGAAGCTATTCTAATCCTACCATACACCTTCTTAGGGTGTCATGGGTTCCTAGACATCACCAAAACTAATATATAACAAGGAGTAATTATAGGATGGATTATATATATTTAACATATAAAACCTTAAAAAAAGTGGTATAAACATCATGAGACTTGCATGTTTCTCAAATAAAATGATATGACCATAAAAATGAATATGAAATAAAAATATGAATATGAATGCTTACTAGTGATATGATGAGGTTTAAGGACAAAGGGTTTTCCTAATCACTTGAGGTTTGTATTACAAAACCTTTGCAACAAATGATACTAGTGTGTAATAAAACTTGTCTTGAAAACTTTTGATGATCCTCCTTTTGGTCCTTGGTTGCGAATATTTTGAGAGAAAAGAGAAGAAATTTGATCTTTTTTTTTTACTTTGAAATGAAATGATGTGTAAGTTGTTTTGTATAATACTTGTATATTGTAAGATATTTTGTAAAAATTGTGACTCACCCCCCTTGTCGACAAGGGGTTTGTCATCTTTAGTATATTATTTTTTTTTTTTTTTTTTAAATTAAATGTAAGTGTATATGTATGTAAGTAAAGTGATAACTTGTGGTAAGTTGTACACATTTGAATATTTAGGGTAGCGTTGGATAAAAATAAATTTTAACGGGTCAAGATAAAATATATTGAGGTCATAAAATTATAAAAATACATTTCTTGCAAAATTTGAGTGATATAATAATAATCGTGTAGAATTTAATAAAATCGTCGTAATTATATAAATATAACAATTTATATACAAAATAAATTTAAAACACTGGGTAAACTCATAATATTATTTTATAAACTTAATATGAGTATAAAAATATATTGAAATAATTTTGGAAGTAATGGATCAATTGTTCAAAATAATAAATTACGCGATAACGTTTATTTAATAAAAATTATCGTTTAATGTGAAATGCAAAACCATGCATGAACTAATATGATGAATATTGAGTTTGAGAAATGACCGGAAATTGAGAATTGTGACAGTATTAACTAAAAAAACTTTAAAGTTTTGTTACCTAGAAAGTACTTTAGTATAAAAATCAAAATTCTTTATGTGGGCCAGAGTGGGGGCATAATCTTGAAAGGCTTCCAAATATTGTGTGACTACATGGCTCTAACTTTATTCTAGGGTGTGTAGAATTTAGGTTTGACCCACAAAAATAGAAAACCTAAATTGAACCGAACCAAAACAAAGCAAATCAAGTTTGTAACTGAACCGAATTTGCCAAAATTGAACCGAACCGAATTAAATATTTGGTTTATAGTTTGGTTAAGGTTTTGGCAAAATAAAAAACGAATAGAACCAAAAACCTATTTCACATAAAGATATATATTTTTTATATAGTTTTATTCAATAAAGAACATTAAAACTCTTTGATAGTATAAATATAAAACTATCTCCGTCTCATATTATTGCGTAAACCGGGTTATTCGGTTTGGTCTTTGGTTATCAGGTTCGGTTTCTGGTTATTCGGTTTTGTCTTAGGTTCAGTTTAATCCAATTTGAATTTGGTTTGGTTCGGTTTTACCCAAGAGAAAAAAAACCAAACTAACTGAACCCAATACACCGAATAACCTGATAACCGAACTGATGAACACCCCTACTTATTTCCTTTTAATATAGCAAAAATTACAACTTTTTTAGTTTTTAGGAAAGAAAAAAAAATAATGATCAAAGTATCTATACTACCTATAAAAAAACATATATGCTTAAAGTGAAAAACTTTAGGCTGCATGCAGTAGAGGCGATCGAGTGTCGATCGTGGGTGTTTGAGCGATCGATTCCACTCGATCGTTCTACTGTGGAGGGTGTCAATCGGAAAAAATATATGAACTTGGTCGTGTGGAAGATCGACATCACAAACCACTTTTGTTGCTTTTCTTGCTAGCCGTTGCAGGTCCAAACAAAACAAAAAAAATTAAACCGTTTGAAAAAAAAAATGACCGTTTGGTATAAAAAAAAAATACTACCAAACTACCGTATAAATACACAACATATTTACACACTAAACTCACAAATCTCACAATCCTCTCTATCAAAAATGTCTAAGAAAACACCACAAACCAAAGGCCGAAAATCCGTTTGGCACAAACGCCTGCATATTTTAACACGGATCCAATTTCCGGTTAACCGGTGTCTCACCAAGAATCAAAAGAAATCTTGAGTTTTGAAAGCTACCTACATGGAAGGTGTTGCGAGAAATGGGACAAGATCAAGTCAAGGCATTCGGACAGAAGAAGGAGCTGAGACGGATACTATGATTTGAAGAAGAAGAGCTAGAACAACGGCAGGCTGGTGTTGGAGATGGAGCAAAATAGAGAAGAAAGGAAGACAAAAATTGGCCTGGAAGAACAAAAACTTGAATTTGAGCGACAAAAGAAATATGATACAGATCTCCTATTCTATTGCACGCCAATCGACCCATCTTTGCCCGCAGTACAACAACAAACAATGAAGAAACTCAAAGACACGATCAAGGCACGCCACAATCTAGATTTTTAATAAGTGTTGTAATGTTTTAATAAGTTTTGTAATGTTTTAATTTTATTTGAATTATTATGTAACGTTTTAATTATTAATGAAATTTTATTTTGTGTTAAAAATGTTTAAAAAAAAATAATAAATAAAAAAATAAAAAAATAAATGAACTTTGTCGCCCTTACCGCTAAAAAGAGAAAGCTGACGTGACAGTGAAAAGTAAGGAGATTGAATCCCTTACTGAGGGCAGCCTTAAAAATAAGTAATGTTGTTAGTCACAAGACATAAAGAGCAAAATGATAAAATATATACCTGATGAGTACAAAAGTAACTGGTCTTGAATAATTTAATATTGCTTCATGCTCAGGTACATCTTTTTTCATTTAATTGTTTATTTATTAGAATTTTAGTTTATTTTCAAGTAGAATCTGATTGTTGTGCTTTAAGTGGGACTTGATACTATGCAATTCAATACGAGGCAATACTTAGTTACTAACTCTATGATGAGATGCAAAGTTATTTGGTGCCGTGATTCAAAAATTATATATATCGAACAATTTTACAAGTTTATGGGCCTCGTTTATCTCTACTACTTATAATACACGGATGCATCTCTCTTCTAAAAAAAGATTAGAATTTCAGACTTGCAACAAATTGAGCATGATGTACAACACTTGAAATCACATCATTTTCAGACTTACAACCAAATAAGCATAGTATACAACATATTAATGCACATATTAAAAAGACAAAACTCCACTTTAATGCTATTAATGTGCTTAATAAATACAATTAATGCAGTTATTAAAACACCTCTTACATAAGAAATACAAATTATCAAGCATATTGTACAACCAACTTAAACACAATTATTGCATTAAATGTTACTAATACAAATAATAAAGCACGTTATACAAATATTCAAGCCGAACGGATGTAGACCAAATGTTCTCGAGCCCAAATGAATACAGCGAAACGGGCTCGAGCCCAGAACGCAGTAAAGCAATTTCATCTTATCTGAATCATTTAAAAAAAAACCCAAAAGACAAAATAAATTTCTTAGTCAAGGATTAAAATATGTCACATGAAATTAACGATATCAGTAAATTTATGAGCGTAATAAACTAAAATCATGATTAGGAAAATTTTATTTTAGGTAAGCATGCCATTGCAACGCCGGATACCTCTAGTTAGTTATGACATAAGGCCACCGATGAAATCCCATGAAACGGTTGTACATTAATCGTACACATGTATTTACTTGTATTAAGTAAAGGACAATGATATGTACACGGATCAAAATGATCCGCACACTGAATTTTTTTTTTTGTGTAGACTATTTTGCCCTTTTAAAATTTTTAACCCCTCGTTTATTTACCCTAAAGTGTTTTGATATTCTTCCTCATTCTCACTTTGTATGCCGCCAATGTACTTTTAATACTTTCTTTATCATAATCCAAACATTGGCTCTATTCATCAATGAGGTATATAGGCTATTAATTGATTTTATGTATGAATTAACAATACTTTTTTTTCCACAAGTATGGCACGGACGCCTGGTTATATATATGCACATACACTGCATGAAATAATTGACTTATGATTGATTGATGTTGGTTGACCTTTTTGACAAAGAATCTGAATTGTATAATAGTAGTTTGTTAACGTTTGAGTGTTCGATAAAGAGTGGGTAATTTGTTAGTGTAATATGTGTGGTTTTTAGTAGAATATATATATGATTTACAACCCTTGGTGACCTAAGTATTATAGAAACACCAGTGAACTATCATGTACTTTTTTAGCTTTGGACGACATTCATGGACCAAGTTTACTATATTCGCATGGATATTCTAAGTTACATACTATACATGAAACGAATACATGTTTCGTGCTACATGTGTTACAGCTTTAGAACATGATAAATGGTATACTAAATAAGTTTTGATGTTGTTTTAAGTTTCATTCAACATATGAACTCCATCGACTTGTCAAGTCCCATATTTCAAGATGAAGGACTTTATTTGAGTAGCTCTATATTCGAATCGTGTGACGATTTACTCAAGAGTGTGCGAGCGTTTTATTACGCTAAAGGATATGGACTATCGATTCGTGATTCACAGAAAGACAAGTATGTAACTTTGCAATGTCAGCGAAGTGGGTCCTATAGAGATGTACGGAATATTGGAGATAAAAGAAAAAGAAGTGTGGCCTCTACAAAAGAAAAAGCACCACAATGATGACGCCGAAAAATTTGTTACGCTGCTTGAGGAGTTGCGTTCCAAGTATCAAGTGTGGCCTCTACACAAGAAAGAAGTTGCTATCTCTATGATTACTAAGATGGTGAATGAAAAAGAAATATTATTTGAGCCGGTGATTCAACGACCGAGGGGAATACCTCCAAAGGCCAAAAAGAAAAGAGGGATAACTTCTACAACAAGAGATCCTTCAAGATTTGAGTACGTGGAATCATCGAACACGCAAAATCCCTCAAGTTCTAATCATGAAGACAACCTAATTGATTTGAACGCATATCCTGATTTTTGAAGTGGTGTCATGGCGTTGGAAGAGTTTAATCTAATGGATCAAGTCTACTTTGTCGGGTTATTTTTTTCTGGTCAAAGAACTAAAGTGTGCTTTTGTTACGAATTTCTTTTGAAACTTTTCAATTATATGTACCGGTGTGTTCCTTTCATTTATACAGTTTATGATCTAAACTTTTCAATTATATGTTCCAATGTGTTCCTTTCATTTATACAGTTTCGGAACTTACGACATTGCTTATGTCATTTCTTATAAAAACTACTCTAGCTTACTTGACTACTTATAAACGCTTTTATGGTGACCCATTGTAAAGTAATGGTGTATCTTGTTACAGGTTGTTTTGATGACTTAATATAGTAAATTAATCTCAACATATTTACATACTGTAATGTTTGTCGTAGGTTTAGTTTGTATCAAGTCCTCTTTTGACTTGGTGCTTCAATAGACCTGGAAATAGAACAGTATGTTAATTTCAATATAATGCTAGTGTCTTGTTAATTTCAATATAAGCGGCTATTCAAAAAATAAATAAATATGATACAGTGTAACAATAGATGAAATTGGGGTCAAAAGAACAATAGTCAAATAGATGGGGAAATAGTATCTTGCAAATTAGAAGGAGAGAAATATAAATTAATTGATCGAGGGTATAATGGTCAATAGATAAAAAATTTCAGTGTGCGGATCATTTTGATCCGTGTGTATTATGTACAAATCATCATTTTTATTTTATTTTATTTTATTATTTTTTTTAGAATAGTACAAAATTTGCATTTTCAAAAGAAAATAAGTTATTAAAAAACTATTGAATTTTTTTTAAATGTTTCTTTTCAGAAAGAGGTCAAAATATTGACACAAGCAGAATCTAAAGTAGATCGAAGTTAAACAATAACATAAGAAATTAAGCAAAGTACTGCACACCTGAATACAGAATCCTAAAGATCTTACATACATTCAAGTGGAAAAGAGCTAGAGCAACAGCCACAAACACAGATCTAATTATTAAAGAACTATAGGTAATCAACCAACGGTTTTCAAAACATAATTATAACTGCAGCCTTGTAAGAAATTAAAAAGTGGAACAATTTGAAGTTTAATTTAGGGAAATTGAGAAAGGGAAGGGACAAGGAGGCTCTTTTACTTCAACAACGCCTTCAAGCATCTGGATAACCATCCTCATTGTTGGCCTCAAAGATGGATTTTCTTGTATACACCAAAGACCAACCATCACGAATGTTTTTAGTTTTTTTACATCTTCTAATGCCTCCGAATCATTTTCAACCAAAACGTCCAATGTCTTTGCTTGATAACAATCCCATGCCCAATCAGTCAAGATTGCTCCATCTTCATCGCCACTCTCATTCCCCTTAACACTCTTTCGGCAAGAAATTATTTCTAGTAGCAAGACACCAAAACTATACACATCAACCTTTGCTGTAACCGGGGTGTTCCTAAACCATTCAGGTGCAACATATCCTTTTGTTCCTCGTATTCCAGTATTAGTTCGACTCTGATTCATCAACAAAAGCTTTGCCAATCCAAAGTCAGAAATCCGAGCATTGTAGTACTCATCAAGAAGTATGTTCTGAGGCTTTATGTCACAGTGGATTATCTGTGTACTACACTCTTCATGGAGGTACGATAGTCCCTTTGCAATTCCAAATGCTATATTGCACCGATGACTCCAGCTAGGTCTCATGTTTCCAAAAAGAAAGCTTGCAAGAGTACCATTACTCATGTACTCGTAAACTAGTAGCCGCTGCTCACCATCGTCACAAAAGCCAAGGAGTTGAACCAAATTTTTGTGATGAGTCCTTGCAATCGCATTCACCTCGGTTTGAAATTCCCTGTCATTATCTTCAACCATTCTGTCCAATTTCTTCACTGCTACAGTGTTTGTACCTATTACCCCTTTATAGACTATTCCAAAAGCCCCTTTTCCGAGTTCATCCTTGAACCTGTTAGTAGCTTTAACAAGCTCATCATATTTAAAACGAATCACATTGGTTTCAACGGAGGTACCACCTATATCAACTTTTCTTATATTTTTCTTGTCGATTAGGAAGATACAAAAACAGATTACAACAGACAGTATGATGTTTACAAACACTGATGTACCAAAGAGAGCCGGTCCAACTATCCTCAAACTCTGCCGATCCTTTTTCTCTCCTGAAAAATGAGGAGGCTTTCCTGGAGGACGAGCAACTTTTCTATACTTCAAGAAGGCCGTCACGTTAAGCGAAAAATCCTTCTTTCCGTTGGAGAGTGGAAGCTTCTTCTTCCAACATTGATTGGACCTATAAATTGCAACTGCACAGAAACAATCTTTCAAGCATGAGGTTTTGCAGTCTTCTACATTACTTGGATCCAGGTGTGCGTAGTCACCGCCTGGCCAATCAATATCACTGAGCTCGTTGAAATCAAATTGATCTTCGATATAAACTTCGTCACAGCTTGGAGAGAAATCAGGCTTGCAGTCACCATTTGTATCATTGGAATGATACAATGAAAACCCCTTTGGGCATTCACAGGTCTGACGTCCGTTAGAATTAAGGCTGCAAACATTGTTAAGTCCACATGCGTTGCAGGTTTGTTGTGCAGCTAGACCTTGTAGGAAAGTAGTTAGAAAGATAAGATGCAGTAGAAATACAGCCATAGAAAATTGCTTTGCTAGATTGCTGATAGACAATTATAAGTTTACAGCAACATATGTATATTAAATAGTAACGATGATTGGCTTTAAGTCTACGTAACAACATTATGATTGACAATTCTCATGGTGGTCCTTTTTCTTGTAAATGAATTTTGATTTACTTGTTTTTGTGGTTCTAATCAAGTAAAACCAAATTAAGATACACGGCAGGAAGCATTCAATGTGGAAAAATATCCCCTCGCCAACGACTAATAAATTCAATCATAATTTATATTGATTTTCGAGGTTGAGTAAGAAAGCTAGAGCGAAATCTAAAAAAACGTAACTTACTTCAATAAATGTATCATATTCAATATTTGTGTACCATTGACCTACTACGAATTAATGTAATAGTATAAATATTTTATATAATAAAATAATTACGTTATTTCGGGCGATTTTGTGAAAACAATTTTATTTGATAAAAAAATTGGACCAATCATATTTCTTAATTTTGCTACGTGGCAAAATCAAACAATGTAATTGGTCAATTGAAAATCAAAATTGAGACACAATTGGTCAAATATTAAAATTTCGTCTGGATTTTTAGTAGAAAAAATAAACGTTAGAGACATAAGTACGGGCATAGTGTTACGTATGCATGAATCAAAAATGGAATGGAATAAATCATTACGATTGAATGAAAAAATATTGTTTGTTTTGAATTTTGTAGCTAGTGGAATGGTCAATTTATTGGTTCATTCCATTACGTCTCTAATAACCGATTTCATTATTTAGCCACCCTCTAATTTTTCTTCAATGCATTACCACATGAAATCACATTTTGCCATATTTCATTTATTTCATTCCTTTCCAACGTTCATTGCATCGTACCAAATAACAAGCGTAAATGCTTTATTCCATTTAAACATAGCAACCAAATAGGTCAATGAAACAGTAATACCATCTTATTCAATTACACGTTGATTTCATTAACAAAACAATCTTCTTCTTTTTTTTATCCCCAACACCTTACCTCACCCCCTAAGAACCTTTCTTTACTCACCGCCATCAACATATCACCATTGTTATAACCTTGAGAATGCATCCCACATTCTTTTTGTCGGGTATCTTGTCATACCATATGGAAAACATGTAGTTATCTGTGTCCCGAATACGTTGGAACCCAAAGGCAAAGTCACCGGAAGGTGAGAGCCATGGTAGGGCATTGTCTGTTGCTGTGAGGGACGTGCCAACTGGTACTGAACCGTTTGTTTGTTGTGCTACAACTAAAAATGGCTATAATGAAATATAGGACCCTGGCCATAGCAAATTGATAAAATGATGTGCAATAAGAAAAGCATACAAGTTTTAAAATGATCACTGTTTTGAAGTAAATCAAAGGACTTTTCAAGTCAACAAAGTCTTTACTACAAGCAAATATTTAATTTCTGTTAGAAATTTCGACGGGCAAATATTTAAATGACCATTTTAACAAGTAGTTAATATCAAAAAAAAAAAAAAAAAAAAAAAAAAATGGACATCTCAATTCAACTAGTTAATATGGAAAAGTCTTCATTTCCAACCGAATTTTCCAATCAAAGTCACTATCTAGCCATTCATCAAAGACGTAGGATAATTAAATAGAAACGAAAAGTCTATGATTTATGACCCATTTGTTGTTTCCTCGATCTTTCTAGTTCTCTTCTTTTTTAATATTTAAACAAAGTTTTTTATAACTAAAATTATATAAATGATATATTTTCTCTCTTACATTCAATCCTAATTTAAATCCAAATCCAAATCTAAATTCAAATTTTAATCCTAAACCCCGTCTACAAACCAAACGGGATCATAATTGTTGTGCTATAATTGGGACTTGATGCTATGCAATTCAATATGAGGCAATACTGAGTTACTAACTCTATGATCAGATGCAAAGTTCTTTGGTGTATTTATTTAAAAATTACTTCATCCGTTCCAAAGTTATAGTCGATATTTTTTTTAGGATGTATCAAAATAATTGTCAACTTTCTTTTTTAAGTAAAAACTAAAGAATTTAGTGGAGAAATATTCTCTTTGACTGGTTGAAAATTAAAATGGGCTCACATTTATTAAACTATGTGATTTTTGTCTTCTACAATAATTTTGAGACGGAAGAAGTATATATATCGAAATTATTTACAAGTTTAAGGGCCTCGTTTATTGGTTATGACATAAGGCCACCGAAATCTGATAAAATGGTCGTGCATTAATCGTACACATGTATTTACTTGTATTAAGTAAAAAGTATTGTGTACAAATCATCTCTTTTTTTCACAATTGTACAAAATTTGCATTTCCTATGTTAAAGTTATTAAATAAATATTGAAAAATTTCTTAAAAGTTTCTTTTCAGAAAGAGCTCAAAATATTGACAAAAGCAGAATCAAAGTAGATCGGAAATTAAACAATAATATGAAAAATTAAGCAAAGGATTGCACACTTGAATACTGTCATGACTTGAATCATTCATATGCTACATACTTTCAAGTGGAAAACAGCTAGAGCAACAGCCACAAACACATATCTAATTATTAAAGAACTTTAGGTAATCAACCAACGGTTTTCAAAACATAATTATAACTGCAGCCTTGTAGGAAATTAAATGGTGGAACAATTTGAAGTTTAAATTAAGAAATTGAGAACTATCCCCTCGCTAGTGACTAATAAATTCAATAATCTATATCTTACTGCATACCATGATACTAATGCATTTAGGACTTTCTATAAAAGAAAGTCTTAAAAAGTATAAGACAACACACTTGCTAATATAAGGAAGTCTCATGTGCTAAAGTAAGTCAACGTTTTAAAGTAATCTTCCATAAGCAATCTTCATGAATAAAAAAGTAATAGCTCAATGTTGTAACGGAACAATTGCAAAAAAAATAAACAGCCCCAATAATATTGCTACAGCTACATAATGAAAAGGCTACAGATTAGGAATTCGACTACTAAAATTAAGCCCTACAATATTGCTATTGCCACTATAAAAACATGCCACATGATCATAGTTTTGTACAGTACAATATCAACTTCTGCAAAATCATGGACAACAACCAAATTGCACTTCAAAGTTCAAGTGGAGGTTCAGTGGGTGGAGAAATCATCAAAGATGACAAAAGGCCTGATATGAGTTGTTCATGCGGAATCTCAACAGTGGGATGAAGGGACAGACATGATCATTGTTTTGTACAGTACAATATCAACTTCTGCAAAATCATGGACAACAACCAAAGTACACTTCAAAATGACTTAGCTGTTGAGCATGATCTTAAAGTAACATTGGTCCTCTCATCTCTGTCCCTTCATCCCACTGTTGAGATTCCGCATGAACAACTCATATCAGGCCTTTTGTCATCTTTGACGATTTCTCCACCCACTGAACCTCCACTTGAACTTCATCCAATTCCAGCCCCTCAACCTATAAATGCATGAACAACATTAGCTCGCCATAACATTTAGTTATCGGGTATCTGCTGCCGCATTGCGCGGGTACCATGCTAGTTTATACTACATATAATAGATGAAGCATCATCTTTTTTTAATTTTAAGACTTACAACTCTAAAAGCTTATTGTAGAATACTTTACAACTTCAAAACTATACAAGCACTCTCTTTTTTAATATGAGGAATTAATGTGGTAAATAAATACAATTAGCGGAGTTATTAGAACACCCCCTACATAATAAATACAAATTATCAAGCATATTGTGCAATTAACATAAACACAATTTCTGTATTAAATGTGACTAAAATACTTAAAACTAAAATTAAATAATACAAATACTAAAGCATATCATACAAACTAATCAAACAAAAAAACAACTAAAGAAATACATATAATAAAGCTAAAAATTACAAAATGTTTTTCTCTATATTTTTACCCTAGTGCACATATTTGTAATCCGTCATCAATTTGTATATAAAACACAGTTAAATTTGAGTAATCGTTGATATTTAAAAATAAAAATCGAAATTGAACCTCAATAAGAGGATTATCGATTTCTATTTTTTTCGGATTCGATTTCTTAGTTATTGTTTTTTGCAGTTTTTAATTGAGCGGGTCGGTTCGGTTTGTTGGTTTTACAGATTTTTTTAACACTCGTATCCATAAAACTTAGCTTTATATAAATCAAATAAACATTTTGAATGATGAAAAAAATTGCTCAATACAATATTTATTATCACAATCGTATAATAAAAAACACTGTCATTAGTTAAAAAGTTGAAATACGTTATATGTAATTCTTGATATCCGTAATTGTCAAAAAGAAAACAATAAATTAGAATATATAATTAACTGCGAAATTTTATTCGATGCGCATATACCTTGCTAGTAATTTATAATGATTGGAGAGGTCGAGTAAAAAAACAAGATCGAAAGCTAAGAAAAACGTAACTTACTTTTATAAATGTATCATATTCAATAAATGTGTACCATTAACCTATTACAAATTATTGTAATAGTATAAATAAAATAAAATTACAGGTGATTTGCAAAGATACCTTTGTGTTCTAATAAGTTTTTTTCTTAAAATGCGAAAAACAGAAACATATTTTTGTCAAATCACTTATAAGTTACCCTTACTGATTCATTATTTTTTATAAGACTACAAATAATACATCATTCCTAAGCCTTAACTAAAAAAAACTAAAACTTTTGTCACCTTAGATGTACTTTAGTATGAAAATCGAAATTCCTAATGCAATTAGGTAGGCTAAAGTGGGCACCTTAATCTAAAAAAAATTCTAAATATATATTTTTCAATGTGAAAATTACCGGACACCCCATAATTACAAGTGTGTTGTTTGCAGAGGGCCAAAAATGTGAAGATTATCTAGTTACACATGGTGCTCGCTTTGGGTACTACTCGGTATACTTGATGTACACATGTGTGGTTGTAAATGGTGTGCAAATGAAACCCTAGTTGTCCATGTAGGATCATCGTGTACAAATTAACTTGGTTTACGCGATCACCATTATTCCTATTTAACACGCTTTTTTTTTTTTTTTTTTTTCAATAAGTAATTGTAGATGTGCATGTGAAGGCTCAATAATTTCTCATGCAACAAAAGTGGGGTCCTTTAACTCTTTAGGGTTTTCGAAATCTTCTTCTCTTATTTCCTTATTAGTCTTTTAACTTAATATTTAACGACCGTTAACCAAACTCCGTTAAATACTAAAAACCATTAAATGTTTTATTAGTGATCAAATAAATAAATATAAATTCTTGTTGATCCCAGTTTACACTTGTAAATATAGATCGACTATATAGCTTCTGTTAAGAAACTGTTTGATTCACTAAGTATTATGCAGAATTTAACACTTAATGATTAAGAAGAACACAAATAATAACAAACCAACCGCTTCAATATTATTAATATAATACGAATACTCTTAATAGTTTTAGGGTTTACAATCTTGAAGCTCCAAAACAAATCGTTCTCTAAACAATGACCTAGGATCTCCTTTTATAGATTAAGGAGTCATAGTCGGTTTACAATAACTTTCTATACAATGTATATCTTTATAGAATCTTTTCTATGTTTATCTAATATTAAACTTTAGGTACAAGACATTCTATAAATACAAACCGACACTTATACTCCAGTAGTAGTTAAAATACTTGGAAGAGAAACCTTAACTCGGCGAAGAGTTAGTCTTGATTGAAACTTTACACTAGCAGTAAAAACTCTAAGTCTAGCAGTAGTAACCACTTAGTGTATTTTCTTGATCATCTTTAGGAACACCAGCAGTAGTTCAAATACACTAGCAGTAGTTCAGACTATACCAGCATCAGTTATGACTTAGAGCGTTCTTCAATGAAATCCATGAGCAGTTGAAACTTACAAGAGCAACAGTATCAGCAATAGTATCTCAAAACACAACAATCCTCCCCTAAACTTGATATTTCTTCTCAAAATCATCAAGTTTCATGTTTAGTTTCAACAATCAGCAGGAGAATGCTTCCAAACATATTAGTTCTGCTTCTTTGGTTTGGGATTAAGAATTCTTTCATACTTCTTCAACAAATGATATGCTTGATCATCATACAAGTAATCATATTGAACTTGCAACTTCTTTTATTGCAACATCTGTCTTACAATTTCTTTGTTGTGATTAAGAGCATGGTAATCTTTTTCCACAATCATGTAAATCACCAGATGATGCGCGTACGAAGTGCGTTCGGGGTCAAAAGAACTTCCTTTTCATCGAGCAAGTTTTTCAACACCATAGGCAGTGAAACTAATCGTTGTAGTGTAGTATTGGGTAAGCCTCGGATATTGATATCGTTCTCTAGGGGAATAGGAATGCTAGCAAGAAGTGTACTACGCTAAGGTTGGGGTTGAGGATCATTCTTTTTTTTATCTTTTATATATTTTTTAGAAAGCTAAGGGTAAAATATCGGGGCAATTGGTTTGGGGGTGGTACTTCTACCGATTACTCTACTATTCTAATTATCTATTACTACAGGTAGTCTATGTCTTTTTGATTTTGTGCTCGTATGATGATTAAAAATGTGCTTACCTCGATACTATTACTCCATAATTATCTTTTATTGATGGTTGAATTGTCACGTCCTTATTCTTAACGCGTTGTGATTTCTAAGGTCGTAGGGAATGCTTATGCCCTAACTCTTTGAGAATACCTTAAGGTTATTGCCTACGAAATCCGTTAGATGTTTCATAAACTAACCTAAAGGTTATCTTTGGATGTTTAGACTACGAAATCCATTAAGTGTTTCATAAACTAATGTTCACAAAGATTACTCAAGCATTTAAACACAATGATAGCCTAGTGCACTCCTAAGCCATTTACAATTAAGATAAGTGTTAGCCTCGCATTTTTATAAAGATAACGTCACATACGTGAATTGGACTAGATGCGTAGAATACTTTGCCCATAAGGACTAGTATCGTTTAAGTGGCAAAGTTAAGGTTTGTTGAGCCTATAAATACCCCTCATGACTCTCCATGAGGGGTGAGGTGAATCATTTGGTTAAGTTTAGTGTGTGTTTATTCAATAAAAGTTATCCTTATCTTCTCCTCCCTCTCTCTAGTTTCTCTCACTAAAAATGATGAAGATCTTCATCTTCTTCCACCAACCCCGACCTCCAAACCACATAAATCTTATGAAAATCGATCCTAACAAGTGGTATAGAGCCATGGTTACCTTGTGTTGATTTATGTTGGTTTTATACATGTTTTCTTGACTGTTTTTGTGCTTAATATGTGGGTCGGAAATTTTTTTTCCGATTTGTGGGTAAACAGTCTTTTATTCATGTTTTTGGGTATCTTTATTTGGTCAAAAAGTATATCTCATCATCTGGTCTATCATGTATTAATGTCTGTCTTGGGTATATCTTATCCAAACAGGTTACTTTTTATGCTTTTTTGTACCAAATATCTGTGAAATACCATGTGGTCAACCATCATCTTCGTGGTCAAACTGGCAAAAACAGCAGCAGTTTTATGCATTTCTGGGTTTTTCATGAAGCTGGAAGGATATATTGGTCGGAAAAACTCGCCGGAAAAAAAGTCAAAGGGTCAAAACCCTTTTTCTACGCATAAGGAGGATCTATAGAGTTGTTACGCGTAGCTGTGAAGTTACGCGTATGCTTTTACGCCTAAGCTTCTGCCTTTAGGCCTAAGCAAGGATACGCGTAAGGTTACGCATAAGCAAAAGATACGCGTATGTTTACGCATAAGTTGCTTGCTATTATGCGTATGAACTGAAAAAAGAGTTATGCGTAAAAAAGACCAAGACCACATCGACCACAATACACCATATACCATCTCGACATCAGTCCATATAAACTTTATCAGATCCGAAACTAATACCATAATCTCACTCCTACAACAAATCCCAAACTACCCTAACTCATCCTCCATCTTTCATTCATATATCAAGACTCAAAATGAAAAAATATTTGATATATCTCAGACTTGGTTCAATTTTTTTTGAATCTTTTAAAGATTTTTCAATTGACCATCTATCATCATCGATCTTTTAATATCCGATTCTGTAATATATGATTTATAACAAGGCTGTTATAATCAGTTTCTTAGATCGGTTAAGGAAAAAAAAATCGAAAACATTATCATATCATAAAACCCTACCTGCGACCCTTCTTGTAAAGGATCTTGAAGCCCCCAAAGACAAGGTCTTGAGTTATTCTCCAATGAAATTAAAAAGGGGTAAAGGTGCGGTTGAGTTTCTTTTGTGATAAGATCGATTAAGAAGATGGGAGAAGAGATGAGATTTGGCAGTTTTGTTTTTGATAAAAACGAGTTTGGTGAGAGAAAAGTGATACGCCACAGTAGCGTTCGGGGTCAAAGGAACTTCCTTTTCGTCGAGCAAGTTTTTCAACACCTAGGCGATGAACCTAATCGTTGTAGTGTAGTATTAGGGGTAAGCCACGGGTATTGATATCGTTCTCTAGGGAATAGTGTCGTTAATTTGAAGTATATGTCGATTTAAGTCTAAAGATGAGGATGATTATTTTTATATTTTATGAATCTCGGTTTTGGAGGGAGGGTGGAATTAGTTGCTAGTCAACTATCCCAAAAGGTACTAACTAAATTAGGGGTCTACCGATGCGTGAAGCGTATCTACTTATGATGTATTACTCCTTGCTAGCTATCCAATTCTACCCTCTTGAATTGTCACGTCCTATTGATGGTTGAATTGTCACGTCCTTATTCTTAACGCGTTGTGTGTCTAAAGTCATAGGGTATGCGTTTATCCCTAACTCTTAGAACTTACCAAAGGGTCTCGTCTACAAAACCCACTAGGGATTGTAAACTCTAACTCTAAGGCCCTCTTTGGATGGTTTAGCTTACAACTACTCAAGGAGTCATATTCTAAGGTTCACAAAGATTAATCAAGCATTAAGTACACAACGAATGACCTATCGCATTACTAGATCATTAAACAATCAAGATAAGAGACAACCAATCAAACAAGAGACAGTAGGATGCAAGAATTATAAACTAAACCAATTAGACTTATTGAAATTGTCACACCCTAATGATGAAGATAGACACAAGCATCACTAAGAAACCAATAAGATCTAATTAATTATATACAAGTTTCATACAATCATAAGCAAACACTAGGTGAATTAGCCAAGCATAATTAATGAAGAGCAAGCAACAATTATGATAATTGAAGACATACCATAGGATTGGATTAACAAACAAATCATTACACGATGTTTATGGAGTGTTTGAAACCCTTTAAGTTCTTTGGAAAAACACCTACCTAAACCACGGAATCGGACTTAGGGTTTAGGGCTTACAAAAAGTGAAGTTATAATGTTATATTTATAGGCGATTTTACGTCGGCAAAGAGTGATGGCGTCACACTTATAGAGATGACGTCACGACCATTTTTCGAAAATTGTAGATTTTCTCGTTCGGTCGCGTGGGCTTTTGAACCACCTAAATCCGAGTTCGTATGCAAAAGTTATAGCCAAAACAATATCAACTACTTGCGCGCATGTTGTGATAGTCTTGATCACCTTGTGACGGCGTCACCTTGTGGTTGTGGCGTCGTCGCTTTCGACGCCGTCAAGTGTAAAAAGCAATTTGGCTCTTGAGCCGTCAAAAAGTGCTCGACGGCGTCATAAATAACACTGCGCCGTCCCTTATGTTTTCGTGACTTTGAGTGTCTCGATTCGACTTTGGCCATTTTCTTCATATAATCGTGCTTTTTCGTCCAAATAAGTGCCATTACAACAGTTTGCCTTCAAGAGACCTAAAAGTGAAAAGGCGATATTAAGCAATAACGGATACAAAAGTGATCAAATAAGGGCTTAAACGACCCTCAAAAGGTACATTTTAAAACATTATCAAATATCCCTACACTTGGTATTTGCTTGTCCTCAAGCAAATGTGCTTTAGCCTATTAATTTATAAGTTAGGGTTATGAAGCATTGGTTTAAAACAGTCCACAACACATATAAGCCCATAAAAGTCATAACAAGCACGTAAATTACATACTAGCACCTCACATGGGGTGTTTGGATACTCGCATCTCTCTCGGGTGTATATATGAAATATAACAAATAGGAAATGGAAGATAAACACTCATTAACCGGTCCTAGTACATAGATTACCATAGGCTTGAGAATAGATCAAACCTCCATCGCTTTGGCGTAAGCACCTAGGAAAGACTATCAAAGAGGTCTTTTAAAGTGTTGTAATGTTAGGCTTACGGTAGGGAAACAAGGGTTTGGTGGGATAGGCTATTTAGTGGTGGCAAGTCAAAAATCTCTATGTTAACTGCATATGAAGAATGGCGTTGCTAAGCCAAGACTCGACACTCTAAAACTCTAGGTAACGAAAATAAACAAACATAAATTTAAAGGATAGATGTAGGATGGTAGCCGTATGTTTTTTTTTTTTTTTTTTTTTTTTTTACACTCTATTTTTTCTTTTTCTCTTTTCTTTTTTTTTTTTCCGATTTTTTTTTTTTTTCATTCATATACTTTTACTCTACCATCCTCAACGGTAACATCAAAATGATAGGGATTTATAGGCACATCCCTACACTTGAGTTTTATTACTCTAACACTAATTTGACCCGAATTGAAAAGATCAAAACACTTGGGGTACATTATTACGCAAACAAAGGGAATTTGAATTTAACGTTCCCTTCCGTCATTCCATAAACTTTAACTTTTCCATGAATCCCAATCGTCCCAAAGCGTATACAAAGGATATGACTCGACTTAGCAACTTATGCAAGCAACGGATAATTGAACTAAGGGTTTAGGGTGATAACAAACATTTGCACTAAAAGTGAGTGCATAAAGGGTAGGCTAAGGCGATTTGGGTGTATATTTGGGGTGGGGTGTAAACAATGCTCTTCATTGATATTCGGAAAACCGAAACATCACGAGAACCGCGAAAAGGATAGGCTCGAGAGGTTAACTAGGGTATCGTGTACTAAATATGAGTACAACGCAAAGGGTGTGGGGAATTACTCAACCGATGTGGAAGAAGTAATTATATTACGGGTATCAAACAAGGGTTATCCTAATGCCTCTTATCATTTAGTTATTCCTAACTACACAAGTGTAGTCTTACTTGCGATCTCGGAATGCATCACAAAACAAGTTCTAGAATCTATTATACTACCGGTTTACACTCTAAGCATTAAAGATGAATGCTTTAAATTCCTACTAATCTAAGGGCGATCCTCACATTTTGGGTGGAATTTAGGTGGTAAAGGGTTTTTGTGCTAGTCATGTAACTTCCTATCCGTGAGACGCTTTTGTTAAGACTAATTGCCCACTCTTATATGTCATGAAAAATTTTAAATTTGGTGCCAAAATTACCCTAACCGACATTTTCTCATGGTTTATTACACAATCACAATTGGACAAAGCAAATAATCAAGGATAAGCATAGTTTCAAAGTTCCGTTTATTTTCCCTCCTACACTTAAACCGAACATTGTCCCCAATGTTCCCCGAAATATCAAAGTAATGATAAAAGAAGGTAATCAAAAGCGAAGAAACTAATACTCCCCGATTAGCTCGGTAGGATCCGTGTGTGAAGTAGTGGTTACATATTTTCCAAGAAGAATGTATGCGTGAAAAGCTCCTTCCAACCTTATGTATCTTCTTCTTGATAGATAAAACCTGCACACTTGAAGAAAACAAACAACCCAACGCATCAAACCGAACAAAGAAAAATCACAACAAGATGTAATTCCGAGACTTAAATAAGATATAATGCTTGTGGAATGGGCGTTTGCGATTTTCTAGAAAATTAAGACACGGAAAATTCCAAAAAATTTATAAGTAGCACTAAAACGAGAAAAAGTAATCGAGTTGTTTACGCTCCTTCGACGCCGTCGGTTGCGATCTGACGCCGTCGGTTATCGACAAAAAGCGGTCTGCGATTTTACGGAAAAAAAATTACGAAAAAATTTTATCTTTAAAATCGGAAAAATTTCTGCAAAACATCCATTATGACTCGATACAAGCATTTGACTCGAACAAACACACATGTATATCTTTCAAATAATTGTAATTCTCATGTTCACGTTTCTTTTGAAAACGTGTGTAATCCTCCTACACTTATCCCTTATGTAAAATACCTTTATATGTAATTAAGGCGAGGTTAAAGACAAAATAAAGCATTTTACAAATTCAAACATGAGAATAAACAATTAATAAAAGATATCGACACACAAATGAAAATGAAAAACAAATACACATGGGTTGCCTCCCAAGAAGCGCTTGTTTTGTTCGAGTCACGAGCGACTCTACCCTTATTTAACGATAAAGGGAAGTTTTCCCTACACTTAAGTTTAAGTGCGGGTGATAGTAGCGATACACACCCTTAAGGTGGAAATATGCCACGTGAGGTGAAGGGGTGTGTGAATGGCTTCCTTCATCCTAAAACTACCGGACTAAATTGGTTGATGGGTGGGTCGGTTCTCGTTTATCTAAGGATGGAAGTAAAGATTGAGGTTCGGTTCATCAACACTAGGAAATTCCTAGAACTAAGAGTAAGGCGAGACTACAAGTATTCAAACCTATATTCTCTAGTTGCGTTTGGTTCAAATGTTCTACCTCCATTGGGATTCCTAAAGTCTCTTCTACTTCTTAGGGTAAGTCACGTGCGGTGTGTATGCCTTAAATGATGGTGGAACTTGTGGGATACCTTGTGGGTCTAGACTTTTCACCTTATCCTCAATCACATCTACATCATCTATATGCTCATCATGTGTTATTTCCTTAGGTCGTGATGAAACCAAACTTAGTAATTGATCCAACTTATGGTTTAATGCTTGGTTGCTTTCCATAATATTTTCACAAATTTGGTCAGTTCTCCTAAGGGCCTTACTAACAATAGTTTCTAAACATGGAGGTTGTTCACGAAAGTCTATCCTAGGTGAAGGCTCATACGAAGCATAGGTTTCACTAGATGAGGTGTTTTGTGGACTTGATGGAATGGTGAAACCCTCAAAAGGTTTATGGACTTGGTTACTTTCTTCCCACCATCTTGAATAATCCGCTTTAGTAATATCATAATTTCTTATGAAAAACCTAATCGCGAATATAGTGGATTCGCGTTCTCCATAATGGTGAGCGGAAGAGTCAATGGACAAGTTTTACGAACAAAGGCACAAAGAAGGGGATAGACTACAAGGAAGCTAAAAAAGAAAAAAAATCTCACTTGATAGGAATCTTGTGAGTAGACCTAAACGAGATAGAAATCAAGCCTAAACAATAACTATTCCCCGTGGCGCCTAAAACTTGATACGCTACACATCGCGTTCGGGGTCAAAGGAACTTCCTTTTCGTCGAGCAAGTTTTTCAACACCCTAGGCGGTGAACCTAATCGTTGTAGTGTAGTATTAGGGTAAGCCACGGTATTGATATCGTTCTCTGGGGAATAGTGTCGTTAGGTGAAGTATATGTCGATTTAAGTCTAAAGGTGAGGATGATTATTTTGTATTTTTATATTTTATGAATCTCGGTTTTGGAGAGGAGGGTGGAATTAGTTGCTAGTCAACTATCCCAAAAGGTACTAACTAAATTAGGGGTCTACCGATGCGTGAAGCGTATCTACTTATGATGTATTACTCCTTGCTAGCTATCCAATTCTACCTCTTGAATTGTCACGTCCTATTGATGGTTGAATTGTCACATCCTTATTCTTAACGCGTTGTGTGTCTAAAGTCGTAGGGTATGCGTTTATCCTAACTCTTTGAACTTACCAAAGGGTCTCGTCTACAAAACCCACTAGGGATAATAAACTCTTACTCTAAGGCACTCTTTGGATGGTTTAGCTTACAACTACTCAAGGATTCATATTCTAAGGTTCACAAAGATTAATCAAGCATTAAGTACACAACGAATGACCTATCGCATTACTAGATCATTAAACAATTAAGATAAGAGACAACCAATCAAACAAGAGACAGGTAGGATGCAAGAATTATAAACTAAACCAATTAGACTCATTGAAATTGTCACACCCTAATGATGAAGATAGACACAAGCATCACTAAGAAATCAATAAGATCTAATTAATTATATACAAGTTTCATACAATCATAAGCAAACACTAGGTGAATTAGCCAAGCATAATTAATGAAGAGCAAGCAACAATTATGATAATTGAAGACATACCATAGGATTGGATTAACAAACAAATCATTACGATGTTTATGGAGTGTTTGAAACCCTTTAAGTTCTTTGGAAAAACACCTACCTAAACCACGGAATCGGACTTAGGGTTTAGGGCTTACAAAAGTGAAGTTATAATGTTATATTTATAGGCGATTTTACGTCGGCAAAAGTGACGGCGTCACACTTATAGAGTGACGGCGTCACGACCATTTTTCAACAAATTGTAGATTTTCTCGTTCGATCGCGTGGGCTTTTGAACCACCTAAATCCGAGTTTGTATGCAAAAGTTATGGCCAAAACAATATCAACTACTTGGCGCATGTTGTGATAGTCTTGATCACCTTGTAATGGCGTCACCTTGTGGTTGTGGCGTCGTGCGCTTTCGGCGCCGTCAAGTGTAAAAAGCAATTTGGCTCTTGAGCCGTCACAAAGTGCTCCGACGGCGTCATAAATAACACTGACGCCGTCCCTTATGTTTCAATGACTTTGAGTGTCTCGATTCGACTTTGGCCATTTTCTTCGTATAATCGCGCCTTTTCGTCCAAATAAGTGCCATTACAGCAGTTTGCCTTCAAGAGACCTAAAAAGTGAAAAGGAACGATATTAAGCAATAACAGATACAAAAGTGATCAAATAAGGGCTTAAACGACCCCTCAAAAAGGTACATTTTAAAACCTTATCAAAAAGTATCAGTGGTAGGCGTTATATCCAATGTGGTGTTTTAGGGTTAGTGTATTTTTTTTTGGATTAGTAATGTGTAGTGCGTATATGTACTCACATACCCGGATGGGATAACAGTTTATGGATCGGGCCGGATCATACCATCTCGTGGCATTTGGGCTTTGTTCATTTGTTGGGCTGATCTGTGTTCAAAAAAAAAGGTGGGCTGATCGTATATCACTAATATGACGAATTTGCTAATCAAATTTTGTTATCCGGATTTTTTTTGGAATAAAATTTTTTGGATACAAATTTTTGTTATAAATTTAAGAGTGGTATTTTTTGGTATGGTAAAATTTTCACGGAGGGATACATAATTCACGGCTTGTGCGAAATTTGAAAAATGACTACGGAGTTTTTGTAAGGTATTATTGACGAGAAATTGACGTGACATTTCACGGGTGGACTTCTTTATCTTTGAGACGATGGCTGGTTGGATGCATGTCTCAAGATAACTTGTTGGAGCACATTATGAAATTTGAAAATCGGTTATAAGCGGTAAGGAGTTACGTTGTAGTGCTCACGGTGTGTAACCATCACTTTAAGGAGTTACGTTGTTGTGCTCGATGTCACACGGCGTTGTGGATTGTTCAAAAATTTAGAACAAGCGATGAAGTCACAAAGTTGGGATGCTTACTTCCTTTTCAAGTTAGTCATATCGGGTTATCTCCATATGTGGTCATTACAATTAGCCGGTGAATTCAAAGGAGGTTCGATTTAAGGTTGGTTTGAGAGACGTATATTGAGAGTATTTTTGTGACATATTCTCACGAAATTATGATCAAGCTATGATGTTTGAAAATTGCATCAAGAAGGTAATACGGCATGTACGCAACATTATGATGATTCGATAGCTCGCAACCATCGGAGGAGAAGTTGGTATTTCATCTTCCGTGATCGGATTACGAAGGATTTTGCTTAAGGCGAAGGAGAAGTATTGTGGTGTACATCGGGGTTTTTACCAACTTGGATGCAATACTAAGTGAGTTATGTTATGATGTTCCCGAGCGACAACCATTGTGCTTCAAGAGTTTACTTTCTCCATTGCGTGTTCAAGATTAAAGACGTGTTGGAAGAGTGTTGTCGGTTCGGGAGGAGCAAAGAAAGAAAAAGGCTCACTAGTTAGGAGGAGTAATAACCTAACTAGACCGTTATGATTGAAGTTCGAGCTGCAAGAAGATCATTTGCCGAGGTCATCGGAAGGAGAACTTCAAGTTTGCCTAAGTATCTAGACTACTGAGACTCTGCACTTCAAGAAAGTCAACATTGTTCATTACTATTGTAATTTACTTTGTTTTGTATTTATAGATCTCATTGTAACCATTCACGTGTGACGATATCTTGGAGGGAGATTGTTAGCCTCGCATTTTTATAAAGATAACGTCACATACGTGAATTGGACTAGATGCGTAGAATACTTTGCCCATAAGGACTAGTATCGTTTAAGTGGTAAAGTTAAGGTTTGTTGAGCCTATAAATACCCCTCATGACTCTCCATGAGGGGTGAGGTGAATCATTTGGTTAATTTTAGTGTGTGTTTATTCAATAAAAGTTATCATTATCTTCTCCTCCCTCTCTCTAGTTTCTCTCTCTAAAAAGGATGAAGATCTTCATCTTCTTCCACCAACCCCGACCTCCAAACCACATAAATCTTATGAAAATCGATCCTAACAATAAGAGACAACCTATGAATAATTAACAACTAGGTTTCATAGATCTAAGCAAACACACAAGAAATTTAGCCGGACTTGTTAAACAAGCAAGCATACACACATTCAATGGAAGACACAATGATACTAATGGAATAAAACACTTATCTTGATGTGTAAAATAAGGTTTGTGACCCTAAGATACTGTCCAAGTCGGACTACAAATGTTTAGGGTTTTTACTCGACAAGTCTACCTCCCAAAATACTGAAAAATCGAATTCTATATATAGATTTACACTTGCGACGGCGTCGCCTTATAGGTGGGACGCCTTTAGATCGCCGTCATTAGGGTTTTCGTCTTGGCCAAGTTATCGATGGGACGGCGTCACGTTGTAGTTGTGGCGCCGTCGGCTTCAGCAGGACGTCGCCCGATTACGGATCGGGCCGTCTAAGATGAAAAGTGTTGGTGACGCCCTTCCTTCTTCAAAGCTTGGCCGTCGGTGTATTTGAACAAAAGTCTCTCGAGCCTTTAGGTGTATTTTAATTAAATCCGTAGAGGGAGACGGTGTCGCCCTTTACTTGGGACGCCGTCAGCTTCAGTTTTAGTAGCTTGAGTGTCTTCAATCTTGACTTAGCCATTTTCATCATGTATTCACTTCTTTTTGTCCAAATATGCATCATTCCAGCGTTTTGCTTGCAAGAGACCTAAAAAGTGAAAAGGAACGAAATTAAGTAGTAACGGATATAAAAGTGGTCGATTAAGGGCTTAAATGACCCCTTAAAAGTGTACGTTTTAAATCCTTTTCAAAATATCCCTACACTTGGTATTTTCTTGTCCTCAAGAAAATGTGCTTTTAGCCAATCAATTTATAAGTTAGGGGGCATGAAGCATAAGTTTAACATAATTCATAACAAGTAAAAGCACCGCAATAGTCATAACAAGCACGGAAATTATATACTAGCACCTCACAAGGGGTGTTTTGATTCTCTCATCTCTCGGGTTTATATGAAATATAGTAAATGAAAATGGAAGATAAACACTCATTACCTGGTCATAGTACATAGATTACCATAGGCTTGAGACTAGATCAAACTTCCACCGCTTTAGCGTAAGCAACTAGGAACAACTATCTAAGAGGTCTTTAAAAGGGTTGTAATGTTAAGCTTACGGTAGGGAAACAAAGGATTTGGTTGGATAGGCGATTTAGTGGTGGCAAGTCAAAAATCTTATGTTACAAGCATGAAAAGCATGGCGTTGCTAAGCCAAGACTCGACTCACTAAACTCTAGATAACTGAAACAAACATACATAAATTGAAAAATATAAACATAAAGATAGATGTAGGATGGTAGCCCGTATGTTTTTCTTCATTTTTTTTTCACACTCTATTTTTTGATTTTTTCTTTTTTTCATACATTTTTACTTTACCATCCTCTAAGATAACATAAAAATATAAGGGATTTATAGGAGCATCCCTACACTTGAGTTTTTATTACTCTAACACTAATTTGACCCTATTTGAAAAGATCAAAACACTTGGAGTATTTAGTTACGTAAATAAAAGGAATTTGAATTTCACGTTCTTTCCCGTCACTCCATAAAATATTACTTTTGCCCATGAGTCCCAATCATCCCAAAACTGTGTACAAAAGATATGACTCGACTTAGAAACCATGCAAGTAACTAGATAATTGAACTAAGGGTTTAGTATGATAACAATAATGCACTAAAGGTGAGTGCATACAAGGTAGGCTAAGGCAATTTGAGTGTACATTTGGGGGTGGATTGTAAACAATGCTCTTCATTGATATTCTGGAAAACCGAAACATCACGAGAACCATGAAAAGTATAGGCTATGAGGGGTTAACTTGGGGTATCATGTACTAAAGATGAGTACATCGTAAGGGTGTGGGGTAATTACTCGACCGATGTAGAAGAAATAATTATAATAAGGGTTTCAAACAAGGGTTATCCTAATGCCTCTTATCATTTAGTTATTCCTAACTATACAAGTGTAGTCTCACTAGCGATCTCGGGATGTATCATAAAACAAGTTCTAGAATCTATTATACTACCGGTACACTCTCTAAGCATTAAAGGTGAATGTTTATATTCCTAAAGATCTAGGGGCGAACCTCACATTTTTAGGGTGGAATTTGAGTGGTAAACGGTTTTTGTGCTAATCATATAATTCCTATCCATGAGACGCTTTATTAAGACTAAAGTTTTTTTGCTCGTACATGTCATAAAAAATTTTAAATTTGATGCTAAAATTGCCCTAACAAATATTTCTCATAGTTTATTACATAATTGAACTAGGACAAGACAAGTATTCAAGGATAATGTGGAAAACTAGAAAGGGGGGTTGAATTGTTTTGCCGATTTTAAGTTAGTTTCAAAAACTTTTAGATTCGATGTTATGTGAAATCGTATGAATGAGGAGATAGTATAGATCTATGAGTAGTGCAAGTAAAGTAAGTAAAGTAAAGGATAGAAATGACACAACCGATTTATAGTGGTTCGGCTACACGGACACCTTCCTTGCCCTACTCCACTCACCTAGTCACCTACTCGAGAGTTCAAGCACTATGTCAACAAACTCCTTCAACTTGGCGGAGAAGCCTTCACAACATTTCTTACACCTTTTTCCAGTACAAAGCTATATACCGAGTCCGTAACACGGAGGACCAAACCAACACTACTATAACACAACAAATATGTGAAATATGAAATACAAGATCTTCGCCACATAAATCTTGTGAAGGAACAAATCAATCAAGGACCCCTTGCTTGGATGACTTGTAGAATGCTCGTGATCTTGCCTTAGAGAAGGACTTATATGAGAATCACAATAGAAGAAAGAAGAACAACTCTCTAGATCAAGTGATCTTTTGTTAGAAGAGTCTAAGAATATATGAGAGAGTTTGTAAGAAGAGGGGTGAGTAAAAAAGAAGAAATGACTCTCTATTTATAGGCAAATTCTTGCCGCTGTTGCACGGATCCCACGGATCCCTTGATTGAGGGATCCGTCTAGTGTAACTCCAGGGATCCGTGAGACGCTCCTCTTTGCCCATGGGTTTTTGGGTTATAGTTCATGGGTCATGGGTTATGGTTTGAACCATAGGTATCTAAGTAGATACAATGTATCTAATAGATGCAATGCATCTAGTCAATGGGCATGGGTTAACTCCATGGGTTATGGATGTGCTCAATGAGTATGGGTCATGGGTTGTGGTTTTTACCCATCCTAATAAACTATTACAACAAATGAATTATTACAATAATTTGTATTAAATGACTATATGTAGATGCTTTATAAAAATAACATGTATCCTTATAGTTTTACTTATGATAACATTATATTTGTTATCAACAAAACACAAAGAGATCGCTAAATATTAATAAACGTTTTTACAGTTTATTTGTATTAACAGATAAGCATAGTTTCTAAGTTCCCGTTTTATTCTCCCTCCCTACACTTAAACTGAATATTGTCCCCAATGTTCCCCGAAAGTATCAAAGTTATGATAAAGGAAGGTAAGTAAAAGAGAAAGAAACTAGTACTCCCATGATTAGCTTGGTAGGATCCGTGTGAATTAGTGGTTAAATTGTTTCCCAAGAAGAATGTATACGTGATAAGCTCCATCCAATATTGAGTTTCTTCTTCTTGCTAAATATAACCTGCACACTTTAAGAAAATAGACGAAACCTTCGCATAAAATCGGCGGTAAAAATATATATGGCACAACTAAACTAGGATATAATGCTTGTGGAATGGATGTTTGCGATTTTACGGAAAATTAAGACCGAGAATTTCCAAAATTTATAAGTAGTAATCGAAAGCAGAAAATTTTATAAGTCGTTTCGCTTGACTGGCGTCGTCGAGTTCTAATCTGACGTCGTCGAGTTGTCTGACAAAATTGTCTGCTGCGTTTTCTCGAAAAATTCGGAAAATCACATCTTTAAAACACGAAAAATTCACCAAAACATCCATTATGACTCGATACAAGCATTTGACTCTAACAAACACACATATACATCAATTTCACTAATTGTAATTCTCATGTTCACGTTCTTTTAAAAGCGTATGTAATCCTCCTACACTTATCTTATTGTAAAATACCTTTATATGTAATTAAGGCGAGGTTAAAGACAAAATAAAGCATTTTCACAAATTCAAACATAAGAATAAACGACAATGAAAAGATGTATGACACACAAACAAGCAAACAATTAAGCATGGGTTGCCTCCCATGAAGCGCTTTTCTTTATTTATGAGTCTTGTAGCTAGAATCGAAGTCGTGCTCCTACGTACCTATGTAAGTAAGTTTATCTTCTAGAATGTCATAGGGATCAAACTTATCATTTAACTTCCTATTGGAAGCTTCTCTTGTAAGGATTTGAGACCTCTCTTATCCGAACCATTTTCTCTAACATCATCTAGAAAGCTACTACCATCAAATTCATATGAAACTTGATGATACACAGCCCTCGCGATCGTTGTTTTTCCGATTCCACCCATTCCCCAAATTCCAACTGAGCAAACTTCACCAGATCTTTTACCTAATAATGACTTCACATGTTTTATGCGTGATTCTATACCAATAAAATTTTCTGCTCGATGGGATTCAGGATAGCTCAAGATATTCCGTACAATTTGTTTAATACATTCAGCCACACGCCTGTATGTTGAACACAAAATTAGCTAATATATTCCAATTACATAACTCGATTCTAATGTTCTTCTTTGTTAACATTAGTTACATTTTGAATCGGGTTTCTAATACATTCCGTACAAACGTTTGGGAACGCCTTATATCAAATGTGCAATTTATTGAACAAAGCACCTCAACCCATTTCATGGTGATTAGTTGCATTAATTTAGAGGATTGTTTGGTATTTACCCCTTTTTCAGCTTATGCTTGCAAAAAAGTACTTATAAAAGAACAACTACTATAGTGCTTATAGAAATAATGATTTAATACTTCAAAACAGATAGCCTCTTTTTCTGTCCAAACACTCATAAGCACTTATTTTAATCCAAAGGACACAATAAGTAATAAACACTTGAAATATACTTGATCCTAAATACCAGGAAAGAAAACTAACCCACTGGATGTTCTGAGTACATTCCATCCAGATAAACCAGCAGCAGTCACTAAAGCTTCCTTCCAGCTCTTCAGTTTGTCAACATTATCTAAGAATTTCACTTCATGCTGTTCAAATGCATCATGAAAACTAGGGGTGGCAATTCGGGTCGGGTTCGGGTTGGCGGGTTCGGGTTGTCAGGTTGGCGGGTCAGAAAATCCCAACCCAAACTTGACCCATTTAAATCATCGGGTCAGCTATGCCAACCCTAACCTGTTTAGACATAACCCGAACCTAACCCATTTAACCCGTATATATACTTGGGTTGGCGGGTTAAATAGGTTACACGGTTGAATATGTTGAACGGTTGAATCGGTTCGTGGGTTTCGGGTTGACCCATTTAACCCTTTTATACACAAAAGTTGGCACATTACACGAGTTAAACAGGTTGTTGGGTTGACATGTTTAACACATTTAACCCGCATAAATAAAATATAAATAATTTTGAGTTTATGAAAAAATCTTAACGGGTTGGCGGGTCAACCCGCTTATTTTATTCTCAACTCGAACGACTGCTTAATAAGCAGGTTAGATAGGTCGACCCAAACCCGACCGAAATCTATTTAGCACAACCCGAACCTGTTAATTTTCGTGTCGGTTTCAGGTCGGGTTTCGTGTCGGGTAAGAAATTGCCACCCCTAATGAAAACTTCTTTTCTGCCCACGGACATCAGACGGATCCACATCATAGAAAACTGGTAACACTCTCTGACCTATCAGATCACGGCATTCAATGATCTTCACAAGTTCATCCAAACACCAGAATTCACATAATTTTTTGAGAAAACCACCACTGCAACCTTTGACTGTTCTATCGATTTGACAAGTTCCGAGGAGATTGGTTTCCCTCTAAGAAGCTTCTCGTCATCCTTAAACGTGTATATACCTGCTCGATCCAAAGCTTCATAAAGATGATCTATAAAGTGTTGAGTTTATGATATATGAAATACGATAAAACATATAGACACCACAGAGTACACAGCGGAAGACTAAGATCATAACAAATAAATAATTAACTAAAAATATGCGTAACGTACCTCTTGCAATTCGGTAGATCTCTTCAATGGATGTGACAAAGTGGTTTAACGAGTTATCCCTTACCGTTTTATAACTCAAACCAATTGATGTAACAATAGTGTGTTACACCACGTTCTTGTACACACGAATTAACAAACGAATTAAAGAGATTGCTAGATCTACAAAACCTTGTTTTAGAAAAACAAAACCAAACTCCTTAAGGAGGAGGGTTGGTCGTTATTTGCAAGAGAAAAAGAAGAAAAGGAATTAGGTTAAATGTGTGCACAAAAGTTAACCTAAAACCCTAAACATAGCTTTGCTTATATAGGTTTTAGGACACTTAGGGAACAAGTTAGGGTTCAAGGTTGGGTTGAGCCCTCCCCCCTTTGTCTTGGACGAAATTCAGCCCACAAAGGGTTTCCATAACTTGCCTTGTTAACCAATTACACTTTAGTCCTTATCTTTCACATTTAACGGTCGTTAGTCATTTTCCGTTAAATACTTAACGATCGTTAGTCGGTTTTGTGTAATAATTAATCGTAATCAATTAACATTAATTATTAACTTTAATTCTTATTCGTAATGTGTGCAATCCCGTGGTCACGAGTTCGAATCCGGACATTTACGTATATATAAATATATACATTTCCAACACAAAGTTGGTTCGAGTGTCTTCGCCTCGAAAGTTTAAGAACACGTCGTATATCCACCCTTTGGCTGGTACATCAGTAGATGATGACTTAAAGCCTGATGATGTAAGAAGGGTACCTTCCATGTTCATTGGCTATAGTTTCTCAGTGAATATGAATGTGTGTTAACTTTTTGGCTGGCATAAACAGCCAGGGCAGCTTAAACTCTGCAAAATCTATATTTTAGAATGGGACCACATCAATTAATTACAAAATTGCAAGTTTAATAGGATTGTATATTGCTAAGAAAATGATTGGTGTACCTAAAACTTATACCTTACTACTCCTATTAACCTAAAGAGAAATGATAGGGATGCGTAAAAAACATGCCTAATTATATGCCTAACCTAAAGAGAAATGATATGGATGCCTAAAAAACATGCCTAATTATATGCCTAACACTATGTAGCAAAAGTTTATTGGTTTGTGAAGAAGTGAGTCCGGCTGCTACAACCAATAAACTCTTGCCACATAGTGTTAGTCATATAATTAAGCATGTTTTTTAGGCATCCCTATCATTTACAGGGAAAGGTATACCAACTACAAATTATTTAGACAGTTGCATGATTGCATCACAGTCGTCCTTCAGTAGAAAATATTTGTTGACACTAAAAGTCTTTCATTGGACTTGAAAGCGATCATCTTATCATTTTAACATCCTATGTCTTTCGAGTTGTAAATCATTTAGTGATTCCAGCAATTTTCAATGGCCAGAGTCATATATCCCATTTTTTTCAGCAATTTTCAATCAGACGGTTCTGTACCAGTTGGCGCGTCAATCACAGCAGCAGACAATGTCATACCATGGCTGTCACCCTCTGGCGATTTTGCCTTTGGGTTTCAACAAATTCAGGGAAAAGATCTTTTTGTGTTATCGATATGGTATGACAAGATCCCTGAAAAGACCATCATCTGGTATCCAGGAAGAAATCCAATGGTGTCTAGAGGATCAAAGGTTGAGCTAACTAATGGACGTGGACTTGTACTGAGTGATCCTCAAGGTAGAGAAATATGGACCTCGGGCTCCATCTCTGATCTTGCATATGGTGTTATGAATGACACAGGTAACTTTGTGCTCGTTGGTAACGATTCACGCAAGATATGGGAGAGTTTTAATTTTCCAGGAGATACTGAAAGGTTTTATGGATATTTAAATATATGTATGTCCGGATTCGAACTCGGGACTTCGGGATTGCATACATTACGTATGAGAGTTGATGTTAATAATTAATATATAAAATGTTATTATTAATTATTAGTCATGAAATAAAACATAACGATAGTTAAATATTTAACGAGGTTTTGACTAACGGTCGTTAAATGTAAACTACAAGGACTAAGGATGAAATTAGTAGACAAGAAGGATCCGGAATCCCTTTGGGATTGCTTGGCCGGTCGTGGGCTACCCAACCCAAGGAGGTGGGATTTCTTGGTCACCAAGTTTTGAGAATGTATATATACAAACCCTTGTATTCATTATTCTTTTAACCTTGGATCACCAATAACCTAATTTCTTTCTCCTCTCTCTCTCTTATCTTTGGCCGATCGGTTCCAACCCTTCCCATAAGGTTTCGATTTTCCAAACTCAAGACACAAGTGTTTGGTTTTATTTGTGATTCAAGAAACTAGCTTTTCACATCAAATCGCTAATAATGCGTGTGTACAAGAACGAAGGACAAGCACGCTTGAGCTTGTAATCTTGGTGGTCGACTTTTGTGTGGGTCAAATTTAATAAACCCTTAAGTTAGGGTTTTGGGTTTTGTTCTTGTTCTAATCATCGTTTGATTCTTGAATTGCTAAAAGGTACGCACTTTCTTGTTCGGTTAATTACTTACATATATTATTCCTATTTACTTCCGCTGCATGCTTTGATGATGTTATTTGATTTTATATAATTGTTATGAGTATTAAATCCCAACAGTGGCATCACGAGCCGTTAATATGATGTAATTAATTACCGAAACACATAAAAATTGAATCTTTATGATTATATGCATGCTTTTTATGGTTTCTAGGGTTTTGAATTCGAAACCCTAATTTTTTAATGATAGGGTCGATTACCCTTATTTAATTTAATTAGGTTTTAATTTTGTAAAACTTGTAGAAACCCTAGGATTGCATGCTAATTTTATGTGGTTTATTAATGAATAATTGTTATGTGCCATGTAATATGCGTATCTTGGGTGATAATTGTTATGCGGAATCCATGGTGGACCATGCATGTTTTGCCATGGAGTATTGTTTATTGTTTATTGATTAATTGTTAAGTAATACACACATGTTCTATTTATTTAATAATTATTGAATTGGGGAAGACTTCAATTATAACTAATAAAAATTCGTTATGTGCTAATTGGTATATTATTAACTTTGGCTTACGCAATCGACTTGTCGATGTATGTGGCTCATCTACCTTGTAGTTGAAAGCCCTAGTTAATGTATGCATAATTTTACGGCTAGAATTGTTTATTAGAGTTTATTGAAATAATTATGCATGTGGCTAATTGTTTTTACATATTTTAAAATTGTTTAGTTATATGTTTATATTATTTAAGTGTGTTTAATTTTTATTAAAATGCTTTTTGTTTATATATTGTTTGACATGTTAGTAAGCAAAAGGGTTTTATATGAATAGAAAATTAAATGGACTAAATAATGGTAAACCGATTTGTTATCTAAGAATTATTCTTGAACTTTTAATCGATTGATGTGATTGTACTAAATGGTTAGAACGGCTCACCACTAGAACAAACTATAAAGGGTTAATTAAGAAGTGCGCGCGATCGACTTTGAATGGATGTCTAAGGTTATGCTTTAGCGCTTACCGGTCCTCTCGCCTGTGAGTTCGATTGGAGCTACCTAGTATAACCATTCAATGTACGAAGCATCTTAGTGCAAAGTTGTAAGTTTCTCAACGCATCGATTAAAACTTTGTAGAATTCAATCTTAGCAATTAAAATCTTATGTAAGTTTTTTTGAAAATATTATGTTATAAAGTTGTATGCATGCTTCTTTATACATAAGTTTTGATTACACGTCAAAAATTGTACCCTTTAAATCTAAGTTTATGCCATCTAATGATATGAAACACTTGAAGTTGTAATTTAGTTATGTGAGACCTTGATCTAGATTACAATAACGAGGTGAATTATTTTGTTGTGTGAGACCTCGACTTAATGATTTGCGCTTCTAAATTAGACAACCTAATTAAGTTAGTTAGTGAGACCTATGACTTAAGGCATAAGATGGGATAAAACATGCTTACGCTTTTGCATTAATTGTTTTGGCAAAATTGTAAATCCCATAAATTTTGGAATTGAAAAATTGTTTGTCAATTATCGTTTTCAACGATTACCTATTCTATACTTTCATCACTAGCGGATCAAGCGATGTGGTGAAACTATGATAATGAGGATCCAAAATTCAAGGAAAATACTATGGTTAATATGAATATTGACCAAAGGGTATTTTATTTTCTTGAATGTTTAGTTATCGAAAGTACTAACTTTTGAACTTTTATTTCGTAGAAATGGCTCAAGTGAATCTGCACTAGCCTCGTCGTTCAAATCTATGTTTGATCGAGAGAATTATTGTGTAGCTAATTTCAATGATTGGTATCGGCAACTCGTAATTGTCTTGAGGTTGCCAAAAGACTCAATTATTTGACTACGCCTTGTCCTCCGAACTGCGGTGATGCTCTGCTTTGAAGCACGAGCTGCATGGCAATCTGAGTATGACAAGTATAATAAGGTCGCTGTATTATGCTCGGGAGTATGAACTCAAACTTGCAAAATCGGTTTGAGAATTACTTCCATAATCTCATGCTTGAAGAATTGCAAAGGTTGTTTGAAAAGCCCGTGATTTGTAGAGTGTATGATCGATAGATGCTCTTCATAGTTTCAAGCAAGGAGAAGGAAACCTATAAGCCCAACGCACGGAAATGATGAGTTTCATGGACGGTGGGCGACTTAACTATGTCTACCCTAATGACATACAAATTGGCTCGATCAACAAATCCTTAACAAGGAATTTGATGGTTTCGTCTTGATTACAATATGCATTGCACGGGAAGGCGATCATGAGGTACATGCAATGCTCATTGATTACGAGAAAGGTTTGCCCAAGAAGTCCCCTACACTGCGGTTTTGACCATCCAGAAGGATAGGATTTCTAAGCCTAATAAGCCGTTAGCGAACAAGAAAGGGAAAGGTAAGGGTAAAGTTGATAAGGGAAAACAAGTTATGACTTATCAACAAGAACCCAAGAAGTACCCTCCCAAAAGCATGAGAATCCGAAGAAGGATATGGCTTGTCATCGCACCGAGGTTGGACCATTGGAAGAGGAATTGTCCACTATACCTTGATGAGTTGCGCAATAAGAGGTATAAAATACCGCACGCGTGGCGATTGCTTGTACTCTTTTGATGATAGAATTATTTTATTTTCCTCATAAAATAAATTCACGGTATATGATCTTGGATGTAGTATTCACATATGTAATACAATCGCAGGGACTTAGAGGAGCAAGGAAGCTTGCCTATGGACGACAATACCGCGTGGGTAATGGAGCACATGCGATCGTTGAAGCTATAGGCACGTTTGATTTAGTTTTACCTTCGGGTTTAGTCTTGTCATTAAACGATTGTCATTACGTACCTTCCATTGTTAGGGGTGTCGTTACATTTCCTTGTTAAAAGATATTGGTTTCGTTCATACATTTCTTGATTATGGAATTTCGGTTTCTTTAAATGGTGTTTTTACTTTAATGTTATTCCGAAGAAATGGTGTGTTTGAAATTGATTTGCATGATAATGTGATTGATAAAATAATTACATCTTTAGCATCAATAATAAAAGAATCAAAGGTGATTTGGATTCTTCATTTCTTTGGCATTGTAGACTTGCTCATATAGGCAAGAAACGCATGCAACAAACTACAACATGACGGGCTTTTGCAAGACATCAATGATGAATCATTTGATAAATGCGAATCTTGTATATCCGGGAAGATGACCAAGAAACCTTTACAAATAGTTTAGAAAGGGCTTGATCTTCTTGGTGTGATACATCTTGACGTATGTGGACCACTAAGACATGTGTCAAGAAAGGGTGCTAGCTACTTCTTAACCTTCTTGATGATTTCGATCGTTATGGTTATGTTTATTTACTTAAACATAAACATGAAGTCTTTGAAACATTTAAGGTTTTAAAAGTGAAGTAGAAGCGCAACTAGGAAAGAAGATTAAAGCTCTTCGATCCGATAGAGGTGGTGAATATTTAAGCCAAGAGTTTAAAGATTATCTAGGCGAGTGTGGTATTGTCCAAGAACTCACATCTCCATATACTCCACAACAAAATGGTGTATCGAGAGAAGGAATCGTACATTGCTAGACATGGTGCGATCAATGTTTAATCTTACAACTCTTCCCTTATCCTTTTGGGATTATGCTTTGAAGCTGCATCGCATATTGAATATGGTTCCAACTAAGAAGGTTGATAAGACTCCTTATGAAGTGTGGTATGGGAAAGCTCCCAACTTGTCTTACTTAAAGGTGCTGGGTTGTGAGGCGTTTGTTAAGCGTGACTCTGGCGATAAGTCTGCAACAAAGATCCGTTAAGTGTGTCTTCGTAGGATACCCAAAGGAAACTATGGGTTACTACTTTTATTTTCCACCGAAAACAAAGTAATTGTTGCTAGGTATGGAGACTTTCTTGAAAAGGATCTCATATCTCATGAATTCGATGGGAGAGTTTATGATCCGGAAGATGATCAAGAAGATACAACACCTTCGAAACACTAGCCAACCTCAAGTAGAACACGAAAGTCCGGGCGTTCCACGAAGTTGAAGTGGTTCCCATTCGAGATCCGCAAGGGCTACGCGTGCACTGGCGTCTATGTCTCAACGTAGAAGGCGAGGAAAATATGTTAGGGGATCTTGATGAACCCGCTAACTATAAAGCGCCATGATGAGTCCCGAAAAGGAAAAATGGTGAGTTGCAATGAATGGGGAAATGCAATCCATGAAAGATAACGAAGTTCGGATAGAGGTTGACTTACCTCCAAATGCTAAGGTAGTTGGAAGTAAGTGGCTCTTTAAGATAAAGACCGACATGGATGGCAATGCACACACCTATAAAGCTCGCCTTGTAGCCCAAGGGTATACTCAAACCTATGGGGTAGACTACGAGGAGACATTTTCTCTGTAGGAGATATTAGAGCTATTAGATTCTTATAGCCATAGTGCGTACTATGACTATGAGATTCGGCAAATGGATGTCAAAGCGCTTCTTAAACGGTCGCCTAGATGATGACATCTATATGGCGCACTGAAGGGTTTGTGAATCCAAAGTTTCGGCGTGTATGCAAACTTCAAAGATCCATTTATGGGTTGAAGCAAGCATCAAGGCAATGGAACAAGAAGTTTGATGAAGAAATCAAGAAATTTGGTTTTACTCAAAATCTTGATGAGCCATGTGTATCACAAAGCTAGTGGGAGTAATGTTATTTTCCTTGTCTTATATGTCGATGACATATTGATCATGGGAAAAGACATTCCAAGTATGCAAGATGTAAAGTCTTATCTTGAGAGTGCTTTTCTATGAAGGACTTAGGGAAGCGACATTTATTCGGGAATCAAGATCTACCGAGATAGATCAAGGCGGTTAATTGGACTAAGCCAAAGTGCTTACATTGATAAAATATTGAAGAGATTCGGTATGCAAAATTCCAAGAAGGGATATTTGCCGATGCAAGTTGAACATGGCTTAAGTAATAAACTATGCACGCCAACATCGAAGAGGTGGCATACATGAAGAAAGTTCCTTATGCTTTGGTGAGGATCTATCATGTATCTTTGTAAGATGTACAAGGCCCGATGTGGCGTTTGCACAAAATATCACCGGTCGGTATCAACATAACCCATGTGTGAAACATCGCAGTTGTTAAGAACATTCTTAAGTATCTAAAGGCTACTAAAGAAATGTTTCTAGTGTATGGAGGAAATCCGGATGCGAACTTGATGTTCTGTGTTTTTGCGATCGTCATTCCAAAGCGATAAAGATGATACGAAGTCTCAAACGGGTTATGTCTTTGTCATTCATGCGATCGTGATTAGTATTTGGATAAAGGATGTTATGAACATACTTTAATGAAATAAAATAGTTGTTTATGTTTATTTTTCATTTTCTTAATATTATATCCTATATTTTCATGTTTAATCCATGAATAACTTAAATTATTCTAAATAGTCCGTTGTCAATCAATGATGTGGGAATGTCATTGAATTAAGACAAATCTGAATTTTGGTAGAATATACTTTTAAAGTATATTGATGCGTGGGACATACCAGATTCACATGATATTCAATGAATTAAATATAGGACTCATCCCAACTTTACATGATGATACTTTATGGATCTTTGTCATTAAGTATATCATGAAGTGTTTATCCTCGACTTGAGATACCGGATAAGCGATATGAATGTAGTGCATTTGTGTAAGATAGTCTAATGCTATCCGTGAATCGGTAGTTATAAGGGCTATTTTCGGAAGTGTTGCAAAGTTCATGAGTTATGTTTGTAGTCAAGAGAATTTGTTCCTTTGAATTTGTTTCAAAGCATAATACTATATTTGGGCCCTCGTAGGTTGACAAGATGTTTGTATGGCCATACCCAAGATCTATCCGAATACGTTCGGATGATTTGGTAATCTTGTTCAATCGAATACAACGAGAAATGAATATTAACTTATGAAATGACTTGATCCATATTCATAGTTAATGTAGTATTAGTAACAAAAGGATAAGTAAAAATGATGAATCATTAAATGGTTTTTCCAGAGACCATACTCGATTTGATCCGGGGCATTGCGTGTGAAAGCTAGACTAACCAATGTCATTACTATATTTAGTAATATCCAGTGGGAGCTGAAAGGTTTTATGGATATTTAAATATATGTATGTCCGGATTCGAACTCGGGACTTCGGATTGCACACATTACGTATGAGAGTTGATGTTAATAATTAATATATAAAATGTTATTATTAATTATTAGTCATGAAATAAAACATAACGATAGTTAAATATTTAACGAGGTTTTGACTAACGGTCGTTAAATGTAAACTACAAGGACTAAGGATGAAATTAGTAGACAAGAAGGATCCGGAATCCCTTTGGGATTGCTTGGCCGGTCGTGGGCTACCAAACCCAAGGAGGTGGGATTTCTTGGTCACCAATTTTTGAGAATGTATATATACAAACCCTTGTATTCATTATTCTTTTAACCTTGGATCACCAATAACCTAATTTCTTTCTCCTCTCCTCTCTCTTGTCTTTGGCCGATCGGTTCCAACCCTTCCCATAAGGTTTCGATTTTCCAAACTCAAGACACAAGTGTTTGGTTTTATTTGTGATTCAAGAAACTAGCTTTTCACATCAAATCGCTAATAGTACGTGTGTACAAGAACGAAGGACAAGCACGCTTGAGCTTGTAATCTTGGTGGTCGACTTTTGTGTGGGTCGAAATTTAATAAACCCTTAAGTTAGGGTTTTGGGTTTTGTTCTTGTTCTAATCATCGTTTGATTCTTGAATTGCTAAAAGGTACGCACTTTCTTGTTCGGTTGATTACTTACATATATTATTCCTATTTACTTCCGCTGCATGCTTTGATGATGTTATTTGATTTTATATAATTGTTATGAGTATTAAATCCCAACAGATACACTGTTGCCTACTCAGGTTATGGAGAGAGGTGGAGTGTTGAATTCGAAAAGGGGTGAAACAAACTTCACTGGAGGAAGATTCCAGTTTCGTATGCTTCAAGATGGAAATCTTGTTCTAAATACTCGAGATATAACTTCCAATTATGCTTATAGATCTTATTATTCTAGTAACACGTCTGATTCTGGTGAAAAAGTGGTTTTTGATGCGAGTGGTTATATGTATATATTAATAAGAAATGCTCAAAGATATGATCTTACTCCGAGAGAAGCACTTCCGACTGGAGATTTTTATCACAGAGCAACACTAGGTGTTGATGGGGGTTTCACTCAATATTATCACCTTAACGTTCCCACTGCAAATTCAAGCTGGGAAGTTTTATGGTTTGAGTCCGAAAACATATGTAAAACTGGTGACATTGAATGTAGTGGAGCTTGTGGGTTTAACAATATTTGTGGTCTTCTTGACGGCAGGCCAAAATGTGAGTGCCAAAAGGGGTTTTCGTTGCTCGATCCCAGTGATCCAAATGGTGACTGCAAGCTAAATTTCACTCCAAGCTGTGATGAAGGTCCATCAAATAATGGGAAAGACTTGTTGGATTTCATTGAGCTCACTGATGTTGATTGGCCGTCATCTGACTATGTGCACATGAGACCAACTAGTGAACAGGAATGCAAAAACTCATGTGTGGAAGATTGCCTCTGCGCTGTTGCAGTTTATAGGGGCAATGAATGTTGGAAAAAGAAGCTTCCACTCTCCAATGGAAGGAAAGATAATTCAGTTAATAAGAAGGTATTCCTTAAATTCCAGAAAGGTAATAGCCCTACTCGAGTTCCTCCACCAATCACAAGAAAAAATAAAGACCGTAGAAGTTTGATACTATTAGGATCAGTTTTCTTAAGTACCTCTATGTTTGTAAATATCATATTAATCGGCATGATTTGTGTTGGTTTCTTTCTAATCTACAAAAGACACCCAGAAATGTTTATTCAAGTAGTAACACCATCGACACCAATGTGACTCATTATACATATCAAGAGCTCTTCGAAGCGATTGATGGGTTTAAGGATGAACTGGGGAAGGGGTCTTTTGGAATAGTCTATAAAGGGATACTAGGATCAAACGCTGTTGCAGTGAAGAAACTGGATAGGGTGTTTAAAGATCGGGAAAAGGAATTCAAAGCCGAGGTTAATGCTATTGCAAGGACTCATCACAAAAATTTGGTGCAGCTTCTTGGCTATTGTGATGATAGTGAGCATCGGCTATTGATTTATGAGTACATGAGCAATGGCACTTTGGCAGTGTTTCTATTTGGAGACATAAGACCTAGTTGGAAACAAAGAAGTAATATTGCTGTAGGCATTGCTAAGGGACTCTCGTACCTCCATGAGGAATGCAGTACACAGGTCATCCATTGTGACATAAAGCCTCAGAATATTCTTCTTGATGAGTACTACAATGCGAAGATTTCCGACTTTGGATTAGCAAAGATTTTGACGATGAATCAAAGTCGAACAAGTACTGGAATAAGAGGAACGAAAGGATATGTTGCTCCTGAATGGTTTAGGAACATCCCCGTCACAGTAAAGGTTGATGTGTATAGCTTTGGTGTCTTGCTACTAGAGATCATATCATGCCGAAAGAGTGTGCATTTTAAGAGTGGTAATGAAGACAGGGCTATTTTAACTGATTGGGCATGGGACTGCTATCAAGAAGGAAGACTGAATGAATTTGTTGAAAACGATATGGAGGCCTTAGATGACTACAAGAAGCTAACGACATTTTTGATGGTCGGTCTTTGGTGTGTCCAAGAAAATCCATCTCTGAGGCCAACCATGAGAAAAGTCATCCAAATGCTTGAAGAGGTTGTTGACGTGATCGAACCTCCACGTCCATTCCCTTTTTCTATAACCCATGGTTAATACTAAAAACTATGCTTGTACTCCGCGAAACAGGCCGTATCATGAGGGGCTAATTTGTGTTATCTGTTGATTAAGTGCTCCGTGTATTACACAATTTTACTAATGCTCCAAGGTAGATAGTTCTAAGTACATGGGAAGTTAAGGACGAATGTGCTTTGTTTTGCAGTTTGATATACATTTATGTATTTCTAAACACAAGAAAGCTATCCTTTTTTATGATTATAAATTTTGGTAACTTATAGGGCAAAAGGCACCAGAATATATCTTACTTGTCATTTGAACCTTTTATATATATCGAACAAAAAAAAATTGCATTTATATGTCTTAAAGTTTGTTTTTAACATTTTTTATGTACTCATAAATGTTTTTGACCATTTTACCCTTTAGGTGAATTACATAAATGGTTTGTGGATTGGCAAATATTGCATCAACCGTCCCAGAAATTTTAAAGTTCCACTAATTGTTCGTTTTTCATACGTTTTCATCCGTTTCGTCCGTTTTTATACGTTTTCGTCCGTTTTTATATGTTTTCGTTTCTTTTTCTACGTTTTCGTCTGTTTTTATACGTTTTCATCTGTTTTTATACGTTTTTGTCTACTTTTATACGTTTTCGTCCGTTTTTATATGTCTTCATCAGCTTTTATATTCGTCCGTTTTTCTTACGTTTTCATCGGCTTTTAAACGTTTCGTCTGTTTTTTATGTTTTTATACGTTTTCACCCGTTTTTATATATTTTCGTCCGTTTTTATACATTTTCGTCCCTATTTTTACACTTTCATCCGTTTTTCACCTGTTTTTATACATCTTCATTCGTTTTTATACGTTTTCGACTGTTTTTTTTATGTTTTCATCCATTTTATGCGTTTCCACCCGTTTTTATACGTCTTTGTCCGCTTTTATACGTTTTCGTCCGTTTTTCATACGTTTTTATACGTTTTCATCCGCTTTATACGTTTTCGTTCCTTTTTACACCTTTTGGTATGCTTTTAGACGTTTTCGTCCGTTTTTATAAGTTTTCGTCCGTTTTTATACGTTTACGTCTGTTTTTTACGTTTTCGGCCATATTTATACGTATTCATCCTCTTTTATACGTTTTTGTCCGTTTTTATACGTTTTCGTCCATTTTTTTACGTTTTCATATGCCTTTATCCGCTTTTATCCATTCCTATACGTATTCATATGTTTTTATATGATTTCATTCGTTTTTTACGTTTTCGTCCGTTTTTATTTGTTTTCTTGCGTTTTTATACGTTTCGTCCGTTTTTATACATTTTTGTCCGTTATTATATGTTTTCCATATGTTTTTTTACGTTTTTATACGTCTTTATCCATTTTCATCTATTTTTATCCGCTTTTATTTGCTTCTATACGTACAAAAATGTAAGAAAAATGGACGAAAAACGTACAAAAGCATATATAAACGGACAAAAACATATAAATACATACAAAAACGTATAAAAATGTAAGAAAACCGATGAAAACGTATAAAAACGGACGAAAACGTATAGAAACGGAAGAAAACGTATAAAAATGGATGAAAACGTATAAAACATACGAAACGTAAAAAATAGATGAAAACGTATAAAAATAGACGAAAACGCATAGAAACGGATGAAAGTGGAAAGAACGGGATAAAAACGTATGAAAACGAATGAAAACGTATAAAAGTGGATGAAAACGTATATAAACGAACGAAAACGTATAAAAACGGATGAAAACGTATAAAAATGTAAGAAAACGAACGAAAACGTATAAAAACAGACGAAAACGTATGAAAACGAAAACGTGTAAAACAGACGAAAACGTAAAGAACAGTTGAAAACGTATAAAAATTAACGAAAACGTATAGAAACGGATAAAAGTGGAAAAACGTATAAAAAAGGGTGAAAACGTTTATAAACGTATATAAACGGACGAAAACGTATATAAACGGACGAAAACGTATGAAAGCGGATGAAAACATATTAGAATGGACGAAAACGTATAAAAACAGACGAAAACGTATAAAAGCGAATGAAAATGTAAGAAAAACGGACGAAAACGTAAAACAAACAAAAACGTATAAAAACCGACGAAAGCGTATAAAAAGATACGAAAACGGAAAAAATTGATGAAAACGTATGAAAAACGGACGATTAGTGGAACTTTGCAATTTACGGGACAGTTGATGCAACATTTGCCAATTCAGGTACCATTTATGTAATTCACCCTAAAGGGTAAAATGGTCAAAGAATTTCATGAGAACAAAAAAAAAATAAAAAAATGTAAGACATATAAATCCAAAATTTTCTTTGTACAATACATATAAAACGTTCAAATGACAAGTATGATACATTTGGGTGTTTTTTGCCCTAATTTATATGTAGATTACTTGGACCGCCTATTACAAGGGGAGATATAAAGAATCGCTGATCATGCAAATTAAAGGTTGAAGCGCCAATGCTAGAGAAGTCTGAAATCTATTGCGGTATTGATCAAAAACAGCCAAGATATATAGGAAGATGTAGCTTTTCTTCCTGTTGTCACTGTGAACATTATGTAGGCACATCTTTAGGAGGGGAGGACTTTATGCAGCCAAAGAAAATTGTCTATGAGAAAGTTAAGGTACAAAATGTACACAATTTTTGGGTTTTTTGGAATTTGATGTAGAAAGTTCAAAGTAGGTTTCCAATTCGCATTACTATTATGACAATGTCAAGATACGTACTTTAGAAGGTACGGGACACCTACGCAAATTTGTTGAAGTTTGAATCAATAACAACCTGTCACAAAAGACTTTGTTGACTCCAAAGGTCTTTCAGTTGACTAGAAAGCAATGATCCATATATTATAACTTGTATCGTTCTTATTTATGGGGGAAACCCTTTACCTAAAAAAAAGAAAGAAAAAAAAGTTGTATCCTTCTCATATAGATAATCATTCTAGCAATTTGCAATGACCAAGCTTCTATTTGTTGTTCTTTTAACTTTTTGTGTACCATTAATAGTTGTATCTTGGGTAAAAGGGAGTAATCCTGCATCCTGGTAAAATATTATTAACCAAACGTTATTAGTACAAAGGGCGAGGGTGAGTCCCTCGCCTCAGTCCCTTAGGACACTTACAGACACTCATATAAACGTGACAAACCACGCTTATAATAAACATTGAACACAAACTACAACGACTATATATATAAAAATAAAATGCTATTCAAGTAGAAATCCTTGAATCTTCAAATCGACATAGTAGTTCAAACTTCCAGCTTCAACCAATTGCGTCTTCTATTAGTATTATGCAAAAAGCATAATCTAATAACCTAATAAGAGTGACTTCCGTAGCAAATCGAATTTGAAGCATAAACATGGTCTAAGCGACCCAACCTTCCAGCATATCCGAACTTGAACCAATCTTCCAACAGATACGAATGAAACATATGAAGATAACTACCAAGGATCAAGTCATATGCAACAACAATGATGGAACATGACATGACATCATGAGCAATAACAATGATAGACCATGAATAAGCAGCAAAGGGACAAACCCTCGCCAAACCTGTTGTATACCAATGGTGATCAAATCAAACAACCACCCTTCATCCGGCCGCAAAAGAACCGAATGCAAACCATAGCAAACAAAATCTGCCATAAAACTAACAATAGGGTTTAGAAAACCCTAACTTACAACTCCATGATCAAGTAACCATCAAATAAGGATCAGTTCACAAATTTCGCACAACGATTGGTGGAAGAATCTAAAACCACGGATAGAGCAGCAAACATAAACTCGCTCCAAAAGTGTGCGTTGAGATGCTAAACCGAATACCCCAATGTGATACCGAGCATAAAACATAAATATAGGGTGATAACCCCTAACTTCCAGCTAATACGAACCCAAAACCAAAGTAAAATCAGCAAACATGTCCATGATGATTCGAATAGCACTTGACATAACCAAAGATAGGGAAGGCAAACCCTAACTTAGCCATAATAAAAAACAAGATCAGAATCCCATGACCTTGACTTTCATCTCTCACACTCATACAAGCTCCATACACCCAATATATGCTGATAAAAAACCACATGACATACCCATGCATACTGATCCGAAGGTTCGGATCAAATAATGAGAGTGTATACGAGCAAATAACCAATAGCTCAATAACCACAATCATGATCCGCACAACATCAAATAACCAATAGCACCAGAAGCAGCATCAAATGAGAGTGATACCAAGCAGAAAAATAAACATAGGGTGAACCCTAACTTCCAGCAAACACATCTCTCTTTAACCCACAAACAACTACTGCCATCATAGTCTGAATCTATGAACATACGAAACTCTAAAAAGAGTACCAGCCGTGAACATCCAAACCATAGCGAGGTATACTACCAGCAGAAAATAGACAAAACCCTAAACAAATTAGGGTTCCGATCACCTTTGGAGCGCCAGTAACCCATGAATGTAAAAACCAAAAAAAAAAAGGTTTTATAAGCGTTAAGGCCAGATCAAACCAGGAACGATCATCAAAAAATAAATCAATAGGCCTCACACTTGATCGATCCATGGCACCAGCAACCATATAATAAACCAAACCCTAGACGAGTTTAGTTATATATTAACGCACAAGGATGCAGCAACAATAAGATCGTCCAAATATATATAGTAGTCGATCAAAACCAGCTTAGAATTGAAGGAAAAAGGACTGATCAAGAATAACATGTGGCGATATAACCCTAAACAAAATCACCAGAATCGACTTAAACCTAAAAAACAAAAAACGAATTGAATAAAACAATGATAACCACAATGATTTAATCACATGAATAATCATTTCGCTTCTTGAATCAAAGGATTAAAAGCAGATTAGATGATACCATTCATAGTTGTAGCACAACAAATAAATGGTTCTGTACCAATTGGCGCTTCACTCACAGCAACAGAAAATGCCAGATCATGGCTTTCACCTTCTGGTGATTTTGCCTTTGGGTTCCAACGAATTCGGGGCAAAGATAACTATGTGTTATCCATATGGTATTACAAGATACCTGACAAGACCATAATTTGGTATCCGCAAGGAAATCCCATGGTGTCTAGAGGGTCAAAAGTTGAGCTTATCAATGGGCGTGGGCTCGTACTCAGTGATCCTCAAGGCACAGATCTTTGGGTTTCAAGGCCCATCTCCAATCTTGCGTATGCTGTTATGAATGATACAGGTAACTTTGAGCTTTTTGGTAGTGATTCTAGAAAGATATGGGAGAGTTTTAGTTTTCCTGCCAATACCATGTTGCCTACTCAAATTATGAAGAGAGGCGGAGTGATCAATTCACAAAAGAGCGAAACAAACTTCACTGGAGGAAGATTCCAGTTACGTATGCTAGAAGATGGGAATCTTGTTCTGAATTCTCGAGATATACGTTCTAATTATCCTAACAAAGCTTACTATATCAGTGGTACTGATGATCCCTCAAACTCAACAAATTCAGGTGACCAATTGATGTTTGATGCAACGGGATACATGTATATACTGAGAAGCTAGAAATGGTCAAAGATTTAACCTTACTCCAAATGATGCACTTCCATCTGGAGATTATTATCACAGAGCTACTCTAGGCTTTGATGGTGTTTTTATTCAATACTATCACCCCAAAAATTCTGTAGGCAACACAAGTTGGAGCGTTTCATGGTTGGTGCCGGGAAACATATGTCATGATATCATCGGAGAAAAAGGTAGTGGGGCCTGTGGGTTTAACAATGTTTGCAGTCTTAATGGTGCTAGCCGGCCAAATTGTGAATGCCCACTAGGTTTGCCACTGTTAGATCCCAGTGATCCATATGGCGACTGCAAGCTTAATTTCACTCCAAGCTGTAACGAAGATGAGCCATATTACAAGGGCGACTTTGATTTCATGGAGCTCACTGGTGTTGATTGGCCAGGTACTGGAACTGTATATGTGCAAATGGATTCAATCAGCATGCAGGAATGCAAAGATTCATGTTTACATGATTGTTTATGTGCTGTGGCAATTCATGATGGTGATCAATGCTGGAAGAAGAGGCTGCCACTCTCTAATGGATGGACGAATGAATCACTTAGTATGAAGGCATTCCTGAAATATAGGAAAGAGGAACTTCCTCGTGTTAACTTTCCTCAGTTTCCAGGAAAGAAGAAAAACCAGAAAACAGTGATTACCATAATATCAGCCCTCCTAGGTAGTTCTGTGTTTGTAAATGTCATATTTATTGGTGTTATATGTCTTGGTTTCTTCCTCAACTATCAGAGAAAAACCAATAATCATTATCCAGATACTAAATCTCTCGACACCAATCTGCCTCATTTTACCTATCAAGAGCTAGTCGAAGCAACTAATGGGTTCAAAGAAGAAGTAGAAAAGGGGGCATTTGGGATAGTCTATAAAGGTGTAATAGGGCCAAACATTGTGGCAGTGAAAAAGTTGGATAGGGTTTTTAAAGATGGCGAAAAGGAATTCCAGACCGAAGTCAAAGCTATCGCAAGAACTCATCACAAAAATCTGGTACAACTTCAAGGCTATTGTGATGAAGGTGAGCAGCGGCTATTGGTTTACGAGTACATGAGTAATGGTACATTGGCGAGCTTTATTTTCGGAGACGAGATACCCAGTTGGAAACAAAGGAGGCACCTAGCGCTGGGGATTGCAAAGGGACTCGCGTACCTCCATGAAGAGTGTAGCACACAGATAATCCACTGTGATATAAAACCTCAGAATATACTTCTTGATGACTACTACAATGCTAAGATTTCTGACTTTGGATTGGCAAAGCTATTGAATCAGAGTCGAACAAACACTGGAATCAGAGGAACAAAGGGATATGTTGCTCCAGAATGGTTCAGAAATACTCCCGTCACAACAAAGGTTGATGTTTTTAGCTTCGGTGTATTGATACTCGAGATCATTTCTTGCCGGAAGAGTGTTAAGGAGAATGAGAGTGGTAATGATTATGGGACAATCTTGACTGATTGGGCATGGGACTGCTATGAAGAAAGAATTTTGGATACACTTGTTGGGAACGATTTAGAAGCCTTAGATGACTACAAGAACCTAACAACATTTGTGATGGTTGGTCTTTGGTGTGTCCAAGAAAACCCGTCTTTGAGGCCGACAATGAGGAATGTCATCCAGATGCTTGATGGAGTTGTTGAAGTTTCTGAGCCTCCACGTCCATTCCCTTTATCTGTTACTATAAGCTGATTATTAGTCTTCTTGGTATATCCTGGTTACGGATTTTTTTTTTTTTTTTTTTTTTATTTTATTTTTTTTTCTTTGGAATAATATTTGGCCATAATGGCATTTTCCTAGTTGACCTCTATATACGGTACGCGACTAAAGAATTCAGATATCCATTTGTTCATCGATATATTTGACAACTTTATTATTATAAGATTGATATTTAATTTGTTGTGTATGTTCTTAGCTTCTAAGCAAAAACTCCCTCCATCCTAAACTAAAAGTTCACTTTCAAACCGCACACTGTTTAGAAAAGTGAAACCATTATATTTGTAACAATAAAATGTCATCTTGAACATTTGAAATAATTTTGATCAGTTAAAATACGAAAGTAGACTCTTATTTTGAACAAATCAAAATAGAAAAGTGGACAATCAATTTGGGACGTTGATCTAAAATTAATAAGATTTGGCCTATGTATGAAGTCAAATTCTCATTTAAATGTGTTTCATTTGGAATGTTGATGTTTAATTAGTGTTTAGATGAATTCAGTTTAATATAAGCCTCAAGAAAAATGCCTACTAATGATGCATAGTTTAGTGGCAGTGTAACAAAATATGCAAACTTACTCGCTCTTTTAAAAGGGAGTTAGCAACAGGTAATTGTTCTTAAGACTAATAAATTAGTTGATTATGAAATTTCAAGAAAATAGACAGAAAAAAAAAAAAAACATTGGGTCAGCCCAACCCGGCAGAATGACCTATTTTGACCCGGAATTTTGCCACCTCTAGTGAAAACAATCTAACATTCATTCTAATAGGGCTTTTGGGGTAGTGGTGATTCATGTTCTTAGACCAAAAAATGATAACTATTTGAGAATAAAAATATAGTACTCCGTTGATCATTTAACATTTACAAAAATCATCACATTATAATAACAGTAGGGATTTATCGTTTAGTTAATTAGCACAACAATTTGAGACATTGATTCATATGTGCTTTTATATCAGAGTAGATGGATGGTGAATGAAATAATCATGGTTATACAACTTGTCTGTGTTCCAAACAGAAAATCTCATAGTAAGAAACAGTATATATACATATACAACAGCTATACCAGGATGTCATGACCGAGAGATTTAATACGTAGTACGAGTTATTGAGGTATTAGAGAAAGGGGATGGGCATGGAGGTTCAGTAACTTCAACAACTCCTTCAAGCATTTGGACAACCTTCCTCATGGTTGGCCTCAAAGAAGGGTTTTCTTGGACACACCAAAGAGCAGCCATCACAAATGTCGTCAGCTTCTGGAAGTCATCTAAGTCCTCTAAATCATTCCCAACAAATGCATCCATTTTACCTTCTTGATAGCAATCCCATGCATAATCTGTTAAAACTTCCGCATCCTCGTTATCAGTATCAAACTGCACACTCCTTCGGCATGAAATGATCTCCAGTAGCAAGACGCCGAAGCTATAGACATCAACCTTAACCGTGATGACAGTGTTCCTAAACCATTCAGGAGCAACATATCCTTTAGTTCCTCTTATTCCAGTATCCGTTCGACTTTAATTCATCATCAAAAGCTTTGCTAAACCAAAATCAGAAATCTTGGCATTGTAGTATTCATCAAGAAGTATATTCTGAGGCTTTATGTCACAGTGGATGATCTGGGTGCTACACTCTTCATGGAGGTATGCAAGTCTACACCAATATCACTCCTCTGTTTCCAGCTTGGTCTCGTTTCTCCAAAAAGAAAGACTGCCAGAGTGGCATTGCTCATGTACTCGTAAACCAATAGCTGCTGGTCACCATCATCACAATAGCCAAGAAGCTACACCAAAATTTTGTGATGAGTCTTTTCAATAGCGTTGACCTCGGTATTGAATTCCTTCTGGGTATCTTGATCCACGGTTTGCAACTTTTTCACACCACGGTCCTTGTTCCTATCACACCTTTATATACTTTCCCGAAAGCCCCTTTCCCCAGCTCATCTTTGAACCCATCAGTTGCTTTGACTAGCTCTTGATGCGTAAAGTGAGGTAGATTTGTTTCGACAGCTTTACTACTTGGGTGCGAGTTTCTTGCTTTCTTCTTGTAAATTTGGAAAAACCCGAAAAAAATCACACAAACCAATACAGCGATTACGAAAACAGATGTGCCTAACAGGGCTGATCCCACCACTATCAAACTTCTTTGATTCTTGTTTTCTTGTAAAAACACAGGAGGGTTTTGAGGAGGACGGTCACCTTTTCCGTTGGAGAGTGGAAGCCTCTTCTTCCAACATTGATCGGACCTATAAATTGCAACTGCACAGTAACAATCTTTCAAACATGAGGTTTTGCAGTCTTCACCATCAGTGGGGTTCATGTGCGCATAGTCATTGAGTGGCCAATCAATATCACTGAGCTTGATGAAATCAAATTGATCTTCGCTATAACCCTCATCACAGCTTGGAGAGAAATCAGGCTTGCAGTCACCACGTGGATCATTGGAATCAGACAATGAAAACCCCTGTGGGCTTTCACATGTCGGTCGGTTAGAATTAAGGCTGCAAACATTGTTAAGCCCACACGCTCCGCTACCTGTAATTCGACACATGTTTTTTGGCTCAAACCATATAACTTCCCAGCTTGTGTTAACGGTTGGATTCTTGGGGTAGTAATATAGAGAAAAAACGCCATCCGAATCTAAAGTGGCTCGAAAATAATAATCTCTCGAAGGAAGTGCGTCTCTTGGAGTATTATCAGATCTTTCGCCATTCTCTCTCAATATATACATGTATCCTGTCGCATCAACAATCAATTGTTCACCAGAATTTGTAAAATTCAAGTCATCCTTAGTACCACTCGTATAGTAAGCATCGTCACCCACAGACCCAGATAATAAATCCAGAGTATTAAGCACAAGATTCCCATCTTGAAGCAGGCGTAACTGAAATCTTCCACCAGTGAAGTTTGTTTCGCTCATTCTCGAATTGATCACTCCATTTCTCGCCATAATCTGAGCTGGCAACAATGTATGAGCTGGAAAATTAAAACTTTCCCACTTCTTGCGAGAATCGCTTCCAACAAGCATAAAGTTACCTGTATCATTCAGAGCCCCATATGCTAGATCAGAAATGGATCCAGAACTCCACACCTGTCTTCCTTGAGGATCACTAAGTACGAGCCCAAGACCATTAGTTAGCTCAACTTTTGATCCTTGAGACACCGTAGGACCATTTCTCGGATACCAGACGATGGTCTGTTAGACGTGTATTTTGATAAGACCAAATCTTCCTCATTAATTTGCATGAGTTGTATTTTGTGATATGTACTAATCAATTGTAATTTTTGTAATCCCGTAATTTATGGAATTATGCATAAATAATGTCTTGTATACCCTTTATATGGGACGTATGATTTTGTGATAGGCAATACAAACAAATATTCACCATCTCTGTATATTACCCTTCATTGCATTTACTTTCATGGTTTCAGAGCACCAGGTTTATCAATCCTTTAAACCCTAAACCTAAACTCTTCCGCCACCGCCTCCGGCCGCCAGCTACACGCGTGAGGTTCGGATGGCTCCCTTTAAACCTTAAACTCTGTAAGCGCTATAATAAACCCCATCAATATTTTGATGTTTATTTGTGGGGTGGATCTTTATATTTTTCTAGGGAAAAACACGCCTCGTTTGTTAAGAAGGTTCTTTGGGGGTTGAAGTTTTAGAACCAACTTTCGTTTTCTCATCTTTTCTTTCATCCGTTTTTGTTGTAGGGGATACTTTGGGTAATACCGTTTTCTTATCTTTTTCTTGTGTTGGTGATTTGTGCTAAGGTCACATATCCACACATTATTTTATTTTTCTTTTCTAGTTTTACTACTCGGTATGCAGATATCGTTACTAAAGGAAAAGGTTTGAAGAATTTTGATCCAGTCTCAGCTTTCGGTGTCCTCCTGCTTCGACTGCGGGGGAGTGTTAGACGTGTATTTTGATAAGACCAAATCTTCCTCATTAATTTGAATGAGTTGTATTTTGTGATATGTACTAATCAATTGTAATCTTTTTAATCCCGTAATTAATGGAATTATCCATAAATAATGTCTTGTATACCCTTTATATGGGACGTTTGATTTTGTGATAGGCAATACAAACAAATATTCACCTTCTCTATATATTACCCTTCATTGCATTTACTTTCATGGTCTTGTCAGGTATCTTGTCATACCATATGGATAACAAGAAATTCTCATTTCCTTGAATTTGTTGGAAGCCGAAAGCAAATTCACCAGAAGGCGAAAGCCATGGCATAGCATCGGGTGTTGCAGTGAGTGATGCACCAACAGATACCGAACCGTTAGTCCGTTGTGCAGCTAGACCTTGTAAGAAAGTACTTACTTGTTGTTTGGTCGTTCTTCAATTCGTGGTGATTGGTTACTGGTTGTGTAGGGATCTTATGTACCAGGTATGGAGCGGAGATTTTTGAGTCATAAGGGGAGTGAGGGAGGGAGAGGAGTAAGGAAAAACAGCATGATTCGCTTGACGATGTTAAGGTTACTGATCGGGTTACCAAGACCACCAACGTGGTTAATCAAGAGGTGTCTGATCATGGTATTCATGACGGGATGAAGGAGAGGACGATGGGGCAAGCTTTTGTGACGAGTTGTGCTAGCTATCCTGAGTAGTTCTAATTCGACTGTTGGTCAGACCGAAGGTACTACTACAACTAATGGGAACGTCAAAGATGTTGGTACCAATGTTATGATGAGGATGGTACACATAATATTGATTCAAGGGTTGCTAATGATTCTTCAAGTGCTATTGATACTAATGGCGATGAAAGCTCTAAAGTTACCGTGCATGAGGGGCCTGTTCCAAGTGAGTCTGTTTCATTTGCTAATATTTTGAAGTCGGTTTGCTCTACTTGCAAGGTTAATTTCACGTTACCTAAGGCCGCTATGGAAAAAGTCTTCAATATATATGAGAATGCCCTTGTTAGGAATTTCGTTGGTAAAGACTATTGCATTTCCTATTGTTAAAAATTATGTGACTAATACGTGGTGTAGACTTGGTTTGAAAAAGCTAATGAAAAATGATGCTGGTGTGTACCTTTTAAGTTTGAATCTAAAGATGGTATAGATGGTGTTCTTGAAAGAGGTCCTTGGATAATACGTAATTCGCCCCTTATTTTACACAAATGGACTCATAATGTGTTTTAACCATAAATAAGGTAACTAAGGTTCCGGTTTGGATCGAATTGCTTAATGTTCCTTTACTTGTGTATTTGGAAGAAGGTTTGAGCCTAATTGCTACTTAAGTAGGGAAACCTATTATGTTGGATGCGTTTAGTAGCTTGATGCGTGTTGATTCTTGGAGACGTCTTAGTTTTTCTCATGCTCTAGTTGAACTAAGCTCGGATTCTGATTTGAAAACCGAAGTTTATGGCTATTCCAAATGAGTAGGATAGTGGTTATAGTACGGAGATCATTAAAGTTGAATATGAATGGAAACTTTCTCATTGTGGTGTATGTAAAGTTTTTGAGCATGATTGTATCAATTTTCCAAAATGTGTTAAGGAGATTGTTCGTAGTGATATTAATGTGGTAGCTAAGGTTTCTACTACATTGGAAAAAAATGACGATGGTTTTATCGAGGTAAAGAATCGTATTGGAGGTATTAAACTTAATAAGCCAAAACCTAAATTTTGGAAACCGAAATTGACAGCAACTACCAATTAAAGTTCGGGGTCTAAGGTTCAAAAGGAGACTTCTTCTTCTAATGCTAAATCTGGTACTGACACTAGGTCTTCTAATTATTTTTATGTTTTGGCCTCTTTGGGGGAGGAGGATGTGGATGGGTTTCAACCAAATGGTATGGGGTCACAAGATCTGCTTGTGAGTGATTTGAAAGAAAAAGAGCATGCTGAGACTACTAAGCTGAGCACCTCTTTCTCTCCTTGTACTTCTGCTTCGGGCGATTATGGTAGCACTATTACTACTCCTATTGTTAGAAAATTTGGAAGCTTGAAAAGCTAATTATTGAAAGGAAAGTTACTCTTGCGGATGATAATGGTAAACCTCTAAAAAATGTTGATTATCCGGGTGATCATGATTGTAAAGATCAACCTTTGGGTGATTTGAAAGAGAAGGAGCAGGATGCGGTTACCAAGCCTAGTATTTCTTCCTCTACTTGTAATTCTTCAAATAAGGTGGGTGACCCGTTATCTAAGGTGGGTAATGTGGTTGTTTCTGATAGCGACGATGATGAAGTTCTGGAATATCCTAAACAGACTACTTATTTTGGTAGTGGAGGGGACGAAAAGAGTCTTTTGGAGCAATGGAAAGATGGTAAATGTGACTACAATGATTATGAAGATGATTAATTTGATGATTATGGTCTATCTGCTGCCCAATTAAAGGCTGCTGCCATCTATGACATTAGACTTGGATATGTTGCTTCTCCTTTGTTTAGCATATGGGTTGATGTGTCTTTGTCTATGCTTGTTTTTGTGTTGGTTTCTAGCTGTGTGTAGCTTGTTGATCACTTATGGTCTGTCATGAATGATTTAGTGGTTGTTCAAGCGATTTCTTGAGGTTAATGTGGTATTTCAGTCACATTCCATTATAGTTAATCGCTTTTTTAGTAATATACTTTACCGGTGAAAGACCCTTTACAAAAAAAAAAAAAAAAAAAAAAAGGTAGTTAGAAAGATGATTTGAAGTAGGGCTGCTCATCGGGTGAAAACCGGATTGGACCAAGAAAAACCGTACCGGACCGAGACCGAATCCGGCAAAAACCCTAGACCGAGACCGAGATCGAATGCGGTCGGTCCGGTCCAACAAGCCTAAATTTTCGGTTTATGGTCCGGACTGGACCGAGACCGAATTTGCCTAAAACGGTAGACCAAGACCGGACCGCCGGTCCTTCGGTCCGGTCGGTTTCGATTCGGTCTGGTCGATTTTGTCGGTCGGTCCGGTCTATTCGTCACGTTTGCTCACCCCTAATTTGAAGTATAAATGCAGCCAAAGGAGATTTTTTTTTGCTAATTTAATAATAGAAAATTATAAGTTTAAAACAACATGATGAATCTACATATTATATAAACCAAATCCCTCGTTTTACTATGGAGGCCTAAAAAATGACAGATAGGCAAGTATGGAGGCGTAAAAAATGACGCATAGGCAAGAAAAGTTGATACTATTTCACATCTTTGATATTCTATAATTACTATTTTACTGCACTACTCTCTGTCTATTCTCTCTCCCTCTCTCTCACAAATTTTGAATTCTTTCTCCAACTTGCAGGTTATCTAAAGTTGAATCATTCATTTGCATGCCTTCAAACCTTCAAGCTGTAAGTATGCTTTAGTTCTCATCTTCCTTTCATGTAATTTTTTTCTTTTGTTATTTTTTGTTTTGGTGTGGGCTTTGGACAACACATGTCTGATGCTATTAAGGCTGAGACATGGAGAAAGATGTAGAAGCGCACGAGTACGTACGAGTTAGTCCATAGAGTGGCTCGAGCTATGAAAATGGAAATTGGTTATCGTGCTCAAAAGAGGCAACCTTTCTATTTTTCATCTCATGCTCATTTAACTAAGCTCCCAAACACCAGTTGAACTTCTTCCACCTTATCGTTCTCTTAATGTGGATTCAATTGCATGTTCGGCTGATGTCATGTATCTGAGTATCTCCACCATTTTAATATATGGTCCATCTTACAGTGGATCGTAACCTGCATTTGTAAGTTATCATATCTTGTACAATTCTCTCCTCCACTCTCATCTGTTAGTTTATGGACATAAATTAATAGACATGTGTTAGGATCAAAATCGAGATCACGAGATTGCACATTTTACGTATGAAGAGTTAACGAATAATGATTAATATATAAATCGTTATATTTAATTATTATATACACAAAACGTAGAACGACCGTTTAGTAATTAACGACAATAGACTAACGATCGTTAAATATTAAAAGGAAGGAATAGATGAAATTAGATGTCAAGAAGATTCCGGATCCCCCTCTATACATAAGGGCCGATCGGTTTGGATGGGTTTATCCTAATCCAAGTCTAACTTGGACACTAAGTTTCTTATAGTGTATATACAACGCCAAGAGTTATTTGTTTTTCATCTCTTGTGCACACACACATAACCCTAAAACTTGTGTTTTCTTTTCCCTTTGAATTGCCGATAGGATAATAACCTTTTATAGGATCGATCCGAATTTTTTTATAAGCAAATCGTTTTGTGTTATTAATTTACTAGCTTAACGTTAACTTGGTATTAGTACGTGTGTACAAGAACGTGATTCAATCACACTATTGATTGAATCTTGGATTGACTTACAAAACGGTAAGGGGTAATTCCAATAATCCACATAAACCCTAATTAGGATTCATCTTGTTGATTAATTGAAGAATTGATTCTTGTTTGGCTAGAATCAAAATGTACGCATACTTTTATATCCGGTTAATTATTTACATGTTATATGATCTATTCGCTTCCGCATTACTTTGATGTTATTTGTGTTTAATTTATGATATGTCATGTTATTAATTCTAACAGCGGCATCACGAGCCTTGGATAATGTGTAATTAATTACCGAAACACATACAATAAATAATTGAATCTTTATTGATTATTGCATGCTTTAAGGTTTCTAGCTTTTAATTTTTTGAAACCCTAAAAATATTTTTTACTGTTCATCGATTTACTTTTCATATGAATGTTATTTTTAGGTTTTGTAAAATTTGTAGAAACCCTAGGTTACATGCAATATTTTTATACCCTAGGTTGCATGCAATATTTTTATATGGTTTAATTCATGAATAATTGTTATGTGACATGTAATTGTATGCGATCTTGTAGCTAATTATTATAATTGTTATGTAAAATTCATAATGATACGTGCTTGTTTCATCGCGAATTATTGGTCTATATGAATAAATTGTTAAGTTTTTCCACATGTATTGTTTTGATAATTCTTAAATTGGGGTAGACCTCAATTAAATTAATGAATCAGTTATGTACATTATGGCATATTTTTTAACTATAGTTTACGCAATTGATTTGTCGATGTATGTGGTTCACTTGCCTTTGTGAGTGAGCCTTAGTTAAATGCATTATAAACCTAGAATTGATTATTAATAGGCTTTATCAAATAAAGTTTGCATGTGGCTACATGTTTACACATAGTAATTGTTATGTTATGTGTGTGTTATTTAGTTGTTTTATTTTTTTTTTTTATTATTTGTTTTTGTTTATTTTTGTTAGACATGTTTATAAACATAAAGGGTAATTTTTTGAATAGAAAAATAATACGAACTAAATAATGGTGCAATATGATTTGGTTTTTGATGACTTAAATTTCAAGAGTTTAATTGAGTGATGAGTTTTGTACCAATAGTAAGAACGACTCACGCAATTTTGACAAACTCTAAGAGAGGTATAAGGAGGGGTACACATTAAATTGTGACCCGAATGAAGAAAGTTTTTAATACGCTTCGCGCTGACCCGCTTTTCCGCTTCTTTATGCGTCAAATTGGAGCTACCTAGTACGACTATTTTATGTACAAAATCATCTTAAGGGTGAATTAACTTTAATTGCATGCGCCACTTTGTGGTAATTATCCGAAACACTAAGTCTTTGTACTTATGCAAAAGTACAATGAAATGGACGATAACTAAAGGTAAATTCTTTGATTGGTGAACCCAATACCTCAATCCAAACTTTGTTAATTTAATCTTAGTGAATTGGTTGATAAAAAGGTTTTTATTAAAACTATTGATACGAAGTTGTAAGCATGTTTCTTCGTACATATTTTGATTATACACATCAAAACTAGTACCCTTAAAATTTAAGTTAATGCCATCTAGTTAAAAAATACTTGAAGTTGCAATTTACGTCATGTGAGAGCTTGGCTAAATTGTAATGAAAAGGTAAATCCTCATGTTGTGTGAGACCTCAACTGGACACAGTTGCAGTTCTTTAAATTAGACGACTTAATTGAGTTGTAAGTGAGAGCTTGGGACTCAAGGCATAAGATGGGGATAAAACATGTGTACCTTACAATATTGTTTGGCAATGTAAATCCCATAAAGATCTAGGAGTTGGAAATTGTTTGCCAATTATTGTTCAACAGATTACCTTATTTTATACTTTCATTACAATTGATGTAATGAAACTATGTTAATTTGGGTCCTAGTTTTCAAGAAAATTCTATGGTTATATGACTATTTCCTTGGCTATTTTATTTTCTTGAAAAGTTTAATTATCGAAAATACAAAAATTGAATTTTGTTAATTCATTAAATGTATTAATGCAATATTAAACTGTAAACATGGGTTGTTCTTGTATTGGTAAATTGATCTACACCTGTAATGGTTTTTGGTAGATTCAACTTTACTAAAAGAATAAACCTAATCCTCTTTTCATAAGAAAAAAGTGAGATTCAATCCTATTGTTTTTCATGAACGAGAAAGGTATGATAGGGAAAATTAGAATTGTATAAATTCTGAATACATAACTCATAAGCAAACTTTAATAGTTAAGAAAATACACATTTTCCGAGTTATTAAAATTAGAAGCTAGACTGATTACTGCAAAAATAGGTAAAAGGCAAACGAGTATAATTTATCTAGTTGTTCTGTTTTGACTATTTAAAGGTACTACATACAATTATTGGAATGGTAGACCTTTTAAGAAAGAAATTGCATGCCCAATTTTTCAAGTTAATGGCATTGATAGATAGTTCATCATATACATAGTAGAATACACTCTTTTAATACCTAAGTAGCTGTTACGTATGGGTGTCTTAAAGATGTAGGAAAGTAAATAGTACACTATTTGTTTTCACTGGTTATGAAACACTTTTAATGTTGTCAAATCCAGTAGGAGCATTGTGTGTATTACTGAATAAGGAATTATTATAATGACCTGAACTTCAGTGGGAGTTACAAGCTTTGTCATCTTGGTAGTAACCCAGATTATATCTAGAATGTCTCTCAAGATAATTACTTTCAAATTGTAGACACTTATGTTTTTAAGGATAGTCATGAACGTTTCCTTACTAGACAGTGATATTCTACATCTACTAGTTATGCTAATATCAATGACACAATCATATTGATCACATAAACAAACGTGTATCGTGTTATCTGCTACATAATGTTGTTTCATGTACAAGTGGGAGAAATCTTTATTGTGTGCAAGGTACAACACATAGAAATATGATTTAAAGGATTCTCTTGACTGCAAGGTAAGAGAATAAAATTCTAAATATAACTTATACATATCTAATCCAAGAAACACTTGGTGTTGCAATTTATGTTATGTGAGAGCTTAGCTAGATTGCAACAACAAGGTAAATCTTCATGTTACGTGAGATCGTATTTGGAATAAATTTATAGTTTCTAGATTAGACAAGTATTTAGAACATGTGTCAAGATGATATATAAGACTACTTCAAACTAAATATTTATTTATTATTAGAATGACATAAATAAATGAAGTAATCCAATACCACTTCAATTTGAATTTTTATGTATTTTTGTAATGACATAAATAATTGAAGAATTAATGTAGTCCTACATTATTGTGAAGTAATAAATTAACTTGAAATGACTATTGAAACCAAGAGGTGGTGTTCATCATTACATTAGTTAAACATGTTTATGTTTCATTGTAAGGATAAAAACATGAAGTCTTTTAAGACTTATAATAAAGTAAGACGTTAACTTGTTATGTTTTTTAATTAAGACATATACAAGAAGTCATTGAGTTGAACAATGATTTATAACGTATAATGGGAATATAACAGTTTATGTCTTCTTGATGAGACATGGATATGAAGTGACTTGGTCAAAGAGCACTTGTGTTATAAAGCATGCAATTGGCTTAGAAAGTCTATTGTACCATTAAGTTGACTTAGTTGGTAAATAGGTAAGCCAAAAGGAATATGTTTATCTTAAATATTGTTTGATTATCTTACAATATTAATTCTAATGAAATACCACAAGTTGATGGTATGTTCAGTTAGGAGAATTAAACTCTATTTGTTTTGTTTGATTCAAGATAACCATATCTTCTTTCTTAAAAGTAATCAAGGTTAGAAAATTGAGTATGTATTATATATACTCAATAAGACTCCAACCTAGAAGATTAATAAGACACCATTGGAATGTGATGAATCACATTAAGTCTTAAAATTGAAGTTCTGAATTTATTAAATTGCTTATGAATAGCTTATTAACAAACTAGAGTCAGGAACTGTCAATGTGTTTTGTAATATCTCAAAAGAGAACATTGTATTGTTGCTCTACTTGCTAAAGTATTTATATATAGTCTTTAAATTACAAAAGTAAGTGGGAGTTTTTTATATCTTGAAGAGATTAATTTACAAAATACGTAATCTTCTAAACACACCGATGAGTGTCTAAATACTCATCATTTTGTTCCTTCTACACCGCAAAAGCAGTCAAAAACACTTTGAAAAGTCTCAAAAGAGCGAGAAAAAATATTTAGGCGTATTTTATGCAATAATTGTCAAAATCTAGTCCCTGGTTATTCAAAACAAGTTAATTTTTCATAAAAGGCCCTCAGGAATTTTCAAGTTGTCAAAATTAGCCTTATAAAATTCAATTTTGCAAATTGGCAACTTTAGTCCCTGAAATTTCAAAGATTGACAGAATTTATCCCGGGACATTTTAAATTGGAAAATTAACATTTTTAGTCCTTTGGTAATTCTAACTTGTCAAAATTAGTCCTTATGATAATTTTTGGAAAAGTGCAGATTTGGTCCCTCAAGTTTGGTGGAATTGCAAAATTGGTCCTTGTTACTAATCTAATAACCAACCGGACCCTTTTTAACCTAAGCCCAAAATAAAAAATAATAATAAACCCAACCCACGGTCCAATACCCAAGCCCAACCCAAAGCTTAACCCTTGACCCCCCTTGAGCCTTGAACCCCACTTGAACCTTGAACCCTCCCCTATTATTAACCCCGGTCAAACCAAGTCAAAACCCGCCCATGTTTTTCCCTCCAAACCACCTTCGTCTTCACCCACTTCTCGGCAAAACCAGACCACCCCTCACCTCCAGCTATCCAACCCACACCCTTATCACTCCACCTCCACAAACCAACAAGGAGCATTAAATGCTTCCTTTCTTGCACTCAATCAAACCCCAACCGGCAAAAACGTTTTCCATAAAATACCATCAACGGCTAATATCAACTCAAGTGATCCAATGGCTCTAAAAGTGGTGGGAAAAGCTCGAGGACAAGTGGGAAGACATCTAGTTAATAAATAGAGGAAGAGAAGCTTGTAAAGGGAGTAGTTAATTTTATAATTTCTTGTAAAATCGTTTTATTATCAATGTCTTAGTTTAAGTCTTAAATTGTAATTTTCAGCTTCTATGTACTAAATTTAAGTTACTTAATCGTTTGTAATCCAATTCAAGTTCTAATTAAAAGTTTATCCAAGTTTCTTGTTTTAAGTTTTCTTTTATTTATTCGGTTTTAAATGTCTAAATCCGAGCTTCAAAAGTCTTTCTAAAGTAAGCTTATAAGTGTTGATAGCTTTTCAAGCAATATTATTACCTCGGTCAACAAAAGTCAACTGAAAAGCTCAATATGGACTTAGTTATGGAATTGGGTTGATGCAGTGCTGGAGTGGGTTAAAATAGATTAGGTAGTGTTAATTGGGTTCTGTTTCAAAGCTAAACAATAGCTAGACCAGTTGTGAGTTCTAAATTCCCTCTCCATTTAACTGTTTGAATTTGCATAATTGTCTCAGTTGATGTTGGCTAGTTGTGATTGTTTGAATTTGATTTCATTTAGCTTTAATAAGTGTTATTTGATCTTAGTTATTTACTGTCAATAGTTTTAAGGTTAGAATAAGATAAATTGTGGTTAAGACTAAGTAAACTAGTGTTTGGATTGGATAGTTATATTAAGCTTGAGGTTTGGCTTTTGCTTAAAATCGTTTTCATTAGTCTCATTTAGGATTATTAGACTTAACTCAGCTGTTGGTTTGAATCCTAGAACACTCTTTAGTCAAAATCCTCTTTAATCAGTTCTCATCTTCATTGCTGTTTGAAACAGTGATCAAAAACTTGCATATAAGATTAAATATAGTATAGTTAGCTTGCATTAGCTTCATTTCATCATAATTCATCATTTTCAGTTCTTAAATTGGTTTCAAATCTCAAATTAGTCAAACTCTCAAAGCTGTTAAAAAGTCAAAAGTGTAAAACCAGTTTTTCCAAATCTTTGTTGATTTTTCATATCTTCAATTTTGGTTCAATTCAAGTGAAATTTTGGACTTAACAAGTTCGGTTGGTCTTGAATTGAAATCGATTTTAGTGGAATTTTAGTAATAATCTATAAGCTCCTAATCGCTTGTAAATGGGTCGAAAAGTGCCACTGTGCACATACTCGATGTTAAGCGAGTGTGCATAGGTTTGTGTAGAGCTCACAACAAGCTCATGGGAGCTTGTCTTGGGCTAATTCTTGGTCTGTGAACTCCTTGCCAGGTCTACTTGAGATTGTGGTATTTGGTTTTGGGTTCCAACTAGGGTAGATAGCTTATTTTTAAGCTTGAAATAAGCACCTCAGGACTGAATTTAACTTGTTTGATTTTGTACTCATAAGCTTGTAGCTGGTAATCTAGAGGTGTAAACTAGTTGATTTAGGTTCTTTTCACTGAATTATAGCTTAATCTAGCTTCTTTGTTCATTTTGTGCTTTCTAATGCTTATTAGCTTATTTTAAGTGCTTATTCTCAAATAGTTTGCACTACAGCTTCATAATCTTACACATAAGCCCTAGTTTTTATATTTTTCATAGATTTAGAATATTATTTTAGAATTTTCCTGAATTTTCATAATTTTTCATCTTGTTTGCTATTTTTCCTTATTTAAATCAGTTTTAGGACTTTTAAATAGCTTTTAATACAAATAAATCGGAAAAGCTTCAAAAAATAAGTTTTCAATTTTCATAGATTAAGATAAATATAAAAAGCAAAAAATATTTTTCCATAATTTTCTTAGTTAAATTTGTAATTTTAGCAATTTAATTAGTTTTAAATAGTTTTAAATCATAGAAATTAGAATATAAATCGGAAAAATACAAAATTAGTTTTGAAAATTCTCTTTAGTTATTTTAGATTTTTAAAAATAGTTTTACAATTTTCCTCTTTATTTTCATAATTTTTAGTATTTTAATTTAGTTTTAAAAGTTTAAAATTAGTTTTAATTCAAATTTATAAAAGAAAATCAAGAAAATCAATTTTAAAAATAGTGATAGCGTTTATTTAATATAATTTAGCTTTTTAATTTTCTTTCTCGATTTTTCCTTTGTCATCTAGTATTATCATTAACCCATTTCATTGATATCACCCGATCATTTCTGCGTTTAGCTTTAATCGCATGACTCGTTGGGCTGGGACTTAACGACCGGGAAACACTAAACTCTCTCCGGACTTAATTGCATTGCGTTCTCAAGTGTTCGACTTTTATTACGGTTGACCATTCACAAGTGGTTGACTTGTGTAATAAACGACCGTTTGGGACCGATCAAATTTTAGGCGCATTGAGTTGTGCTAATAATCTTACGTTTAGCAGATTAGTGATTTGAATATTCACTCCTTGTTCATACCATCTATATATATTTATATTTTCTTATAAAAATCCAAAAATCCAAAACATCTTAAAACATATAAAACACAAAAATATTTTTCTTTTGTTTCTACATATATATAAAAGATAAAAATACAAAAGATTTTCCGTTTTCTTTGTTTAAATAACAACATAAAAATTACCATCGAGAACCAAGGCAGTACTACCTAAGCTGGGGTACGACCATAATAAGTTCCCGAACCAAAGATTAAAACTTGCCTTTGTGTCCTTGTGAGTGGTGTACCTTTTTCAAAGAAGCCATTCATCTTGTGATTATTGGTTTAAGTTCACTGTCGTTTTGCATCGATTTTGTTTTAATTTGATTTGTTGTTATATCTACTTTTCAAAACCATAAAACCCAAAAGATTCTTCTTTCCCCATTTTCATAATTCCCTTGACTCGAGATTTCTTAGAGTCAACTCTAGTATATGCGCACTCGCTCTTCTAGGTCTGTGAGCCCATTTCGTGAGCTTGTCGATTCCAAGAAGGCGTATCCGTAGGCGTTCGCCCCATCGGTCGGATCGAGATCCGGATGCTCGCGCACTACTTCCGTTATCATGGCGGAAGAGCGTCCTATGTGCGAGCTTCTCCAAGCACCCATCGATGGGTATGGAGATGCTATTGTTATCCCGACCATTGTGGTGAAAATTTTGAACTCAAAACGGGTTACTAAATCTTGTAACCTCAAGTCAATTCTATGGTTTTGAGAGGATGATCCTCATGCTCATATTCGATGGTTTAACAAGATTGCATCTACCATCAAATACAAGAATGTCCCTACCGATCTTGTCAAACTTCTTCTTCCCATTTTCCTCGAGGACAAGCCGGTTGGCTTGAAAAACAACCCCTCAATCGATTGAAACATGGGAAGATTTGGTGAAGAAATTTGTGAGCGAGTTCTATCCACCTTCTAAAACCACGAGTCTTAAAAGCGAAATCATCAAGTTCACACAAAAGTTTGATGAATCCTTGAGTGAATCGTGGGATCGTTTTAAGGAGTTGCTCGCAAATGTCCTCACCATGGTTTCTCCGAGTTGATGCAACTCGATACTTTCTATAATGGGTGAGTCAATCGATCAAGATTCTCTCAATTCCTCCATTGGAGGAAATTTCTTGAGCAAAGCGTAAAAGAAGCTTTAGCGATCATTGAAAACAAGTCTAAAGTCCGACCGCACGAAGCAAACCGGTTGTTTCCCAAGTCGGTGTTGGTCCTTCTACTTCATCGCCGTGAGTCAATCTAGCACCGATGCTAAGATTGACAAACTCACTGAAGCAATTCAAGCTTTGGTTCTCTCCAAAAAAAAGTTTCTTTCCACAAACTTCACCTCTGCTGAAGTTAAGAAAGTGGAAGTATGTGTTACTTGCGGTGGCCCCATGCCTATTACAAGCTGTATGGCCACCGATGGTAACCCTTTTGAAACAAACGTGTGGCGGGGTTTCAATTCAGAGGCAACCAATACCGTGCTCCTATGGACCCGAACCACCGTCCTAACCACTACTGGACCACCCGGTTTCAACCAAAACCAAAACCGTAATCAAAATCGAATAGAACGAACCAAGGTTTTCAAAACCAAGGTAATTTTAGTCAAAATAACGGTTTTCAAAATCAAAGTCAAAATTTCCAAAACCAAGGAAATTTTAATAGAAACCGAATCGGGAAATTTCAACCGGGGTATTTTCATGGCAATAATCAAGGAAATTTCCAAAATCAAGGCCCTAATCCAAACAATAGAGGCGAATTTTCCTACACAAAATCAAGCCATTGTTCCAACTGGACCATCATCGATGAGTTGTTGAAGCAATTCATGAAATCCCAAGAGGAAATGAATAGGTTGTTGGTTAGCGGATTACGACATTAAGAAGTCTTTAAATGATCGACCCTCGGGCTCGGTACTTTACCTAGCAACACGATCGCTAATCCAGGGGCGATGCAAAGCGATCACAACCGTAAGTGGTGCTTCATATGATGGACCCGCTATTCCTACTACCTCTTCTTCTTCTCTCCCGAAGGTAGTGGAAAGTGAACTGAGGCGACAAAGGACCAAGTGCAACCCACTAGCTCTCGAGCACAAACACATGTCCATCCTCAAGTTGTCCCGAAACCCAAATCCAAACCAGAGTTGTTTTGAACCTCCTGTAGCTCCGTTGAAAACCCCAAATCCAAAACTTCTATTCCTTACCCATCACGTTTAAATGAGCAAAAGCTCGCGAAAAAGCCGGTCATCAAATGGACAAATTTTTCAAATTTTCCAAGAACTACATTTTGACATAAGCTTGCGGATGCTATCATCTTGATGCCCAAGTTTGCATCAACTCTCAAACACATGTTAAGCAACAAGGAAAAAGCTGTTTGAAATGGCTAAAACTCCTCGAGCGAGCGCTCGGCGATTTCATTAAAAGCTTCAAAAGCTTGGAGATCTGGAAAATTTCTTCTACCTTGTGTTTTCCGGAATGATTGAATGCTTTGCCTCGCCGATCTTGGTGCAAGCATCAATCGATGCCTTATTCGATATGGAAGAAACTTTCTCTTCGAACTTATTCCTACCGCATGACTCTTGAGCTTGCGGATCGTTCAATATCGCGTCCTCTTGGCATCGCCGAGGATGTATTCGTGAAAGTAGGAAAGTTCCATTTTCCGGTGACTTTGTGGTTGTTGACTTGATGCCGATCATCGGGTTCCCTCATTGTTGGACGAGGATTCACGAGCGGGCGTGCTCTCATTGATGTATTTGAGCAAGAAATCACATTACGTGTGGGTAATGAAGTCGTCACCTTTAACCTTGATCAAACTTGAGGTACTCCGCAAACTATGATTACGAGTCGGTTAACCGAATAGATATCATTGATGTTGCTTCTGAAGAGTACTCTCAAGAAGTTCTCGGTTATGTTCATAATTCTTCGAGTGATAATCTCACTCATTCATCTCAACCCATCATTGCCAATTCTACTCCTTCTCTCACTCCGTTTGAGGGAAGTGACTTCATCTTGGAAGAGATTGAAGCATACTTGTCTAGTGATTCGGTTTCATGGGAAATTGATCACGCTCCAATTGACATGGAGGGAGATATTCTTCTTCTTGAGAAGTTGTTAAATCAGGACACTTCTCCTCCACTCCCTCCCGTTAAGCTTCATAATAAGGAAGTTAAGTCAGTTGAGAAAACTGAAGAATTTCCTGAGGTTGAACTTAAGGACTTACCACCTCACCTCGAGTATGCATTTCTTGAGGGTGATGATAAATTACCCGTCATTATTGCTCGAGATTTGAGTAAAGATGAAAAGATCGCTCGATAAAGGTCTTGAAGTCACACAAGCAAGCAATTGCTTGGAAACTCTCTGACATTAAGGGTATCAACCCTGAGTTTTATACTCACAAAATCTTGATGGAGGATGACTTCAAGCCAGCAGTTCAACAACAAAGGCGAGTAAATCCAAAAATCCATGAGGTTATCAAACAGGAGGTTATCAAACTTCTTGATGCCGGTTTAATTTACCCGATCTCTGATAGTCCTTGGGTCAATCCCATCCACTGTGTTCCAAAAAGGGTGGCATAAGCTGTTGTCACAAATGAAGAAAAGCGAGTTAATTCCAACTCGATTGGTTACGGGATGGCGTGTGTGTATTGACTATCGCAAGTTAAACGAAGCCACCGTAAAGACCATTTTCCTCTACCCTTCATGGACCAAATGCTTGAGAGATTAGCGAGGAGCGAATACTATTGTTTCCTAGATGGTTTCTCGGGGTATTTTCAGATCCCCATTGATCCACGGGATCAAGAAAAGACCACATTCACACCGCCCATACGGAACTTTTGCCTACAGACGTATGCCTTTTGGCCTATGTAACGCTCCCCGCACGTTCCAACGATGTATGATGGCAATTTTCCACGACATGATCGGAAACAATGGAGGTGTTTATGGATGACTTCTCGGTCATTGGGGACTCATTTCAAACATGTCTCTCCCATTTAGAAAAATGCTCAAGCGGTGTGAAGACACCAATCTTTGTCTAAATTGGGAGAAGAGCCACTTTATGGTCAAAGAAGGCATAGTCCTTGGCCATAAGATTTCAAAAACGGGATCGAGGTCGATAGAGCAAAAGTGGATGTCATTGCCAATTGCCTCATCCTACTACCGTCAAAGGTATTAGGAGTTTTTAGGTCATGCCGGGTTTTATCATGATTCATACAAGATTTTCTAAAATCGCTCGACCTATGACTCATCTCCTTGAGAAGGATGCTCCTTTTATCTTCTCACCGAGTGCATCGAAGCTTTTGAAACATTAAAGAAAAAGCTACGGAAGCACCCATTCTCGTTGCCCCGATGGGATTTACCCTTTGAACTCATGTGCGATGCAAGTGATTTTGCTATCGGTGCGATCTGGGGCAACGTAAAACCAAGCATTTTCAGCCTATCCACTACGCGAGTAAGACTATGATGAAGCTCAAACCCATTACACCACTACGGAAAAAGAATTATTAGTTGTGGTGTATGCGTTTGAGAAGTTTAAACCATACCTAATCTTGACCAAATGCGTGGTGTATACGGATCACTCGGCTCTCAAATATCTCTTTGCAAAACAAGATGCAAAGCCGAGATTGCTCGTTGGGTTCTCCTCTGCAAGAATTTGATATCATTATACGTGATAAAAAGGAGCCGAGAACACGGTTGCGATCATCTGTCCGTCTAGAAAACCCTCACCGGGATGTGTTCGAGAAAAGGAAATAAACGAAACATTTCCTCTCGAAACACTCAATGTGGTTTCTTTTCGTGGAGACTCTTCTACCCCATGGTTTCTTGACTTTGCAAATTACCATGCGGGTAACTTTGTGGTGAAAGGGATGTCGTCCCAACGGAAAAACAAATTCTTTAAAGATGTAAAACATTACTCGGGACGACCCTACTTATTCAAAATTTGCGCGGATCAAGTCATCGAGCGATGTGTGTATGGTCGGGAAGCCAATGACATTCTCAAGGCTTGCCATTACGGACCTCTTGGGGACATCATAGCCCCAACTACACCGCCAAGAAGGTGTTTGATTCGGATTTTATTGGCCCACGATTTACAAGGATGCCCACGAATTTGTCAAAACACGTGACGCTTGTCAACGTCACGGAATATCTCACAAAGAAATGAAATGCCCAAAACGCCATTCAAGTGTGTGAGATTTTGACATATGGGGCATTGACTTTATGGGGCCATTTCCTTCATCTCGAGGAAATAAATACATACTCGTGGCCGTTGACTATTTGTCAAAATGGGTTGAAGCGAAAGCTTTGCCTACCAACGATGCCCGAGTTGTTGTGAAATTCTTAAAATCTCTTTTGCTAGGTTTGGAACTCCACGAGCTATAATCGGTGATCGTAGTGCGCATTTCTGCAATGACCGGTTTGATAGAGTCATGCAAAAGTATGGTGTAACTCACCGTCTCTCTCTGCGTACCACCCCAAACAAGTGGGCAAGTGGAAGTTTTCAACCGGGATTAAAAGAATTCGGAGAGGACGGTGGCGAAAACCGTGCCTCTTGGTCGGATAAGCTAGATGGACGACTGGGCCTTCCGTGCGACTTATAAAACACCCATCGGTGTACTCCATACAAGCTAGTGTACGGAAAGGCGTGTCATCTGCCGATTGAGCTTGAGCACAAAGCATCTTGGGCCTTGAAACATGCCAACCGATATTCAGAGACGGTTGGTGATCACCGGAAAGTTCAAATGAATGAATTAAATGAACTCCGTGATCAAGCATACGAGAACTCTTTGATCTACAAAGAAAAGACAAAGAAGATTCATGACTCAAAATCAAGAACCGCGTTTTCAACGTCGGTGATCGAGTCCTTCTTTTCAATTCAAGATTGAAGATTTTCTCGGAAAACTAAAATCCCATTGTGCGGACCATTCACCATCACTAAAGTATTTCCTTATGGAACCATTGAGTTATCTCAACCCGATGGTCCAAATTTTAAAGTGAATGGTCATCGATTGAAGCACTATTTTGGAGAGGACATTCCACCTGTGGTTGTCCGGATCTACAAACTTTCCCCATGAACCAATGAATGCGGGGATCGAGTCAAGCTAGCGACTCGGGAATCAAAAACAAGTAGCACACTATATGGGTTTTCACCCGTATTTCGACTTCTTTCTATTTTCTACCACCCTAGTGTGGGGAGTTGCCCATTGTTGTATATAAGTTTTCAAAAAAAAAAAAAAAAAAAAAATCAAATAAAGGCCGTAGTATTTCCTTTTCGTTCTATGTTTCGGCATAACCGCACGGTACTTTGAATATTGAGGGCAATATTCATTTCTAGTGTGGGGGAATTCTCACGAATTTTATCATGTAATTATACCACCCAATTCCCCATTTTGGCCAAAATTTTTTTTGGAGTAAGTGTTTTGCACTTACTCAACATACTGATTATCGATCCGCCATGTCTAATAAACAAAAGGATTGGCTAATCCAGAGCAAAGCGGCTCTTGGTAAAGATATCTCAAATCCGTTGACGGCTTGCAATTTGCCCAAAATTGTATGGTGTTCATTCACCATATCTTTAATTAGTGAAGAGTTGGCTAGCCCGCAAGTTTATGGCTTGTGGTAAAGGCGATTGGAAAACCATAATTGGTAATCGACTCACCAAAGATATTTTATCTAAGAGTTGGCTAGTCCGAAGCAAGCGGCTTCGGTAAAGACAAATCAAAACCGTTGAAAGTGGTGATTTGCTCAAAATCATTTGGTTATCATTGTACCAAGGTTCTTACTTGAACTGAAACATTTGGCTACTCGAAGTAATGGCTTTTGGTAAAGAGATTCAAATCCATTAAGTTTTTCAAAAGATTGCTAGGGACTAGCAATAGTTTAGTGTGGGGATTGATGAGTGTGTAAATACTCATCATTTTGGTCAATCTGAGCGCAAAAACATTTAAAAACACTTTGAAAAGTCTCAAAAAGATGAAAAAATATTTAGGCGTATTTTATGCAATAATTGTCAAAATCTAGTCCCCGGTTATTCAAAACAAGTTAATTTTTCATAAAAGGCCCTCCTTTTGAATTTTCAAGTTGTCAAAATTAGCCTTATAAAATTCAGTTTTGCAAAATGGCAACTTTAGTCCCTGAAATTTCAAAGATTGATGAAATTTACCTGGACATTTTAAATTGGAAAATTAACATTTTAGTCCTTTGGTAATTCAAACTTGTCAAAATTAGTCCTTATGATAATTTTGGAAAATTACTTTTTGGTCCTCAAGTTTGGTGGAATTGCAAAATTGGTCCTTGTTACTAATCTAAAACCAAACCGGACCCTTTTAACTAAGCCCAAAAATAAAAAAATAATAAACCCAACCCACGGACCAATACCCAAGCCCAACCCAAAACCTTGACCCTTGACCCCTTGAGCCTTGAACCCCGTGAACTTGATTTGAACCCCCTATTATTAAACCCGGTCAAAATAAGTCAAAACCCACACCTTTTCCTCAAACCACCTTCTTCTTCACCCACTTCTCTACAAAACTCACCACCCTCACCTCCAACTACAACCCACACCCTTATCACTCCACCTCCACAAACCAACAAGGAGCATTAAATGCTTCCCTTCCTTGCACTCAATCAAACCTAATTGGCTAAACCGCGTTTTCCGCCAAAAATACCATCAACGGCTAATATCAACTCAAGTGATCCAATGGCTCAAAAAAGTGGGAAAAGCTCGGAGGACAAGTGGGAAGAATTTTGTTGATAAATAGAGGAAGAGAAGCTTAGAAGAAGAGTAGTTAATTTTTATAATTTCTTGTAAAATCGTTTTATTATCAATGTCTTAGTTTAAGTCTTAAATTGTAATTTTCGGTTTCTATGTACTAAACTTAAGTTACTTAATCACTTGTAATCCAATTCAAGTTCTAATTCAAAGTTTATCCAAGTTTCTTGTTTTTAAGATTTCTTTTATTTATTTAGTTCTAAATAATCTAAATCCAAGCTTCAAAAGCTTATTTTAAACTCAACAAGCTTACTAACTCGTTGATAGCTTTAAGTGAGCTTTAATATTATTCCTCAAATTCAACAAAAGTCAACAAAAGTCAATATGGACTTAATTATGGAATTGGGTTGATGGAATTGGATTGGGTTGAAGATAGATTAGGTAGTGTTAATTGGGTTAGGATTTCAAAGCTAAACAATATTTGGACAAGTTGTGAGTTCTAAATACTTTCCATTTCAATACTTGAATTTGCATAATCTAAATTGATGTTGGCTAGTTGTGATTGTTTTAATTTGATTTCATTTAGCTTTAATAAGTGTTATTTGATCTTATTGATTTATCGTCATTAGTTTTTAAGTTAGAATAAGATAAAATGTGGTTAAGACTAAGTAAACTAGTGTTTGGATTGGATAGTTATATTAAGCTTGAGGTTTGGTTTGTGGTTAAGATCAATTTCATTAGTCTCATTTAGGATTATTAGACTTAACTCGGTGATTGGTTTGAATCTAGAACACTCTTTAGTCAAAATCCTCTTTAATCGGTTCTTATCTTCATATTGTTTGAATCAATGGATCAAAACTTGCATATAGGTTTAAATATAGTTAGTATAGCTTGCATTAGTCTTCATTTTATCATTAAACATCATTTCAGAAGATAAATTGGTTTCAAATCTCATTTTAGTCAAACTTTCATTGTAGTCATTAAAAAGTCAAAAGTGTCAAAACGGTTTTCCAAACTTTGTTGATTTTTCATATCTTCAATTTTGGTTCAAAGCTTTTGGAATTTTGGACTTAACAAGTTCGATTGGTCTTGAATTGAAATCGATTTTAGTGGAATTTTAGTAATAATCTATAAGCTCCTGCATAGCTTGTAAATGGGTCAGTGCCTGCACACACTCGATGTAAGCGAGTGTGCTGAGTTTGTGTAAAGCTCACAACAAGCTCATGGGAGCTTGTCTTGGGCTAATTCTTGGTTTATGAACTCCTTGCCAGTCTACTTGAGATTGTGGTATTTGGTTTTGGGTTCCAACTAGGGTAGACAGCTTATTTTTAAGCTTGAAATCAGCTCCTCAGAACTGAATTTACTTGTTTGATTTTGTACTCATAAGCTTGTAGCTGGTTATCCAGAGGTGTGGACTAGTTGATTTTGGTTCTTTTCATTGATTTATAGCTTAATCTAGCTTCTGTGTTCATTTTGTGCTTTCTAGTGCTTATTAGCTTATTTTAAGTGCTTATTCTCAAACAGTTTGCACTACAGCTTCATAATCTTACACATAAGCCCTAGCTTTTATATTTTTCATAGATTTAGAATATTATTTTAGAATTTTCCTGAATTTTTCACAATTTTTCATCATTGTTTGCTATTTTTCTTATTTTAAATCGGTTTTAGGACTTTTAAATAGCTTTTAATACAAATAAATCGAAAATCTTCAAAAAATAAGTTTTCAATTTTCCTAGATTAAGATAAATATAAAAAGCCAAAAAATATTTTTCCATAATTTTCCTAGTTTAAATAGTAATTTTAGCAATTTAATTAGTTTTAAATAGTTTTAAATCATAGAAATTAGAATATAAATCGAGAAAAATACAAAATTAGTTTTGAAAATTCTCTTTAGTTATTTTAGATTTTTAAAAATAGTTTTATAATTTTCCTCTTTATTTTCATAATTTTTAGTATTTTAATTTAGTTTTAAAAGTTTAAAATTAGTTTTAATTCAAATTTATAAAAGAAAAATCAAGATAATCCAATTTTAAAAATAGTGATAGCGTTTATTTAATATAATTTAGCTTTTAATTTTCTTTCTCAAATTTTTCCTTTGTCATCTAGTATTATCATTAACCCATTCCTGTTCAATATCACCCGATCACTACGCGTGTAGCTTTAATCGCACGACTCGTTGGGACTTAACGACTGGGAAACACTAAACTCCTCCGGACTTAATTGCATTATGTTCTCAAGTTGTTCGACTTTTATTACGGTTGACCATTCACAAGTGGTTGACTTGTGTAATAAACGACCGTTTGGGACCGATCACAATATTGTACATATATTTTAATGCATGTCTTATGACAAGATTATTGATCACACTTAAGCAATTAACTATGATTGAATATTCTTTCCTAGACACATTAAATATGTAAAGATGACAATTGTCATACTTATTTTCATTAAAATGAAAATTACAATGGAATATAAAAACTCTTTCTCGAGTGATTACCTGAGCGAGGACGAGTGATTACTTGAGCGAGGACGGTAAATAATCAAAAGGAGTTTTGAATTCACATAATCTTTGAAAGTGTACAAACTACAAGAATCTATGAATGGATTAATGCATGCATCTAGAAGACAAGTCTTATGTTTAAATATTAAATTCAAGTTTTGATTTAATAATTAAATAAGATAACTCCTAAATATCCCTAAAAGCTAGTAGGCGTATTCTGTTTAATATCTTAAAATCTTATATGTTGTATAACATATGGGAAGTAACATTCCATCTAAGCTAAATGTTAAGTTTTAGTTGGGAATGAAACTTCACATAAAAGATTTAGAAAATAAGACATATAACCTTGAAATATATGTTTATTGTTAATAAACATGTGCGGTAAAATCAATGGTACATGATATATCATTTGGAAAATGGATACATATCTTTCGAAAAGATAGAACATGAATGATATCTAAGTCTGACTTGAATATTCATCATGTACATCATATTGTGTATTTAAATTATTGTATCATGCTTGAATGCAAGATGATTTGACAACATTGATATTTAACCGAAAGTTATTAGATAACTTGTGTAATGAATATTCTAATAGAATATATTTGGACTTAGAATTACATTTCTCAGTTTGGAATTGCTCCTAGTTTCTAAGAATGAACAATATGGCAATTGTTGCGTAATTGTTATAGCTGACAACAAACTTGAAAGTTTGGAAGGCATCGAGCATTACACAATAGATATTAAAGTTTGCGGGATTTTTAACGAGCATATTGTTGTATGTATACACTGATGCTGGTTTTAATTGAGATTACACTCAATACTAGTCATGGTAGGATTTCATCCTTGTTAATAGCCATGTGAACTAGTTGTGCTCAACTAAGAGCATAGTTGCATTATACATTAAACTTTAAAATGTTTGAAAGTTTAATTGTCATAAATTGGTGGTAGAGGATGTCACACACTTTATGAAATATTATTTGGCAATATCAAGATATTTGAATGCATACATACAAGAACTTCACTAGTTGAATTCTTGAAATAAGTATTCTCAAAATTCCGATAGATCAAAGTTAGTTGAATTTTATGCTTTGTCAATAAGTATGATTGTCATTACTTGAGGCATAATTGTCAACAAGTATGATTGTCATTACTTGAGACAAAATTCATTAACTAGAATTTTCATTCATTGATCTATTTAGTATTTTGATAAGGGATGTTAAACATTTAATATAATGAATTAAAATACTTGGTATGTTTGATTTCACTTATAATATATTGTATCTTATCTTTGCATGTTTAATCCGTGAATAACTTAGTTATTCTAAAATAGTCCGTTGTCAATTATTGATATGGGGATATCATTGAACTAAGACACATCTGAATATTGGTAGAATATACTTGAACGTATATTGATGTGTTGCATACCAATTTCAGATGATATTCAATGAATTGAATATAAACTTATCCCAACTACATGATTTTACTTTATGGATATTGTTATTAAGTAAATCATGAATAGTTATCCTCTGACTTGAGATACCAGATAAGTGTCATGAATGTAGTGCATTTATGTGGAACAACTTATCGCTATACGTAACTGTAGTCATAAGGGTTGTTTTAAGAAGTGTTGCAAAGTTCATGGGTTTTGCTTGTAGTTAAGATATAATTTGTTCCTTCAAATTTGATATGAAGTTTAATACTGCTGGGCCTCTCGTAGGGTTGACAAGATGTTTGCGCGACCACCCCCAAGATCTCCCCTGAATGTGTTCAGAAGATTTGGTAATCTTTCTCAATCACAAACAACGAGAAACAGAATAGTTGAATAAAGAATGACTTGGATCCATATCTTTATTTAACATGGTATTAGAAACAAAAGGATAATAATAATGATGAATCATTAAATGGTTTTTTCATGAGACCTTACTCAAGTTGTACTAGAGGCATCTGCGTATTGGTAGACGCTAACCGATGTGATTACACTATTAAGATATGTTCAAATGGGAGCTGTTAGTTCATGGACATAAATTAATAGACGTATGTTAGGATCGAACTCGAGATCACGAGATTGCACACTTTACGTATGAAGAGTTAACGAATAAGATTTAATATATAAAACGTTATATTTAATTATTATATACACAAAAAGTATAACGACCGTTTAGTAATTAACGTCAATTGACTAATGACCGTTAAATATTAAAAGGAAGGACTAGAATTAGATGTCAAGAAGGTTCCGGATCCCCCTCTACACATAAGGGCCGATCGGTTTGGATGGGTTTATCCCAATCCAAGTCTAACTTGGACACTAAGTTTCTTATAGTATAAATACAAGGCCAAGGGTTATTTGTTTTTCATCTCTTGTGCACACACACATAACCCTAAAACTTGTGTTTTCTTTTCCCTTTGAATTGCCGATCGGATCATAACCTTTTAAGAGATCGATCGGAATTTGTTTTATAAGCAAATTGTTTTGTCTTATTAATTTACTAGCATAACGTTAACTTGGTATCAATACGTGTGTACAAGAACAAGATTCAATCACGTTATTGATTGAATCTTAGATTGAATTACAAAACGGTAAGGGGTAATTCCAATAATCTACATAAACCCTAATTAGGGTTCATCTTGTTGATTAATTGAATATTGATTCTTGTTTGGCTAGAATCAAAATGTACGCATACTTTTATATTCGGTTAATTATTTACATGTTATATGATCTATTCGCTTCCGCATTACTTTGATGTTATTTGTGTTTAATTTATGATATGTCATGCTATTAAATTCTAAATCATCATCTATTCGGTGTGACTGTTTAAAGTCAATTGCACCGTGTTTTAATTCTCGTTTTTATTTTGGCTTGAAGCATGTTTCTCAGATCATCTTGGATGGGTGATGGAACAAAGAATGATGGAAGATGATGCATGCTCAGGCAAAGGAAAAAAAAAGCTATAAGATGAAATGTTGAGATTAGTAGAATATCTATTTACGTTTGTCATCTATCACGAAAATTCAGAAAAAAAGTTATGTTAATCAGTGACATTAAATATTTTTTGGTTATTTAATTAAGGGCAAATGTTTTTAAAATATATTATAATTTGTTTTTATGGGTAGCGAATAAATTTTTTTGATTTTGTGTGTTTTCTTTCAAATTCATTATTTTTTTGGGTATTTTGCGAAAAATTTTGACATTTTCGCCTTCTTTTAATAAATTTTGAGGAGGTTATTTTACATACCAAACTTTTTACATACTAAGGACTCATCTCACCATCCATATAAAAATAAATCGATGGTGAGATTAAGCGTTTTATTATTTCACCTATTTTTATAATTTAATTATCTCTTAAACCGTTAATCGTTAAGCAAAATCATTACACCATCGCGACGGAGATTTTATTATCTTTCTATGGAGGCAAGACTTTGATATACTTTCAAAAAAAAATCGTTTTTCACGTTTTTCGTCTTTTTTTTTGAACTGGATTTGCATTAAATATCATATACGATTTAACACTAATTTGAAGATCACATGTGATATTGGTGTTAAATCACATATGATATGTAATATCATATGTGATACTAGTGTTAAATCATATATGATAAATCATATATATATATATATATATATATATATATATATATATGGTAGGGTTAAAATGAAAAGTTTTTATAATGAAAAGAATGAGAAGGATGTGGAGGTGACATGTGTCACCGTTGCCACATCAGCCATGCCGTGTCATGTGACATGTATGTCACCCCCCCCTCCAAAAAATTTTCCAAAAAAAAAAATCCATAAAATTTATTCTTTGCATCACAATTATAAAATATTGCATCACAATCATAATTGTGATGCAAGAACTCTAATCTTAATGCACTAAAATCATGATTATGATGCGATAACTTTATAATAGTAATGCGATAACTTATAACTTTAATGCACTAATAAGTTTTGGTGCATCTTTATTATAAGTTCTTGCATCATAGTTAATAGTTAAGTGCATCAATTATGATGCACTAAAATCAAGGTTATAACCTTAATGCACTAAAATCATGATTGTGATGCAATAACTTTATAAGCGTGATGCAATAATTTATAACCTTAATGCACTAAAATCATAATTGTGTGTGATAACTTATAACCTTAATGCACTAATAAGTTTTGGTGCATCTTTATTATAAATTCTGAGATCATAGTTAATAGTTAAGTGCATCAAGTATGATGCACTAAAATCAAGGTTATAACCTTAATGCACTAAAATCATGATTGTGATGCGATAACTTTATAAGCTGTGATGCGATAATTTATAACCTTAATGCACTAAAATCATGATTGTGATCACGATAACTTTATAAGCGTGATGCAAGAAAAAATTTGGCAGAAATTTTGGCGAAAAAATTGCCCCAAAAAAATTTTAGGGAAAAAAATTCTACTGGGGGTATGGTGATGTGTGAAGGTGTGGCACGTCACCTCGCTCGCGTTTTCTCATTCTTTTCATTCAAGTTAAACTTTTCATAATAACTTAAATATATATATATATATATATATATATATATATATATATATATATATATATATATATATATATATATATATATATATATCTTTATTTTCGGTAACCTCATTAAGTCACGAGAATATGGAGGCTCCCATTGAATGAATCATAATTTAGTAAAGTATTTTTTATTTATTTTATTAATGTAATTTTGGAGGGGTAATATTGGTATTTAACTTACTCCATAATAAGTAAATATGGTTTTGGAAAAATGTATTCCGTAACTGTCCTTAATTAGCGGACATTGTTGAATTGGCCCATTAAGAAAAATTGATAGATCCAAAATTAGGAGAAAACATCTCTAAAAACCCTAACCACTCTTTCTTCTCCCAATTATTTTCACAGCCACCACGACTATGGCCTCCCTATATTGATCGGATCACGACCACCACTACTATGGCCTCCCTATATTGATCGGATCTACAATGGCTTTTTATCAACAACTGATCCATTTTTCGAGTTCTTTTACAAAGAATCTAAAGGTAAATGTTTTTTCACATCCTCATAACTCGTTTTTATTGAGCAGGTAAATTTCGTTTTCGAGTTTAATACTCCTTTCAAAAAGTTTTCGAGTTTTATACTACTTGAGATTAGGAAGCATATGGCATGAGTCGAAACATACTCCTTTCAAAAAGTTCGTCACTGGGTTAATATTATTTAATTGCACCTATAGGAGCCAAGCGACAAACATTATGGTCGTTTTTTTTTTATCATGTTAGGATTATAATTCCTAATTACAAGCAAAATTGACATAGCTGGAGTAATAGTGAACAAGTGTCATGATATATCTGCTATCATAACAATGCATAATAATTATTTTGTTGCAAGTTATGATAGCTCTAATAAGAAATCAACAGCAACATATTTTTTGTTCTTCTTTATAATAGTTTGCAGTAAATTTGAATTTTTGGTGATCTTGAGTTGTTTGCAGGGTCTTTTTTTAGTTAAGGATCAATCGATTGATTGCTATTTTGACCTGAAAAACGCTTTTTTGCAGGGGTTAGTCTAGTTTGACAATGGCTTCTAGAGCAATAGTGAGACGTAGTCGCCTTCTTCACGATCACTACAATGATTACGGTCGTGTAGTTGAAGGACTGACGAGTGCAAAGGCGAAAGCCAAAGCGAAACAGGTTAATGACTCTCAGAAGACCTCTAATCCCATTTTGAAAAGGACTTGGGCAATGCTATTGGGGATCGGTCCAGCTTTACAAGCCATAGCTTCTATTAGCAGGTGAAATACTCAATATAGCAGCCTAAAATCGACCAAAACTCATATAGCAGGTAAATTTCGTTTTCGAGTTTAATATAAGGAAAAAAGCTAAAAATACTCTATGTACTTTTCGTGATAACTCATTATGTTTTCTCAACTTTTTTTTATTGTCATTTTACTTAACATTGTTTCACGTCTGCTGTCCTTATGCTTAATTATTTATTCTTTCTAACATTAAAAGACAATAGTACCTTGTCTTCTTCACCAGCCATCACCACCACCTCTGCCCATCAAAATCACCACCACCTTGACCATCAAAACCACCACCACTACAACAACTCATTTTAAAACCCTTCAACAACCGAATTGAATACAACAAACCACCATATAAACACCACATTGAGCGACTCCATAATCAGTTCGTAAAGCATTTTAAAGGGCTTCACATACCGCGATATATGACTAACAAATTACTCTTTGAAACATTTCAGCGCCTTAGGTAGTGATACCTATACATATTCAGGATCATAATGTTGACACAACATAATTTCCCTGAACAAGCGATTTTCTAATTTACAAAATCCAACGGTCAACCATATTCATTCCTTTCATTTTACTACTCCATTTCGAGAAAGATGATGGCGCTGAAGATGATGTTGGTGTGACATCATCGTATGGATGCTGGAACAGGATCAGTTTGACGGACGAGAAGTCGCTCCGGTTGACGACGTTGTTGTGGCGAAGGTCATTGAGGTGAGGCTTGAGGATGCATATGTTATCTCCATGAGAAATATTGTTATAGATGGGGTAGTAGAGATGAAAAGAAGGTATTTAAGTCTTTTGCATGAGAAAACATTTAATTAAGCATAATGACAGCGTGAAACAATGTTAAGTAAAATGACAATAAAAAGTTGAGAAAGCATAATGAGTTATCAGAAATCGACATAGAGTATTTTAGCTTTTTCCTTAATATAAATCATTGATATTTTATTATTTGTTGGCAAATAGCAGTTATTGTTTACCAACAACATGTTGATCAAAATGATTATTCATATAACACGCTAGGGGTGTTTATTAAGTGGGTACACCCGACCCGAACCAACGTCAATTTTGTTTCTTGGATTTATGCTATATGAGTTTTGGTCGATTTTAGGTTTAAACCCAATATTTTCAATAGTGCATGGTTTAGATTTGATTTATAAAAAATCTATACGAGACTCACCCAAAAACCGATTTATTTTCATCTAATTAGATAAACTTTCAAGTATTGGAAATGTTAGTTTTTAGAAGAATTTATTTACTAAATTACATTTAAAATAAGTTGTTTTCATCATAAGTTAAAGGTAAATGTGATTCGTATAGATAAACTTTCAAGTATTGGTATATGTTCTTGGTTTAACATGTATGTTTTTAACATATTTGTTCTTGGTTTAACATGTATGTTCTTGGTCGATTTTAGGCTTAAACCCAATATTTTTAACAGTGCATGGTTCAGATTTGGTTTATAAAAAATCTACACGAGACTCACCCGAAAACCGATTTATTTTCATCTAATAAGATAAACTTTCAAGTATTGGAAATGTTAATTTTTAGAAGAATTTATTTACTAATTACATTTAAAATAAGTTGTTTTCATCATAAGTTAAAGGTAAATGTGATTCGTATAGATAAACTTTCAAGTATTGGTATATGTTCTTGGGTTAACATGTATGTTTTTAACATTTTGTTCTTGGTTTAACATGGTTGATCTTGGTTTAACATATATATAAAATGTATGTTCTTGGTTTAACATGTATGTTTTTAACGTGGTTATACAAATAATTTTAATTTAATGGTTATAGCTTCTTTATTTTGCATTTAAAATGTATGTTCTTGGTTTCTGATAAATTTACATTATCTAGAAACACATAGGCACTTTACTATTTGAAAAACATAAATTGTAAAATATTATTCCAAAACATAAAATAAAATAAATAAAATAAAATAAAAAAATTTAGGCCTCATACATGTGTTTATCGTGTGCATATTCGCTTTTACATATATTTCCTAATTTTATATTTTCATTGTATCGGATGTAAATTTGAATTAAAGAATGATGATGAACAGTGTGCATTTGTCAGTCTTACAGAACATTGAAAGGAGCGTGCATATATGTCCAACTTGAACTTTGACTACTGGTGTGCGTATATGTCAAATTTCAAAATGTTGATAACTATTTATTTTGTATAGATCGATTAGATTCGTATATTTACTTCTTAGAAATTTGTATTTAATTGTATATCAATCGATATTAGATTTTTGTATTTAACATGTATGCTCTTGGTTTCATATAAACTTACTTATCTAGAAAACATGTATACACTTCACTATGAAAAACATGTATGTTAAAAAAGCTGTTCCCAAAACCAAAATAATAAAATTAATTCATAAAAACACATATGCACTAAATCAGTTTTAAAACATGCATGTTCAAGGAAAAAAACGCAAAAAACAAAAAAATAAATAAATAAAAAACGTGTTTATTTTATATGTATACCATATATTAATTAAAAGTTAAATGATATGTTAAACATGTTTATTTTATGTTTTGTCTATTTTTTAAACTACTTAAATAAGGTTAGTATTTTGGTTTGTGGTGTTTTATTATTATTTTTTATTTGTTTTTTTTTTTTTTGTTTATTCTTAATTGGTTTGTTTATTATAATGTGGTTATGTTTTGTTTTGTTGATATAGGTTGAACATATTTTTTATATGAATATAATTAATCATGTGTTGTTTTTGTTTTATGTGATATTATACATAGCATTATAGTTTTTTTATTGTTTTATTAGTGGTGTTAGTATAATTTAATTTGCAAAGGATGTAAACATATATAGATTGCATAAAGTATAGATTGATATATTTTATGTTAACATATAATAATATTGTTAATATATATATATATATATATATATATATATATATATATATATATATATATATATATATATATATATATATATATATATATATATATATATATATATATATATATATATTATTTTTGTTAAATTGGGTTTTTTTATGTATTATATTATTTTTGTCATTTGGTAGTTGTAGTGATTATTACTCGTTTTTATTATATATCAAGTGCGGTTTTTTATGTTGTTGTTGTGTTACGATATTGGGTGTTATGGTCTTTATTTTTGAAAGTGCTTTTAACGGTCTTTTTGTTTTACATAATTTGTTTCTGATGGTATACTGTTATATGTTATTTTTTTTTTGAAAGTGGTATAACGGTTTTATTTTTGTTTTTGTTTTGTTTTGTTTTTTTTTTGTTGTCAAATGGCTATTGTATCCGTCTTTTAAAATTGTATTATTTTGTATTTTGGAAATTATTTTTTATGGAGGGGTCAGAGTTGCAAATTGAAATTTAATTAGGGTGTGTTAGTGGATTTTTTTTTTATTTAGTACCATACATGATATGTGGTTATAGTATAGGGTAAAGTTTGTAATTTTTTATTATTATTATTTTTTTTTACGTTTAATAAAGTTTTTTAACCTTGTATAAACGTATTTTTCATTTCCTTTTTTTACCTGCTTCTCTACAATTAGTTGTTAGTGTGTGTTTTGTTTATTGATCCGGTATAGTATTTTTTTTTGAATCTTTATATCGTTTGTTTGTTTTGTTGTTTTCATTTCGATTGTTTGTTTTTTTTTTTTTATGTTTTGCGATTGTTTTTTTTTTTTTGATCGATAGTCGTTTGTAGGTTTGGATCTCTTGTTGATTCAAGGTGTTTGTGGTTCTCTATATAAATTGTAAGTTATTAATGCATTTTTATTTATTGATTTTTTAATTAGGAAAAGCGAGAATCGTAAGTTTCATGCTCAAAGGTTGTACACATTAAATTAAGTGATACGGAAGTTACCTTTAGTTCATGTCGCTATTTCAAAGCACTGACTGAGCGGCTCAAGTAGCATTGCTACATGAGAATCGTGACCACAACTATTGGCTTAGATCCGATTTAAACTTAGTCTATATAATCACAGAATAGTAACGATAATCACCACTATGACAATAAGGCTTCATAAAGATTTATTCAAGAAATGTTGTCATTCCAAGATGTTACACCATGTTTTTAAGATTAATTGTTAATCAAAACCGTCGAGTTATCTCACGCATGTCGGCCACTTGTGAATGACCAATTGTAAGAAACTCAAAGCAGATCACACACTAATGCAATTTAAGATCGAGGAATATAGGGAATTCTCGGGTCGTTAAGTCCCACGGAGGATGAATTGGTGTATAAACACTTGATCAGATGATAGAATGATCACTAAGGATAGTGATCGATAAGGATATTGATGAATAATCATACCTAAAGAAAAGATTAATAAATTACAATGACTTAAATGCAAATTAAAGGAAATAAAAGATAAAATATATTAAATAAACGCTATCACTATTTTAAAATGATGAGCGTTTAAAACCTAAAACGTCACGTTTAAATAAAATTACGTAAGCGTACAAAATAAAACGTGAGTTTTAAGAAATAAAAGGCCTACAAATATAAAATGAAATTTTTTACAATCCTAAATATAAAAGAAAATTATTAGAAAAATAAAATTATTTTTACAACTATTTATCTAATTATTATTAATTAAAAACTATTTATTAAGTATTTAAAATGCACTAAAATATAAGAAAATACAAAATTAACCTAGAAAAATGAAATTATAACTTAGAAAAATCTAAAATATGATAAAACTTATTTTAAAACTGAAAATATATTTTTTTGACTTTTTATGTATTTATTATTAATTAATTACTATTTACTAATTAACTTAAACTAATTAAAATTAAGAAAAATAGCAAATGAACAGTAAAAATATGAAACTTTACAGGAAAATCTAAAATATTATACTAAGCCTGGGAAAATATAAAAAGTTAGATAAGCCCACTAATAAAGTTGAGCGGGCAAATAAGCGGTTTGAATAAGCTAATAAATAAGCTATAAGCTATCCAAAATCTACCATAAGCTACTACACCTAAATCTAACCTAAAATGAGCTAATGAAACTAATTGGGAAGTAAAAACACAAGCTACGGAAAAAAGCTCATGACAGATTTTAATAACTATATGCCAAACTACCTAACTAGCTACTTTAAGCACTTGTGCGACTTATCTAATAAGCTATAGTGAAAACCAGTTACTGTGGACCTCAAGACCACCAACCAAAGATCAGTTGTACCAAATTTGAGCACGAGAGAAGCTAAAATGAACTTTCTACAAGCTCTACAATAAGCTTAAAAAGCTCGGTAGATGTTGAAAATCTCAAACATATCTTTGAGTGAGCAACTGTTTGGACAGCTTATTTAGAGCTTATAGAGGTCTTGAAAATTCCACAAAATCACTTTCCAACTCTTGACCAACTGAAGTTAATTGTCCCGAATTTCACTTAATTTGGATCGAAATGAATCCATGAAAAATCCACAAAGTTTGGTGAAAACGGATTTTCCAACTTTTGACTTTTACACGAAATGAGATTTTGACCAAAACGAAATTTGAGCTTAACTTTGAACTGATTATGATGTTATAAGCTAAAGTGAGACTAAAATAAGCTAATATATCAAAGTCTAAACCTAGATAAAGCTTATGGACTTAAAACTTTAATCTAATGTCTTGATAAGAGCAAGTTTAAAGTGATTTTGACTTTCGAATACTAGAACCCAAGTTAATGAACTAAATGACTATTACTCTACTATCTCGATTAATCCTTACAAATCCAACAACTTATAACCACTAGAACTCAAATTGAAAGCTTCTTCCAAACACTACTTTAAGTACTAATTAAGCGATTTCTTAATTCAACTATAATTCCAAGCTTGACTAGACTACAAATCGGAATCAACAACTCAGATTTCATTTATATGGACCTATTAGAATATTGAATTATCATAGAATGCCAACAAACTATTTTATGCGTTAATTCCTAAAGTAATGTAGATAATGACTTAGCTATAACTAGACTAATCAAACAAACTAGATTACAACTCATTATACTAGATTAAAGCGAATAGAAGCAATATGAACTAATCTATAACGAGAATCAAAAGTGAAGTGGTATATGCACTTACAAGTAGTCCAACCACGATGGCTTGCTAACTATAACCAAATCTAAACACGATTACAACCCGAATCCATAACCAAATCCATATGAAGCACTTTAGTTGACTTTTGTTGACTTTTGTGACTTCTTTGCATAAAGAGAAAACTCTTCTAAAACACTTGCAATAGCTTGAATAAGCTTGAAGAAGCTTATTTGAACCATTGTAATGATTAAAGCGTAAAATTGACAATGAACAAATTTGGCGGGAAAATGAATTAAGGCTGCAAACTTGGAATTTCTTAACAAAAACACTTGAATTATAACTGAATTAACTTGTACAATACATAAATTACAAAACCCAGCAAACTTTTACATTAAACTTGAAAAACGATTTTAAAGTTACTCTAAGAAATGGTCTAAAAACTGGGACAATCTTTTCTTCTGTCTTCTGGTCTTTATATAGATATCCAAAAAACTTTTCTCTTCACTCCTAGCCCTTGGATTGGTTGAAATGATCCTAGCCCTTGAAATGCAATTTGGCGCCAACTTTTGTTGCAACTGGCTCTGATAACGTGTGGGGTTTCGGGGCATTTAATGCCCTGGTTTGTTGTGGAGGTGGAGGGATGAGTGGTGAGGCAGTGGAAGGAGCGGTGGTGGTGGGAAGAAACCAGGGTGGTATGTGGTTTGAAGGGTATGTGAGGTAGGGGAGAAGGGTGGGTTTGGTGGTTTTGTTGACCAAAGGTGGGCTTTTGTTTTGGGTGGTTTAATAATACAAGAGGGTCCTTTTGGTTTGTAGCTTATAATTCACAAGGACCATATTTGTAATTTTACGAAAATGAAGGTTAAACCGCAATTTTTCCAAAGTTAACACAAGGACCTATATTGCCAAGTATGAATAATACAAGGGTTATATTTATTAATTTTCCATTTTAAATAACCCAGGACCATTTTGACATTTTTCAAAGTTGACGGACCAAAGTTGTAAATATGCAATTTTAACTTCAAAGGACTATTTCTAACAACTTGTGAATCCCTAAGGACCTTTAATGATATTTTACAAGTTTTGAATTACCGGGGACTAGATTTGACAACTTTTGTAAATTGGGGACTAAAGCGCCAATTATGCAACTTTGATCGTTTTCATCGATTTTGATATTTTGCATTTAAAACACATAAAACAACGATTTATGATATTTTCATCATTTTGATGCATTTTTGAGTGTTTTCGAGATGATTTTGCGATTTATATTGTACAAAATGATGAGTATTTAGACACTCATCAATCCATCACACTAAGATATTGCTAGTCCCTAGCAATGATTTATGAAAAGTTAATGGATTTTATCTCTTTACCAAAAGCCATTACTTACGGAGTAGCCAATTGTTTTAGTTCAAGTAAGAACTTTGGTACAATGATAACCAAATGATTTTGAGCAAATCACCGACTTTCAACGGGTTTGATTTGTCTTTACGAAGCCGTTTGCTTCGGACTAATAACTCTTAGATAAAATATCTTTGGTGGTGATTACCAATTATGGTTTTCAACGCCTTTACCACAAGCCATAAACTTGCGGGCTAGCCAACTCTTCACTAATTAAAGATATGGTGAGTTGAACACCATACAATTTTAGGCAAATTGCAAGCCGTAAACGGATTTGAGATATCTTTACCAAGAGCCGTTTGCTCTGGATTAGCCAATCCTTATGTGGGTTAGACATGGTGGATGATTACCATTTGTTGTGTTTAGTACATAGTACTTCCACTAAATAAAAATTTTAAAATTTGGCCATTTTGGGGAAAAAGGGACTAAAGGGTACATTAATGATCAAATTCGCTGAATTTCCCCACACTTAGAAATGAATATTGTCCTCAATATTCAAAGTACTGCTGTTATGCGAAACTTAGAACATAAAAGATAACATTACTAGCTAAGTGTAGAAACACAACAATTATTCTCTTTTTAATATTTACAATTTTCATTTATTTTTAAGATCTATATACAACATGTGGGCATCTCCCCACACTAGGGGTAGTACACGGGTGAAAACCCATGTTTAGCTCTTGTTTTTGATTTCAGTCGCTAGCTTGACTCGACCCCGAATTAATTTGTTCATGGGGAAGTAAGTGGAAGAGACAATCTCCATCGGACTTTCATTCAAGATGTTTGTATAAACATTGAAGTACATGAAAGTTCCACACCGATGAGATATACATAGAACCGGCTCAAAAATGATTAATGAAAATGCCGGGATCAAAAATAATGTCTTCATTCCCGAAGGAGTGAAGAACAGGAGAAGCTACGGGATAGATGAAGAAGAGAAAGAAAATCATGATAATAATCATGATTAATTCATCTTCATCCATTGGAGAATTCATGATTTACGGATCATGAATTTCATTATTAAGCTCATTTGATCAAGACATATTATCGGGTGGGAGGAATGGAATTTTGATATCAAGCAAGTTCTCATGGTGAGAACATTTCCTCGGAACACAAAAATCATTTATGTCTAGATCAAAGTGGAAGTTATCATACTCCGATGGAGATATGATATGAGTGAGTTCACTGGAGAACTCCTCGTGAAGAATATACGGAGGTGGGACATGTGCGGTACTTTGTGGGCTATAAATATGCACCTCGCCCATTATAGTCTCCGTGTCAGACTCATCACTATCAAAGATTGGATTAACTGAATTTATAGTAAATTCAGAATCGAATTCGAATAAGGGATTAGTGATAGTCGTATTAATTGTTGTGGAAACAACATGGTCAACATCCTCTTCTAAGTTGACGATCTTGGAATGTGGAAGTAATGCATCAATAAATTCTATGTCTTTAGAATATAAAGAATTGGCATCACTATAATCTTGTCAAAATCGAGAAAGTCTCAACAAGATCATTTGTAAGAGGAGAAGACACATCACACTCATGGTCAAGAATTCCCTCGGACTCACTTGGGATCGGGATAAAGTTCTCAACATTAGGCGATTCCGTTTAGAATAGTCTTTGAGATGCTTATCCCCATGGTGAGAGAGTGAGTGGGAATATCGGGTGTGATAACAACGGTGAGGAAGTTTAGAAGGACTAGCATACATATGTTTTATACTTTCCATTTGTTCTTACGCTAGTAATTCCATCATAGTCTTTTCTCCCCGATTTTCCACGGAAGGAATTTCAATTGATGAACTTGATGAATGTTATATAATTCACTAATATCAAGGTAATATCTTCATCATCATCATCATCGGGAATGAAACGGAATCGAGAGCTAGATTTGAATGCTTTTGTATTCTAATTGATTCCCTAATAGTGTTTTCAATGGAAATGGGAATCTAATTTAGCGACACGCTCTTGACTAACAAAACTTCCATGGATTTTCATTTGGATTATCTTGGGAGGACATAGCCGACTCCTCCTTAAGTTCTTTTAATAACTCCAGTCTTCGCAGAAGATCCGTCGTAGTTTCATGAGAGTCGCTTGAATCATTTGGTATTGTGGAGGTTGGTCTTTATACGAAGAGTCGAATCGTAACAAGGAAATGGATTCCTTGTTTGACAATCCGAGCTAGAGTGAGGACCTCCACAATACTCACAACAAGACAACCGATGTGGTGTGAGTGGTATGTGTTGTAGTCATAATTATTATCGGGAACACGCTTTCATAGACAAGCGTGTTTCTGATTGACAATCGAATGGAATGTGAACCACCACAGTACTACAACAAGAAAGCTACTGAGTCTCACGGTGTGGTGGCGATGGAATAAATCGGTTGTGTTATGGTAGGAATAGGGATCACGGTTATAGATGGACCCGTTTCGATTCCACCATGCTACAACCGGGCAATTACCACCATTATAAGGACCACCACACCATTGACAATCAAGAAGGTGAGGATAAGACATAGAAAGAATCAAAGGTTTCAGAGGGTAAGAAATGAAGAATCAAAGATGTGAGAGGGTAAAGATTGATATTTTTGGATTTTTGAATAAACATGCCATAAAAACAAAGAATGAAAATATTTTGGTGTTGTTAACACTTTAGGAAAAGTGTTAATGAACTTTTGATTTTGATTAACTTTACAAAAAACTTTTACAAACGATGGTATATGTGCAAGTGCGGTGCGGAAATGCTTAAAACACGCTTCTGACCTCCCGGCGGTGGCGCTAAAATTTGATCGGTGCAAAACCGTCAAGTTATCTCATGGCAGTCGACCACTGTGAATGACCAACGTAAGAAACTCAAAACAGATCACACACTAATGCAATTTAAGATCGAGGAATATAGGAATTCCGGGTCGTTAAGTCCCACGGAGGATGAATTGGTGTATAAACACTTGATCAGATGATAGAATGATCACTAAGGATAGTGATCAATAAGGATATTGATGAATAATCATACCTAAAGAAAAGATTAATAAATTACTGCTGACTTAAATGCAAATTAAAGGAAATAAAAGATAAAATATATTAAATAAACGCTATCACTATTTTAAAATGATGAGCGTTTAAAACCTAAAACGTCGTTTAAATAAAATTACGTAAGCGTACAAAATAAAACGTGAGTTTTAAGAAATAAAAGGCCTACAAATATGAAAATGAAATTTTACAATCCTAAATATAAAAGAAAATTATTAGAAAAAGAAAATTATTTTACAACTATTTATCTAATTATTATTAATTAAAACTATTTATTAAGTATTTAAAATGCACTAAAATATAAGAAAATACAAAATTAACCTAGAAAAATGAAATTATAACTTAGAAAAATCTAAAATATGATAAAACTTATTTTAAAACTGAAAATATATTTTTTGACTTTTATGTATTTATTATTAATTAATTACTATTTACTAATTAACTTAAACTAATTAAAATTAAGAAAAATAGCAAATGAACAGTAAAAATATGAAACTTTACAGGAAAATCTAAAATATTATACTAAGCACGGGAAAAATATAAAAGTTAGATAAGCCCACTAATAAAAGTTGAGCGGGCAAATAAGCGGTTTGAATAAGCTAATAAATAAGCTATAAGCTATCCAAAATCTACCATAAGCTACTACACCTAAATCTAACCTAAAATGAGCTAATGAAACTAATTGGGAAGTAAAAACACAAGCTACGTAAAAAAAGCTCGACTGCATTTTAATAACTATATGCCAAACTACCTAACTAGCTACTTTAAGCACTTGTGCGACTTATCTAATAAGCTATAGTGAAAACCGAGTTCTGTGGACCTCAAGACCACCAACCAAAGATCAGTTGTACCAAATTTGAGCACGAGAGAAGCTAAAATGAACTTTCTACAAGCTCTACAATAAGCTTAAAAAGCTCAACAGTATGTTGAAAATCTCGAAGATATCTTTGAGTGATGTGGCTGTTTGGACAGCTTATTTAGAGCTTATAGAGGTCTTGAAAATTCCACAAAATCACTTTCCAACTCTTGACCAACTGAAGTTAATTGTCCCGAATTTCACTTAATTTGGATCGAAATGAATCCATGAAAATCCACAAAGTTTGGTGAAAAGCGGATTTTCCAACTTTTGACTTTTACGAAATGAGATTTTGACCAAAACGAAATTTGAGCTTAACTTTTTGGCGATTATGATGTTATAAGCTAAAGTGAGACTAAAATAAGCTAATATATCAAAGTCTAAACCTAGATAAAGCTTATGGACTTAAAACTTTAATCTAATGTCTTGATAAGAGCAAGTTTAAAGTGATTTTGACTTTCGAATACTAGAACCCAAGTTAATGAACTAAATGACTATTACTCTACTATCTCAGATTAATCCTTACAAATCCAACAACTTATAACCACTAGAACTCAAATTGAAAGCTTCTTCCAAACACTACTTTAAGTACTAATTAAGCGATTTCTTAATTCAACTATAATTCCAAGCTTGACTAGACTACAAATCGGAATCAACAACTCGATTTCATTTATATGGACCTATTAGAATATTGAATTATCATAGAATGCCAACAAACTATTTTATGCGGTTAATTCCTAAAGTAATGTAGATAATGACTTAAGCTATAACTAGACTAATCAAACAAACTAGATTACAACTCATTATACTAGATTAAACCGAATAGAAGCAATATGAACTAATCTATAACGAGAATCAAAAGTGAAGTGGTATATGCACTTACTGAGAGTCCAACCACGATGGCTTGCTAACTATAACCAAATCTAAACACGATTACAACCCAATCCATAACCAAATCCATATGAAGCACTTTAGTTGACTTTTGTTGACTTTTGTGACTTCTTTGCATAAAGACGAAAACTCTTCTAAAACACTTGCAATAGCTTGAATAAGCTTGAAGAAGCTTATTTGAACCATTGTAATGATTAAAGCGTAAAATTGACAATGAACAAATTTGGCGGGAAAATGAATTAAGTCGCAAACTTGGAATTTCTTAACAAAAACACTTGAATTATAAGCGAATTAACTTGTACAATACATAAATTACAAAACCAACAAACTTTTACATTAAACTTGAAAACGATTTTAAAGTTACTCTAAGAAATGGTCTAAAAGCGGGACAATCTTTTCTTACATCTTACGGTCTTTATATAGATATCCAAAAACTTTCTCTTCACTCCTAGCCCTTGGATTGGTTGAAATGATCCTAGCCCTTGAAATGCAATTTGGCGCCAACTTTTGTTGCAACTGGCTCGATAACGTGTGGGGTTTCGGGGCATTTAATGCCCTGGTTTGTTGTGGAGGTGGAGGGATGAGTGGTGAGGCAGTGGAAGGAGCGGTGGTGGTGGGAAGAAACCGGGGTGGTATGTGGTTTGAAGGGTATGTGGTAGGAGAAACCGAAGGGTGGGTTTGGTGGTTTTGTTGACCAAGTGGGCTTTTGTTTTGGGTGGTTTAATAATACAAGAGGGTCCTTTTGGTTTGTAGCTTATAATTCACAAGGACCATATTTGTAATTTTACGAAAATGAAGGTTAAACCCGCAATTTTTCCAAAGTTAACACAAGGACCTATATTGCCAAGTATGAATAATACAAGGGTTATATTTATTAATTTTCCATTTTAAATAACCCGAGGACCATTTTGACATTTTTCAAAGTTGACGGACCAAAGTTGTAAATATGCAATTTTAACTTCAAAGGACTATTTCTAACAACTTGTGAATCCCTAAGGACCTTTAATGATATTTTACAAGTTTTGAATTACCGAGGACTAGATTTGACAACTTTTGTAAATTGGGGACTAAAGCGCCAATTATGCAACTTTGATCGTTTTCATCGATTTTGATATTTTGCATTTAAAACACATAAAACACGATTTATGATATTTTCATCATTTTGATGCATTTTGAGTGTTTTCGGATGATTTTGCAGTTTATATTGTACAAAATGATGAGTATTTAGACACTCATCATTGATATCGATTATCATACACTTCATTTAAGGCATCACATTAAGCTGTGACACAAGAAACTCTATTTGCTTAACAACTTTAAGTTCCTCTATACTTTGCTTCAAAAGATTTTCTTCTTCCTCAAGCTCTTTTAGACAAAATCTTCCTATTGGGATCCTTTTACGCAATAAAAAGTAAGGGTGTTAGACTCCGAACATGCCATTATGATCATAAAATGTCATCAATAGTTTATTTGTTGTTTGTGTGTATGAATGCAATTACGAAATGATAAAGAAGGGCATAACTATATCTATTGTATCTAAAAGCAAAAGCGGACTACACCATCATTGATCATCGAACTAAAATACATAATATTGTAGCCATTACTAAGAAAGCAATGTGATACAAAATTTATAAATTCTACACATCGAGATATAGATTTGAGATTTATCATATCTTCCATAATCCACAAATATACATTAA